>JALGBA010001409.1:0-187903 GCA_023970755.1 Azemiops feae
TGGTCCTTTTTGCTCTACGAGTTCATGGTAACCTAACCCTAACCCTAAGTGGAATTTTCCTGCAATGGGATTTTCCCAAGTTTTTACCACGAAAGATAGATAGGGCAGCCTAGAAATGTCAGCGCACTCCTAACCATACCCAAGCACTCCGAGTTTGTTGGCGATTTCCATTTTGCTCTACGAGTTCATGGTGACCTAACCCTAACCCTAAGTAGAATTTTCCTGCAATGGGATTTTCCCATGTATTTTCCAGGAAACATAGATAGGGCAGCCTAGAAAATTCATTGCCCTCCTAACCATACCCAAGCACTCTGAATTTGTTGGCCATGACCATTTTGCTCTCAGAGTTCAGTGTGAACTATCACTAACCCTAAGTGGAATTTATCTTCAATGGGATTTTCCCATGTATTTTCCAGGAAACATAGATAGGGCAGGGTAGAATAATCATTGCCCTCCTAACCATACCCAAGCACTCAGAGTTTGTTGGCGATGTCCATTTTGCTCTACAAGTTCATGGTGACCTAACCCTAACCCTAAGTGGAATTTTCCTGCAATTGGATTTTCCCAAGTATTTTACCAGGAAACATAGATAGGGCAGGCTAAAAAAGTCAGTGCCTTCCTGGTAAAATTTATGGGAAAATCCCACTGCAGGAAAATTCCACCTAGGGTTAGGGTTAGGTCACCCTGAACCCGTAGAGCAAATTCGGCATCGCCAATAAACATAGATAGGGCAGCCTAGAAAAATCATTGCCTTCCTAACCATACCTAAGCACTCCGAGTTTATTGGCGATGCCCATTTTGCTCTATGAGTTCAGGGAGACCTAACCCGAACCCTAAGTGATATTTTCCTCCAACGGGGATTTTCCCATATATTTTACCAGGAAACATAGATAGGGCAGCCTACAAAAGTCATTGCCCTCTTATCTATACCCAAGGACGCCGAGTTTATTGGCAAGGTCCATTTTGCTCTACGAGTTCATGTTGGCCTAACCCTAACCCTAAGTGGAATTTTCCTTCAATGGGAGTTTCCCATGTATTTTACCAGGAAACATAGATAGGGCAGCCTAGAAAAGTAAGTGCCTTCCTGGTAAAATTTATGGGAAAATCCCACTGGAGGAAAATTCCACCTGAGGTTAGGGTTAGGTCACCCTGAACCCATAGAGCAAAATGGGCATCGCCAATAAACATAGATAAGCACTCCGAGTTTATTGGCCAGGTCCATATTGCTCTACGGGTTCATGGTGTCCTGACCCTAACCCTAAGTGATATTTTCCTCCAAATGGATTTTCCCATATATTTTACCAGGAAACATAGATAGTGCAGCCTAGAAAAAACATTGCCCTCCTAACCATACCCAAGTACTCCTAGTTTATTTGCGAGGTCCATTATGCTCTACGAGTTCATGGTGGCCTAACCCTAACCCTAAGTGGAATTTTCCTCCAGTGGGATTTTCCCATATATTTTACCAGGAAACACAGATAGTGCAGCCTAGAAAAATCATTGCCTTCCTAACCATACCCAAGCACTCGGAATTTTTGGCAATGTCCATTTTGCTCTCCGCTTTCATGGTGACCTTACCCTAACCCTAAGTGGAATTTTTCAGCAATGGGATTTTCCCATGTATTTTCCAGGAAACATAGGGCAGGCTAGAAAAGTCACTGCCTTCCTAACCATACCTAAGCACTCCGAGTTTATTGGCGATGCCCATTTTGCTCTATGAGTTCAGGGAGACCTAACCCTAACCCTAAGTGGAATTTTTCAGCAATGGGATTTTCCCATTTATTTTCCAGGAAACATAGATAGGGCAAGCTAGAAAAGTCAGTGCCTTCCTGGTAAAATTTATGGGAAAATCCCACTGGAGGAAAATTCCACCTGAGGTTAGGGTTACGTCACCCTGAACCTGTAGAGCAAAATGGGCATCACCAATAAACATAGATAGGGCAGGCTAGAAAGTTCAGTGCCTTCCTAACCATACCTAAGCACTCCGAGTTTATTGGCGATGCCCATTTTGCTCTACGAGTTCAGGGAGACCTAATCCTAAGTGGAATTTTTCAGCAATGGGATTTTCCCATGTATTTTCCATGAAACATAGATAGGGCAGCCTAGAAAAGTCAATGCCTTCCTAACCATACCCAAGCACTCCTAGTTTATTGGCCAGGTCCCTTTTGCTCTACGAGTTCATGGTAACCTAACCCTAACCCTAAGTAGAATTTTCCTGCAATGGGATTTTCCAATGTATTTTCCAGGAAACATAGATAGGGCAGGCTAGAATTATCATTGCCCTCTAACCATACCCAAGCACTCCTAGTTTATTGGCGCGGTCCATTATGCTCTACGAGTTCATAGTGGCCTAACCCTAAACCTAAGTGGAATTTTCCTTCACTGGGATGTATTTTACCAGGAAACACAGATAGGGCAGCCTAGAAAAATCATTGCCTTCGTAACCATACCCAAGCACTCCTAGTTTGTTGGCCTGGTCCTTTTTGCTCTACGAGTTCATGGTAACCTAACAGTAACGCTAAGTGGAATTTTCCTTCAATGGGACTTTCCCAACTATTTTACCAGGAAACATAGATAGGGCAGCCTAGAAATGTCAGCGCACTCCTAACCATACCCAAGCACTCCGAGTTTGTTGGCGATTTCCATTTTGCTCTACGAGTTTATGGTGACTTAACCCTAACCCTAAGTGGAATTTTTCAGCAATGGGATTTTCCCATGTATTTTCCATGAAACATAGATAGGGCAGCCTAGAAAAGTCAGTGCCTTCCTAACCATACCCAAGCACTCCGAGTTTATTGGCGATGCCATTTTCCTCTACGGGTTCAGGGAGACCTAACCCTAACCCTAAGTGATATTTTCCTCCAAATGGATTTTCCCATATATTTTACCAGAAAACATAGATAGGGCAGGCTAGAAAAGTCAGCGCACTCCTAACCATACCCAAGTACTCAGAGTTTGTTGGCGATGTCCATTTTACTCTACGAGTTCATGGTGACCTAACCCTAACCCTAAGTAGAATTTTCCTGCAATGGGATTTTCCCATGTATTTTCCAGGAAACATAGATAGGGCAGCCTAGAAAATTCATTGCCCTCCTAACCATACCCAAGCACTCAGAGTTTGTTGGCGATGTCCATTTTGCTCTACGAGTTCATGGTGACCTAACCCTAACCCTAAGTGGAATTTTTCAGCAATGGGATTTTCCCATGTATTTTCCATGAAACATAGATAGGGCAGCCTAGAAAAGTCAATGCCTTCCTAACCATACCCAAGCACTCCTAGTTTATTGGCCAGGTCCTTTTTGCTCTACGAGTTCATGGTAACCTAACCCTAACCCTAAGTGGAATTTTCCTGCAATGGGATTTTCCCAAGTATTTTACCAGGAAACATAGATAGGGCAGCCTAGAAATGTCAGCGCACTGCTAACCATACCCAAGCACTCCTAGTTTATTGGCGAGGTCCATTATGCTCTACGAGTTCATGGTGGCCTAACCCTAACCCTAAGTGGAATTTTCCTGCAATGGGATTTTCCCAAGTATTTTACCAGGAAACATAGATAGGGCAGCCTAGAAATGTCAGCACACTGCTAACCATACCCAAGCACTCCTAGTTTATTGGTAAGGTCCTTTTTGCTCTACGAGTTCATGGTAACCTAACCCTAACCCTAAGTGGAATTTTCCTGCAATGGGATTTTCCCAAGTATTTTACCAGGAAACATAGTTAGGGCATCCTAGAAATGTCGGCGCACTCCTAACCATACCTAAGCACTCCGAGTTTATTGGCGATGCCCATTTTGCTCTACGAGTTCAGGGACTTCCTAACCATACCCAAGCACTCAGAGTTTGTTGGCGATGTCCATTTTGCTCTACGAGTTCATGGTGACCTAACCCTAACCCTAAGTAGAATTTTCCTGCAATGGGATTTTCCAATGTATTTTCCAGGAAACATAGATAGGGCAGGCTAGAATTATCATTGCCCTCTAACCATACCCAAGCACTCCTAGTTTATTGGCGCGGTCCATTATGCTCTACGAGTTCATAGTGGCCTAACCCTAAACCTAAGTGGAATTTTCCTTCACTGGGATGTATTTTACCAGGAAACACAGATAGGGCAGCCTAGAAAAATCATTGCCTTCGTAACCATACCCAAGCACTCCTAGTTTGTTGGCCTGGTCCTTTTTGCTCTACGAGTTCATGGTAACCTAACAGTAACGCTAAGTGGAATTTTCCTTCAATGGGACTTTCCCAACTATTTTACCAGGAAACATAGATAGGGCAGCCTAGAAATGTCAGCGCACTCCTAACCATACCCAAGCACTCCGAGTTTGTTGGCGATTTCCATTTTGCTCTACGAGTTTATGGTGACTTAACCCTAACCCTAAGTGGAATTTTTCAGCAATGGGATTTTCCCATGTATTTTCCATGAAACATAGATAGGGCAGCCTAGAAAAGTCAGTGCCTTCCTAACCATACCCAAGCACTCCGAGTTTATTGGCGATGCCATTTTCCTCTACGGGTTCAGGGAGACCTAACCCTAACCCTAAGTGATATTTTCCTCCAACTGGATTTTCCCATATATTTTACCAGAAAACATAGATAGGGCAGGCTAGAAAAGTCAGCGCACTCCTAACCATACCCAAGTACTCAGAGTTTGTTGGCGATGTCCATTTTACTCTACGAGTTCATGGTGACCTAACCCTAACCCTAAGTAGAATTTTCCTGCAATGGGATTTTCCCATGTATTTTCCAGGAAACATAGATAGGGCAGCCTAGAAAATTCATTGCCCTCCTAACCATACCCAAGCACTCAGAGTTTGTTGGCGATGTCCATTTTGCTTACGATTTCATGTGACCTAACCCTAACCTACGGTGGAATTTTCCGCATGGGATTTTTTCCCTGTATTTTCCTGAACATAGATAGGCAGCCAAAAATCAATGCTTCCAACCATACAACCAAGCCTCCTAGTTTCTTGGCCGTCCTTTTTGCTCCTACGAGTTCATGTGAACTAAACCTACCCTAAGTGAATTTTTTCCTGCAATTGGGTTTTCCCAAGTAATTTACCAGGAAACATAGATAGGGCAGCCTAGAAATGTCAGCGCACTGCTAACCATACCCAAGCACTCCTAGTTTATTGGCGAGGTCCATTATGCTCTACGAGTTCATGGTGGCCTAACCCTAACCCTAAGTGGAATTTTCCTGCAATGGGATTTTCCCAAGTATTTTACCAGGAAACATAGATAGGGCAGCCTAGAAATGTCAGCACACTGCTAACCATACCCAAGCACTCCTAGTTTATTGGTAAGGTCCTTTTTGCTCTACGAGTTCATGGTAACCTAACCCTAACCCTAAGTGGAATTTTCCTGCAATGGGATTTTCCCAAGTATTTTACCAGGAAACATAGTTAGGGCATCCTAGAAATGTCGGCGCACTCCTAACCATACCTAAGCACTCCGAGTTTATTGGCGATGCCCATTTTGCTCTACGAGTTCAGGGACTTCCTAACCATACCCAAGCACTCAGAGTTTGTTGGCGATGTCCATTTTGCTCTACGAGTTCATGGTGACCTAACCCTAACCCTAATTTTTCAGCAATGGGATTTTCCCAAGTATTTTACCAGGAAACATAGATAGGGCAGGCTAAAAAAGTAAGTGCCTTCCTGGTAAAATTTATGAGAAAATCCCACTGGATGAAAATTCCACCTGAGGTTACGGTTAGGTCACCCTGAACCCATAGAGCAAAATGGGCATCGCCAATAAACATAGATAGGGCAGGCTAGAAAGGTCTGTGCCTTCCTAAACATACCTAAGAACTCCGAGTTTATTGGCCAGGTCCATATTGCTCTACGGGTTCATGGTGACCTAACCCTAACCCTATGTGGAATTTTCATTCAATGGGATTTTCCCATGTATTTTACCAGGAAACACAGATAGGGCAGCCTAGAAAATTCATTGACCTCCTAACCATACCCAAGCACTCAGAATTTCTTGGCAATGTCCATTTTACTCTCCGAGTTCATGGTGACCTTACCCTAACCCTAAGTGGAATTTTTCAGCAATGGGATTTTCCCATGTATTTTCCAGGAAACATAGGGCAGGCTAGAAAAGTCAGTGCCTTCCTAACCATACCCAAGCACTCAGAGTTTGTTGGCGATGTCCATTTTGCTCTATGAGTTCAGGGAGACCTAACCCTAACCCTAAGTGGAATTTTTCAGCAATGGGATTTTCCCATGTATTTTCCATGAAACATAGATAGGGCAGCCTAGAAAAGTCAATGCCTTCCTAACCATACCCAAGCACTCCTAGTTTATTGGCCAGGTCCTTTTTGCTCTACGAGTTCATGGTAACCTAACCCTAACCCTAAGTGGAATTTTCCTGCAATGGGATTTTCCCAAGTATTTTACCAGGAAACATAGATAGGGCAGCCTAGAAATGTCAGCGCACTGCTAACCATACCCAAGCACTCCTAGTTTATTGGCGAGGTCCATTATGCTCTACGAGTTCATGGTGGCCTAACCCTAACCCTAAGTGGAATTTTCCTGCAATGGGATTTTCCCAAGTATTTTACCAGGAAACATAGATAGGGCAGCCTAGAAATGTCAGCACACTGCTAACCATACCCAAGCACTCCTAGTTTATTGGTAAGGTCCTTTTTGCTCTACGAGTTCATGGTAACCTAACCCTAACCCTAAGTGGAATTTTCCTGCAATGGGATTTTCCCAAGTATTTTACCAGGAAACATAGTTAGGGCATCCTAGAAATGTCGGCGCACTCCTAACCATACCTAAGCACTCCGAGTTTATTGGCGATGCCCATTTTGCTCTACGAGTTCAGGGACTTCCTAACCATACCCAAGCACTCAGAGTTTGTTGGCGATGTCCATTTTGCTCTACGAGTTCATGGTGACCTAACCCTAACCCTAATTTTTCAGCAATGGGATTTTCCCAAGTATTTTACCAGGAAACATAGATAGGGCAGGCTAAAAAAGTAAGTGCCTTCCTGGTAAAATTTATGGGAAAATCCCACTGGAGGAAAATTCCACCTGAGGTTACGGTTAGGTCACCCTGAACCCATAGAGCAAAATGGGCATCGCCAATAAACATAGATAGGGCAGGCTAGAAAGGTCTGTGCCTTCCTAAACATACCTAAGAACTCCGAGTTTATTGGCCAGGTCCATATTGCTCTACGGGTTCATGGTGACCTAACCCTAACCCTATGTGGAATTTTCATTCAATGGGATTTTCCCATGTATTTTACCAGGAAACACAGATAGGGCAGCCTAGAAAATTCATTGACCTCCTAACCATACCCAAGCACTCAGAATTTCTTGGCAATGTCCATTTTACTCTCCGAGTTCATGGTGACCTTACCCTAACCCTAAGTGGAATTTTTCAGCAATGGAATTTTCCCAAGTATTTTACCAGGAAACATAGATAGGGCAAGCTAGAAAAGTCAGTGCCTTCCTGGTAAAATTTATGGGAAAATCCCACTGGAGGAAAATTCCACCTGAGGTTAGGGTTACGTCACCCTGAACCTGTAGAGCAAAATGGGCATCACCAATAAACATAGATAGGGCAGGCTAGAAAAGTCAGTGCCTTCCTAACCATACCTAAGCACTCCGAGTTTATTGGCGATGCCCACTTTGCTCTACGAGTTCAGGGAGACCTAACCCTAAGTGGAATTTTCAGCAATGGGATTTTCCCAAGTATTTACCACGAAACATAGATAGGGAAGCCTAGAAATGTCAGCGCACTCCTAACCATACCCAAGCACTCCGAGTTTGTTGGCAATTTCCATTTTGCTCTTCGTGTTCATGGTGACCTAACCCTAACCCTAAGTGGAATTTTTCACCAATGGGATTTTGCGATGTATTTTCCAGGAAACATAGATAGGGCAGCCTAGAAAAGTCAGTGCCTTCCTAACTATACCTAAGCACTCCGAGTTTATTGGCGATGCCCATTTTCCTCTACGAGTTCAGGGAGACCTAACCCTAACCCTAACCCTAAATGATATTTTCCTCCAAATGGATTTTCCCATATATTTTACCAGGAAACATAGATAGGGCAGCGTAGAAAAGTCAGCGCACTCCTAACCATACCCAAGCACTCCGAGTTTATTGGCGATTTCCATTTTGCTCTACGAGTTCATGGTGATCTAACCCTAACCCTAAGTAGAATTTTCCTGCAATGGGATTTTCCAGGAAACATAGATAGGGCAGGCTAGAATTATCATTGCCCTCCTAACCATACCCAAGCACTCCTAGTTTATTGGTGAGGTCCATTATGCTCTACGGGTTCATGGTGGCCTAACCCTAACCCTAAGTGGAATTTTCCTTCAATGGGATGTATTTTACCTGGAAACACAGATAGGGCAGCCTAGAAAAATCATTTCCTTCGTAACCATACCCAAGCACTCCTAGTTTATTGGCCTGGTCCTTTTTGCTCTACGAGTTCATGGTAACCTAAACCTAACCCTAAGTGGAATTTTCCTGCAATGGGGTTTTCCCAAGTATTTTACCAGGAAACATAGATAGGGCAGCCTAGAAATGTCAGCGCACTCATACCATACCCAAGCACTCCGAGTTTGTTGGCGATTTCCATTTTGCTCTACGAGTTCATGGTGACCTAACCCTAACCCTAAGTGGAATTTTTCAGCAATTGGATTTTCCCATGTATTTTCCAGGAAAAATAGATAGGGCAGGCTAGAAACGTCAGTGCCTTCCTAACCATACCTAAGCACTCCGAGTTTATTGGCGATGCCCATTTTCCTCTACGAATTTAGGGAGACCTAACCCTAACCCTAAGTGGAATTTTCCTCCAGTGGGATTTTCCGATATATTTTACCAGGAAAACTAGATAGGGCAGCCTCGAAAAATCATTGCCTACCTAACTATACCCAAGCACTCCGAGTTTATTGGCGATGTGAATTTTGCTCTACGAGTTCATGGGGTCCTAACCCTAACTCTAAGTAGAATTTTCCTGCAATGGGATTTTCCCATGTATTTTCCAGGAAACATAGATAGGGCAGCCTAGAAAGTTCATTGCCCTCCTAACCATACCCAAGAACTCCGAGTTTGTTGGCGATTTCCATTTTGCTCTTCGAGTTCATGGTGACCTAACCCTAACCCTAAGTAGAATTTTTCTGCAATGGGATTTTCCCATGTATTTTCCAGGAAACATAGATAGGGCAGGCTAGAAAGGTCAGGGCCTTCCTAACCATACCTAAGCACTCCGAGTTTATTGGCGATGCCCATTTTCCTCTACGAGTTCAGGGAGACCTAACCCTAAGTGATATTTTCCTCCAAAGGGATTTTCCCATGTATTTCCCAGGAAAGATAGGGAAGGCTAGAAAAGTCAGTACCTTCCTAACCATACCTAAGCACTCGAGTTTATTGGCAATGCCCATTTTGCTCTACGAGTTCATGGGGACCTAACCCTAACCCTAAGTGGAATTTTTCTGTAATGGGATATTCCCATGTATTTTACCAGGAAAACTAGATAGGGCAGGCTAGAAAAGTCAGTGCACTCCTAACCATACCCAAGAACTCCGAGTTTGTTGGCGATGTCCATTTTGCTCTACAGGTTCATGGTGACCTAACCCTAACCCTAAGTAGAATTTTCCTGCAATGGGATTTCCCCATGTATTTTCCAGGAAATATAGATAGGGCAGCCTAGAAAAATCATTGCCTTCCTAACCATACCCAAGCACTCCGAGTTTATTGGCGATGTCAATTTTGTTCTATTAGTTCATGGGGACCTAACCCTAACCCTAAGTGGAATTTTCCTCCAGTGGGATTTTCCGATATATTTTACCAGGAAACCTAGATAGGGCAGGCTAGAAAAGACATGGCCCTCGTAACCATACCCAAGCACTCGGAATTTGTTGACAATGTCCATTTTGCTCTCCGAGTCCATGGTGACCTAACCATAATCCTAAGTGAAATTTTTCAGCAATGGGATTTTCCCATGTATTTTACCAGAAAAGATAGATAGGGCAGCCTAGAAAAATCATTGCCTTCCTAACCATACCCAAGCACTCCGTGTTTATTGGCGATGTGAATTTTGCTCTACGAGTTCATGGGGACCTATCCCTAACCCTAAGTGGAATTTTCCTCCAGTGGGATTTTCCGATATATTTTACCAGGAAAACTAGATAGGGCAGCCTCGAAAAATCATTGCCTACCTAACTATACCCAAGCACTCCGAGTTTATTGGCGATGTGAATTTTGCTCTACGAGTTCATGGGGTCCTAACCCTAACTCTAAGTAGAATTTTCCTGCAATGGGATTTTCCCATGTATTTTCCAGGAAACATAGATAGGGCAGCCTAGAAAGTTCATTGCCCTCCTAACCATACCCAAGAACTCCGAGTTTGTTGGCGATTTCCATTTTGCTCTTCGAGTTCATGGTGACCTAACCCTAACCCTAAGTAGAATTTTTCTGCAATGGGATTTTCCCATGTATTTTCCAGGAAACATAGATAGGGCAGGCTAGAAAGGTCAGGGCCTTCCTAACCATACCTAAGCACTCCGAGTTTATTGGCGATGCCCATTTTCCTCTACGAGTTCAGGGAGACCTAACCCTAACCCTAAGTGGAATTTTCCTCCAGTGGGATTTTCCGATATATTTTACCGGGAAACCTAGATAGAGCAGCCTAGAAAAGTCACGGGCCTCGTAACCATACCCAAGCACTCGTAATTTGTTGACAATGTCCATTTTGCTCTCCGACTCCATGGTGACCTAACCCTAACACTAAGTGGAATTTTTCAGCAATGGGATTTTCCCATGTATTTTACCAGGAAACATAGATAGATTAGGCTAGAAAAGTCAGTGCACTCCTAACCATACCCAAGAACTCCGAGTTTGTTGGCGATGTCCATTTTGCTCTACAAGTTCATGGTGACCTAACCCTAACCCTAAATGGATTTTTTCTGTATGGGATTTTCCCATGTATTTTACCAGGAAACACACATAGGGCAGGCTAAAAAAGTCAGTGCCTTCCTAACCATAACCAAGGACTACGAGTTTATAGGCGATGCCCATTGTGCTGTACGAATTTAGGGAGACCTAACCCTAACCCTAAGTGGAATTTTCCTCCAGTGGGATTTTCCGATATATTTTACCAGGAAAACTAGATAGGGCAGCCTCGAAAAATCATTGCCTACCTAACTATACCCAAGCACTCCGAGTTTATTGGCGATGTGAATTTTGCTCTACGAGTTCATGGGGTCCTAACCCTAACTCTAAGTAGAATTTTCCTGCAATGGGATTTTCCCATGTATTTTCCAGGAAACATAGATAGGGCAGCCTAGAAAGTTCATTGCCCTCCTAACCATACCCAAGAACTCCGAGTTTGTTGGCGATTTCCATTTTGCTCTTCGAGTTCATGGTGACCTAACCCTAACCCTAAGTAGAATTTTTCTGCAATGGGATTTTCCCATGTATTTTCCAGGAAACATAGATAGGGCAGGCTAGAAAGGTCAGGGCCTTCCTAACCATACCTAAGCACTCCGAGTTTATTGGCGATGCCCATTTTCCTCTACGAGTTCAGGGAGACCTAACCCTAAGTGATATTTTCCTCCAAAGGGATTTTCCCATGTATTTCCCAGGAAAGATAGGGAAGGCTAGAAAAGTCAGTACCTTCCTAACCATACCTAAGCACTCGAGTTTATTGGCAATGCCCATTTTGCTCTACGAGTTCATGGGGACCTAACCCTAACCCTAAGTGGAATTTTTCTGTAATGGGATATTCCCATGTATTTTACCAGGAAAACTAGATAGGGCAGGCTAGAAAAGTCAGTGCACTCCTAACCATACCCAAGAACTCCGAGTTTGTTGGCGATGTCCATTTTGCTCTACAGGTTCATGGTGACCTAACCCTAACCCTAAGTAGAATTTTTCTGTATGTTTATTTCCCATGTATTTTACCAGGAAACATAGATAGGGCAGGCTAGAAAGGTCAGTGCCTTCCTAACCATCCCCAAGCACTCGGAAATTGTTGGAAATGTCCATTTTGCTCTCCGAGTTCATGGTGACCTAACCCTAACCCTAAGTTGGATTTTTCAGCAATGGGATTTTCCCATGTATTTTACCAGGAAACATAGATAGGGCAGGCTAGAAAGGTCAGTGCCTTCCTAACCATACCCAAGGACTCCGAGTTTATTGGCGATGCTCATTTTGCTCTACGAGTTCAGGGTGACCTAACCGTACCCCTAAGTGGAATTTTCCTGCAATGGGATTTTCCCATGTATTTTATCAGGAAACCTAGATAGGGAAGCCTACAAAAATCATTGCCTTCCTAACCATACCCAAGCACTCCAAATTTGTTGGCGATGCCCATTTTGCTCTACATGTTCAGGGTGACCTAACCCTAAACCTAAGTAGAAATTTCCTGCAATGGGATTTTCCCATGTATTTTCCAGGAAATATAGATAGGGCAGCCTACAAAAATCATTGCCTTCCTAACCATACCCAAGCACTCCGAGTTTATTGGCGAAGTCAATTTTCCTCTACGATTTCATGTTGACCTAACCCTAACCCTAAGTGGAATTTTCCTGCAATGGGATTTTTCCAAGTATTTACCAGGAAACATAGATAGGGAAGGCTAAAAAAGTCAGTGCCTTCCTAACCATAAACAAGGACTACGGGTTTATTGGCTTTGCCCATTTTGCTCTACGGGGTTAGGGAGACCTAACCCTAACCCTAAGTGGAATTTTCCTCCAGTGGGATTTTCCGATATATTTTACCAGGAAAACTAGATAGGGCAGCCTCGAAAAATCATTGCCTACCTAACTATACCCAAGCACTCCGAGTTTATTGGCGATGTGAATTTTGCTCTACGAGTTCATGGGGTCCTAACCCTAACTCTAAGTAGAATTTTCCTGCAATGGGATTTTCCCATGTATTTTCCAGGAAACATAGATAGGGCAGCCTAGAAAGTTCATTGCCCTCCTAACCATACCCAAGAACTCCGAGTTTGTTGGCGATTTCCATTTTGCTCTTCGAGTTCATGGTGACCTAACCCTAACCCTAAGTAGAATTTTTCTGCAATGGGATTTTCCCATGTATTTTCCAGGAAACATAGATAGGGCAGGCTAGAAAGGTCAGGGCCTTCCTAACCATACCTAAGCACTCCGAGTTTATTGGCGATGCCCATTTTCCTCTACGAGTTCAGGGAGACCTAACCCTAAGTGATATTTTCCTCCAAAGGGATTTTCCCATGTATTTCCCAGGAAAGATAGGGAAGGCTAGAAAAGTCAGTACCTTCCTAACCATACCTAAGCACTCGAGTTTATTGGCAATGCCCATTTTGCTCTACGAGTTCATGGGGACCTAACCCTAACCCTAAGTGGAATTTTTCTGTAATGGGATATTCCCATGTATTTTACCAGGAAAACTAGATAGGGCAGGCTAGAAAAGTCAGTGCACTCCTAACCATACCCAAGAACTCCGAGTTTGTTGGCGATGTCCATTTTGCTCTACAGGTTCATGGTGACCTAACCCTAACCCTAAGTAGAATTTTTCTGTATGTTTATTTCCCATGTATTTTACCAGGAAACATAGATAGGGCAGGCTAGAAAGGTCAGTGCCTTCCTAACCATCCCCAAGCACTTGGAAATTGTTGGAAATGTCCATTTTGCTCTCCGAGTTCATGGTGACCTAACCCTAACCCTAAGTTGGATTTTTCAGCAATGGGATTTTCCCATGTATTTTACCAGGAAACATAGATAGGGCAGGCTAGAAAGGTCAGTGCCTTCCTAACCATACCCAAGGACTCCGAGTTTATTGGCGATGCTCATTTTGCTCTACGAGTTCAGGGTGACCTAACCGTACCCCTAAGTGGAATTTTCCTGCAATGGGATTTTCCCATGTATTTCCCAGGAAAGATAGGGAAGGCTAGAAAAGTCAGTACCTTCCTAACCATACCTAAGCACTCGAGTTTATTGGCAATGCCCATTTTGCTCTACGAGTTCATGGGGACCTAACCCTAACCCTAAGTGGAATTTTTCTGTAATGGGATATTCCCATGTATTTTACCAGGAAAACTAGATAGGGCAGGCTAGAAAAGTCAGTGCACTCCTAACCATACCCAAGAACTCCGAGTTTGTTGGCGATGTCCATTTTGCTCTACAGGTTCATGGTGACCTAACCCTAACCCTAAGTAGAATTTTTCTGTATGTTTATTTCCCATGTATTTTACCAGGAAACATAGATAGGGCAGGCTAGAAAGGTCAGTGCCTTCCTAACCATCCCCAAGCACTTGGAAATTGTTGGAAATGTCCATTTTGCTCTCCGAGTTCATGGTGACCTAACCCTAACCCTAAGTTGGATTTTTCAGCAATGGGATTTTCCCATGTATTTTACCAGGAAACATAGATAGGGCAGGCTAGAAAGGTCAGTGCCTTCCTAACCATACCCAAGGACTCCGAGTTTATTGGCGATGCTCATTTTGCTCTACGAGTTCAGGGTGACCTAACCGTACCCCTAAGTGGAATTTTCCTGCAATGGGATTTTCCCATGTATTTTATCAGGAAACCTAGATAGGGAAGCCTACAAAAATCATTGCCTTCCTAACCATACCCAAGCACTCCAAATTTGTTGGCGATGCCCATTTTGCTCTACATGTTCAGGGTGACCTAACCCTAAACCTAAGTAGAAATTTCCTGCAATGGGATTTTCCCATGTATTTTCCAGGAAATATAGATAGGGCAGCCTACAAAAATCATTGCCTTCCTAACCATACCCAAGCACTCCGAGTTTATTGGCGAAGTCAATTTTCCTCTACGAGTTCATGTTGACCGAACCCTAACCCTAAGTGGAATTTTCCTGCAATGGGATTTTTCCAAGTATTTACCAGGAAACATAGATAGGGAAGGCTAAAAAAGTCAGTGCCTTCCTAACCATAAACAAGGACTACGGGTTTATTGGCTTTGCCCATTTTGCTCTACGGGGTTAGGGAGACCTAACCCTAACCCTAAGTGGAATTTTCCTCCAGTGGGATTTTCCGATATATTTTACCGGGAAACCTAGATAGAGCAGCCTAGAAAAGTCACGGGCCTCGTAACCATACCCAAGCACTCGTAATTTGTTGACAATGTCCATTTTGCTCTCCGACTCCATGGTGACCTAACCCTAACACTAAGTGGAATTTTTCAGCAATGGGATTTTCCCATGTATTTTACCAGGAAACATAGATAGATTAGGCTAGAAAAGTCAGTGCACTCCTAACCATACCCAAGAACTCCGAGTTTGTTGGCGATGTCCATTTTGCTCTACAAGTTCATGGTGACCTAACCCTAACCCTAAATGGATTTTTTCTGCAATGGGATTTTCCCATGTATTTTCCAGGAAACATAGATAGGGCAGGCTAGAAAGGTCAGGGCCTTCCTAACCAAACCTAAGCACTCCGAGTTTATTGGCGATGCCCATTTTCCTCTACGAGTTCAGGGAGACCTAACCCTAAGTGATATTTTCCTCCAAAGGGATTTTCCCATGTATTTCCCAGGAAAGATAGGGAAGGCTAGAAAAGTCAGTACCTTCCTAACCATACCTAAGCACTCGAGTTTATTGGCAATGCCCATTTTGCTCTACGAGTTCATGGGGACCTAACCCTAACCCTAAGTGGAATTTTTCTGTAATGGGATATTCCCATGTATTTTACCAGGAAAACTAGATAGGGCAGGCTAGAAAAGTCAGTGCACTCCTAACCATACCCAAGAACTCCGAGTTTGTTGGCGATGTCCATTTTGCTCTACAGGTTCATGGTGACCTAACCCTAACCCTAAGTAGAATTTTTCTGTATGTTAATTTCCCATGTATTTTACCAGGAAACATAGATAGGGCAGGCTAGAAAGGTCAGTGCCTTCCTAACCATCCCCAAGCACTCGGAAATTGTTGGAAATGTCCATTTTGCTCTCCGAGTTCATGGTGACCTAACCCTAACCCTAAGTTGGATTTTTCAGCAATGGGATTTTCCCATGTATTTTACCAGGAAACATAGATAGGGCAGGCTAGAAAGGTCAGTGCCTTCCTAACCATACCCAAGGACTCCGAGTTTATTGGCGATGCTCATTTTGCTCTACGAGTTCAGGGTGACCTAACCGTACCCCTAAGTGGAATTTTCCTGCAATGGGATTTTCCCATGTATTTTATCAGGAAACCTAGATAGGGAAGCCTACAAAAATCATTGCCTTCCTAAGCATACCCAAGCACTCCAAATTTGTTGGCGATGCCCATTTTGCTCTACATGTTCAGGGTGACCTAACCCTAAACCTAAGTAGAAATTTCCTGCAATGGGATTTTCCCATGTATTTTCCAGGAAATATAGATAGGGCAGCCTACAAAAATCATTGCCTTCCTAACCATACCCAAGCACTCCGAGTTTATTGGCGAAGTCAATTTTCCTCTACGAGTTCATGTTGACCGAACCCTAACCCTAAGTGGAATTTTCCTGCAATGGGATTTTTCCAAGTATTTACCAGGAAACATAGATAGGGAAGGCTAAAAAAGTCAGTGCCTTCCTAACCATAAACAAGGACTACGGGTTTATTGGCTTTGCCCATTTTGCTCTACGGGGTTAGGGAGACCTAACCCTAACCCTAAGTGGAATTTTCCTCCAGTGGGATTTTCCGATATATTTTACCGGGAAACCTAGATAGAGCAGCCTAGAAAAGTCACGGGCCTCGTAACCATACCCAAGCACTCGTAATTTGTTGACAATGTCCATTTTGCTCTCCGACTCCATGGTGACCTAACCCTAACACTAAGTGGAATTTTTCAGCAATGGGATTTTCCCATGTATTTTACCAGGAAACATAGATAGATTAGGCTAGAAAAGTCAGTGCACTCCTAACCATACCCAAGAACTCCGAGTTTGTTGGCGATGTCCATTTTGCTCTACAAGTTCATGGTGACCTAACCCTAACCCTAAATGGATTTTTTCTGTATGGGATTTTCCCATGTATTTTACCAGGAAACACACATAGGGCAGGCTAAAAAAGTCAGTGCCTTCCTAACCATAACCAAGGACTACGAGTTTATAGGCGATGCCCATTGTGCTGTACGAGTTTAGGGAGACCTAACCCTAACCCTAAGTGGAATTTTCCTCCAGTGGGATTTTCCGATATATTTTACCAGGAAAACTAGATAGGGCAGCCTCGAAAAATCATTGCCTACCTAACTATACCCAAGCACTCCGAGTTTATTGGCGATGTGAATTTTGCTCTACGAGTTCATGGGGTCCTAACCCTAACCCTAAGTAGAATTTTCCTGCAATGGGATTTTCCCATGTATTTTCCAGGAAACATAGATAGGGCAGCCTAGAAAAATAATTGCCCTCCTAACCATACCCAAGCACTCCGCGTTTGGTGGCGATGTCCATTTTGCTCTACAAGTTCATGGTGACCTAACCCTAACCCTAAGTGGAATTTTCTTGCAATGGGGTTTTTCCATGTATTTTATCAGGAAACCTAGATAGGGCAGGCTAGAAAGGTCAGTGCCTTCCTAACCATACCCAAGAACTCCAAGTTTGTTGGCGATGTCCATTTTGCTCTACAAGTTCATGGTGACCTAACCCTAACCCTAAGTGGAATTTTCCTCCAGTGGGATTTTCCGATATATTTTACCAGGAAACCTAGATAGGGCAGCCTAGAAAAATCATTGCCTTCCTAACCATACCCAAGCACTCCGAGTTTATTGGCGATGTCAATTTTGTTCTATTAGTTCATGGGGACCTAACCCTAACCCTAAGTGGAATTTTCCTCCAGTGGGATTTTCCGATATATTTTACCAGGAAACCTAGATAGGGCAGGCTAGAAAAGTCAATGCCCCCTAACCGTACGCAAGCACTCGGAATTTGTTGACAATGTCCATTTTGCTCTCCGAGTCCATGGTGACCTAACCATAATCCTAAGTGAAATTTTTCAGCAATGGGATTTTCCCATGTATTTTACCAGAAAAGATAGATAGGGCAGCCTAGAAAAATCATTGCCTTCCTAACCATACCCAAGCACTCCGAGTTTATTGGCGATGTGAATTTTGCTCTACGAGTTCATGGGGACCTATCCCTAACCCTAAGTGGAATTTTCCTCCAGTGGGATTTTCCGATATATTTTACTAGGAAACCTAGATAGGGCAGCCTAGAAAAATCATTGTCTTCCTAACCATACCCAAGCACTCCGGGTTTATTGGCGATGTCAATTTTGTTCTATGAGTTAATGTGGACCTAACCCTAACCCTAAGTGGAATTTTCATGCAATGGGATTTTTCCAAGTGTTTACCAGGAAACATAGATAGGGCAGGATAAAAAAGTCAGTGCCTTCCTAACCATAACCAAGGACTACGAGTTTATTGGTGATGCCCATTTTGCTCTTCGAGTTTAGGGAGACCTAACCCTAACTCTAAGTGGAATTTTCCTCCAGTGGGATTTTCCGATATATTTTACCGGGAAACCTAGATAGGGCAGCCTAGAAAAATCATTGCCTTCCTAACCATACCCAAGCACTCCGAGTTTGTTGGCGATGTCCATTTTGTTCTACAAGTTCATGGTGACCTAACCCTAACCCTAAGTGGAATTTTTCTGTATGGGATTTTCCCATGTATTTTACCAGGAAACATAGATAGGGCAGGCTAGAAAGGGCAGTGCCTTCCTAACCATACCCAAGCACTCCAAATTTGTTGGCGATGCCCATTTTGCTCTACATGTTCAGGGTGACCTAACCCTAACACTAAGTAGAATTTTCCTGCAATTGGATTTTCCCATGTATTTTCCAGGAAATATAGATAGGGCATGCTAGAATATTTAGTGCCTTCCTAACCATACCCAAGGACTATGAGTTTATTGGCGATGCCGATTTTCCTCTACGGGTACAGGGTGACCTAACCCTAACCCTAAGTGGAATTTTCTTCCAGTGGGACTTTCCCATATATTTTACCAGGAAACATAGATAGGGCAGGTTAGAAAAGTCATGGCCCTCGTAACCATACCCAAGCACTTGGAATTTGTTGACAATATCCATTTTGCTCTCCGAGTCCATGGTGACCTAACCCTAATCCTAAGTGAAATTTTTCAGCAATGGGATTTTCCCATGTATTTTACCAAGAAAGATAGATAGGGCAGCGTAGAAAAATCATTGCCTTCCTAACCATACCCAAGCAATCCGGGTTTATTGGCGATGTGAATTTTGCTCTACAAGTTCATGGGGACCTATACCTAACCCTAAGTGGAATTTTCCTGCAAGGGGATATTCCCATGTATTTTCCAAGAAACAAAGATAGGGGAGCCTAGAAAAGTCATTGCCTTCCTAACCATACCCAAGCACTCCAAATTTGTTGGCGATGCCCGTTTTGCTCTACATGTTCATGGTGACCTAACCCTAACACTAAGTGGAATTTTTCATCAATGGGATTTTCACATGTATTTTACCAGGAAACATAGATAGGGGAGCCTAGAAAAATCATTGCCTTCCAAACCATACCCAAGTACTCGAAATTTGTTGGCGATGCCCATTTTGCTCTATGAGTTTAGGGAAACCTAACCCTAACCCTAAGTGGAATTTTCCTCCAGTGGGATTTTCCGATATATTTTACCAGGAAACCTAGATAGGGCAGGCTAGAAAAGACATGGCCCTCGTAACCATACCCAAGCACTCGGAATTTGTTGACAATGTCCATTTTGCTCTCCGAGTCCATGGTGACCTAACCATAATCCTAAGTGAAATTTTTCAGCAATGGGATTTTCCCATGTATTTTACCAGAAAAGATAGATAGGGCAGCCTAGAAAAATCATTGCCTTCCTAACCATACCCAAGCACTCCGAGTTTATTGGCGATGTGAATTTTGCTCTACGAGTTCATGGGGACCTATCCCTAACCCTAAGTGGAATTTTCCTCCAGTGGGATTTTCCGATATATTTTACCAGGAAACCTAGATAGGGCAGCCTAGAAAAATCATTGTCTTCCTAACCATACCCAAGCACTCCGGGTTTATTGGCGATGTCAATTTTGTTCTATGAGTTAATGTGGACCTAACCCTAACCCTAAGTGGAATTTTCATGCAATGGGATTTTTCCAAGTGTTTACCAGGAAACATAGATAGGGCAGGCTAAAAAAGTCAGTGCCTTCCTAACCATAACCAAGGACTACGAGTTTATTGGTGATGCCCATTTTGCTCTTCGAGTTTAGGGAGACCTAACCCTAACTCTAAGTGGAATTTTCCTCCAGTGGGATTTTCCGATATATTTTACCGGGAAACCTAGATAGGGCAGCCTAGAAAAATCATTGCCTTCCTAACCATACCCAAGCACTCCGAGTTTGTTGGCGATGTCCATTTTGTTCTACAAGTTCATGGTGACCTAACCCTAACCCTAAGTGGAATTTTTCTGTATGGGATTTTCCCATGTATTTTACCAGGAAACATAGATAGGGCAGGCTAGAAAGGGCAGTGCCTTCCTAACCATACCCAAGCACTCCAAATTTGTTGGCGATGCCCATTTTGCTCTACATGTTCAGGGTGACCTAACCCTAACACTAAGTAGAATTTTCCTGCAATTGGATTTTCCCATGTATTTTCCAGGAAATATAGATAGGGAACCCTAGAAAAATCATTGCCTTCCTAACCATACCCAAGAACTGCGAGTTTGTTGGCGATTTCCATTTTGCTCTACTTTTTCATGGTGACCTAACCCTAACCCTAAATGGAATTTTTCTGTATGCGATTTTCCCATATATTTTACCAGGAAACATAGATAGGGCAGGCTAGAAAAGTCAGTCCCTTCCTAACCATACCCAAGGACTATGAGTTTATTGGCGATGCCGATTTTCCTCTACGGGTTCAGGGTGACCTAACCCTAACCCTAAGTGGAATTTTCCTCCAGTGGGACTTTCCCATATATTTTACCAGAAAACCTAGATAGGGCAGGTTAGAAAAGTCATGGCCCTCGTAACCATACCCAAGCACTTGGAATTTGTTGACAATGTCCATTTTGCTCTCCGAGTCCATGGTGACCTAACCCTAATCCTAAGTGAAATTTTTCAGCAATGGGATTTTCCCATGTATTTTACCAAGAAAGATAGATAGGGCAGCGTAGAAAAATCATTGCCTTCCTAACCATACCCAAGCAATCCGGGTTTATTGGCGATGTGAATTTTGCTCTACAAGTTCATGGGGACCTATACCTAACCCTAAGTGGAATTTTCCTGCAAGGGGATATTCCCATGTATTTTCCAAGAAACAAAGATAGGGGAGCCTAGAAAAGTCATTGCCTTCCTAACCATACCCAAGCACTCCAAATTTGTTGGCGATGCCCGTTTTGCTCTACATGTTCAGGGTGACCTAACCCTAACCCTAAGTAGAATTTTCCTGCAATGGGATTTCCCCATGTATTTTCCAGGAAATATAGATAGGGCAGCCTAGAAAAATCATTGCCTTCCTAACCATACCCAAGCACTCCGAGTTTATTGGCGATGTCAATTTTGTTCTATTAGTTCATGGGGACCTAACCCTAACCCTAAGTGGAATTTTCCTCCAGTGGGATTTTCCGATATATTTTACCAGGAAACCTAGATAGGGCAGGCTAGAAAAGACATGGCCCTCGTAACCATACCCAAGCACTCGGAATTTGTTGACAATGTCCATTTTGCTCTCCGAGTCCATGGTGACCTAACCATAATCCTAAGTGAAATTTTTCAGCAATAGGATTTTCCCATGTATTTTACCAGAAAAGATAGATAGGGCAGCCAAGAAAAATCATTGCCTTCCTAACCATACCCAAGCACTCCGAGTTTATTGGCGATGTGAATTTTGCTCTACGAGTTCATGGGGACCTATCCCTAACCCTAAGTGGAATTTTCCTCCAGTGGGATTTTCCGATATATTTTACCAGGAAACCTAGATAGGGCAGCCTAGAAAAATCATTGCCTTCCTAACCATACCCAAGCACTCCGAGTTTATTGGCGATGTAAATTTTGTTCTATTAGTTCATGGGGACCTAACCCTAACCCTAAGTGGAATTTTCCTCCAGTGGGATTTTCCGATATATTTTACCAGGAAACCTAGATAGGGCAGGCTAGAAAGGTCATGGCCCTCGTAACCATACGCAAGCACTCGGAATTTGTTGACAATGTCCATTTTGCTCTCCGAGTCCATCGTGACCTAACCCTAATCCTAACTGAAATTTTTCAGCAATGGGATTTTCCCATATATTTTACCAGGAAACATAGATAGGGCAGCCTAGAAAAATCATTGCCTTCCTAACCATACCCAAGCACTCCGGGTTTATTGGCGATGTCAATTTTGTTCTATGAGTTAATGTGGACCTAACCCTAACCCTAAGTGGAATTTTCATGCAATGGGATTTTTCCAAGTATTTACCAGGAAACATAGATAGGGCAGGCTAAAAAAGTCAGTGCCTTCCTAACCATAACCAAGGACTACGGGTTTATTGGTGATGCCCATTTTGCTCTTCGAGTTTAGGGAGACCTAACCCTAACTCTAAGTGGAATTTTCCTCCAGTGGGATTTTCCGATATATTTTACCGGGAAACCTAGATAGGGCAGCCTAGAAAAATCATTGCCTTCCTAACCATTCCCAAGCACTCCGAGTTTGTTGGCGATGTCCATTTTGTTCTACAAGTTCATGGTGACCTAACCCTAACCCTAAGTGGAATTTTTCTGTATGGGATTTTCCCATGTATTTTACCAGGAAACATAGATAGGGCAGGCTAGAAAGGGCAGTGCCTTCCTAACCATACCCAAGCACTCCAAATTTGTTGGCGATGTCCATTTTGCTCTACATGTTCAGGGTGACCTAACCCTAACACTAAGTAGAATTTTCCTGCAATTGGATTTCCCCATGTATTTTCCAGGAAATATAGATAGGGCACCCTAGAAAAATCATTGCCTTCCTAACCATACCCAAGAACTGCGAGTTTGTTGGCGATTTCCATTTTGCTCTACTTTTTCATGGTGACCTAACCCTAACCCTAAATGGAATTTTTCTGTATGCGATTTTCCCATGTATTTTACCAGGAAACATAGATAAGGCATGCTAGAAAATTTAGTGCCTTCCTAACCACACCCAAGGACTCCGAGTTTATTGGCGATGCCTATTTTGCTCTACGAGTTCATGGTGACCTAACCCTAACCCTAAGTAGAATTTTTCAGCAATGGGATTTTCCCATGTATTTTCCAGGAAACATAGATAGGGCAGCCTAGAAAAGTCAGTGCACTCCTAACCATTCCCAAGCACTCGGAAATTGTTGGAAATGTCCATTTTGCTCTCCGAGTTCATGGTGACCTAACCCTAACCCTAAGTGGAATTTTCCTCCAGTGGGATTTTCCCATATATTATACCAGGAAACATAGATAGGGCAGGATAGAAAATTCAGTGCTTTCCTAACCATACCCAAGCACTCCGAGTTTGTTGGCGATGTCCATTTTGCTCTACGAGTTCATGGTGACCTGACCCTAACCCTAAGTGGAATTTTCCTCCAGTGGGACTTTCCCATATATTTTACCAGGAAACATAGATAGGGCAGGCTATAAAAGTCAGTGCCTTCCTAACCATACCCAAGGACTATGAGTTTATTGGCGATGCCGATTTTCCTCTACGGGTTCAGGGTGACCTAACCCTAACCCTAAGTGGAATTTTCCTCCAGTGGGACTTTCCCATATATTTTACCAGGAAACATAGATAGGGCAGGCTAGAAAAGTCAGTCCCTTCCTAACCATACCCAAGGACTATGAGTTTATTGGCGATGCCGATTTTCCTCTACGGGTTCAGGGTGACCTAACCCTAACCCTAAGTGGAATTTTCCTCCAGTGGGACTTTCCCATATATTTTACCAGAAAACCTAGATAGGGCAGGTTAGAAAAGTCATGGCCCTCGTAACCATACCCAAGCACGTGGAATTTGTTGACAATGTCCATTTTGCTCTCCGAGTACATGGTGACCTAACCCTAATCCTAAGTGAAATTTTTCAGCAATGGGATTTTCCCATGTATTTTACCAAGAAAGATAGATAGGGCAGCCTAGAAAAATCATTGCCTTCCTAACCATACCCAAGCAATCCGGGTTTATTGGCGATGTGAATTTTGCTCGACAAGTTCATGGGGACCTATACCTAACCCTAAGTGGAATTTTCCTGCAAGGGGATATTCCCATGTATTTTCCAAGAAACAAAGATAGGGGAGCCTAGAAAAGTCATTGCCTTCCTAACCATACCCAAGGACGCCGAGTTGATTGGCGATGTCCATTTTGCTCTACGAGTTCATGGTGACCTAACCCTAACCCTAAGTGGAATTTTCCTGCAATGGGATTTTCCCATTTATTTTACCAGGAAACATAGATAGGGCAGCCTAGAAAAGTCAGTGCCTTCCTAACCATACCCAAGGACTATGAGTTTATTGGCGATGCCGAGTTTGCTGTACGGGTTCATGGTGACCTAACCCTAACCCTAAATGGAATTTTTCTGTATGGGATTTTCCCATGTATTTTACCAGGAAACATAGATAGGGCATGCTAGAAAGGTCAGTGCCTTCCTAACTATACCCAAGGACTCCGAGTGTATTGGCAATTCCCATTTTGCTCTACGAGTTCATGGTGGCCTAACCCTAACCCTAAGTGGAATTTTCCTCCAGTGGGATTTTCCGATATATTTTACCGGGAAACCTAGATAGGGCAGCCTAGAAAAGTCATGGCCCTCGTAACCGTACCCAAGCACTCGGAATTTGTTGACGATGTCCATTTTGCTCTACGAGTTCATGGGGACCTATCCCTAACCCTAAGTGGAATTTTTCATCAATGGGATTTTCCCATGTATTTTCCAGGAAACATAGATAGGGCAGCCTAGAAAAGTCATTGCCCTCCTAACCATACCCAAGGACGCCGAGTTGATTGGCGATGTCCATTTTGCTCTACGAGTTCATGGTGACCTAACCCTAACACTAAGTGGAATTTTTCATCAATGGGATTTTCACATGTATTTTACCAGGAAACATAGATAGGGGAGCCTAGAAAAATCATTGCCTTCCAAACCATACCCAAGTACTCGAAATTTGTTGGCGATGCCCATTTTGCTCTATGAGTTTAGGGAAACCTAACCCTAACCCTAAGTGGAATTTTCCTCCAGTGGGATTTTCCGATATATTTTACCAGGAAACCTAGATAGGGCAGCCTAGAAAAGTCATGGCCCTCGTAACCATACCCAAGCACTCGGAAATTGTTGACAATGTCCATTTTGCTCTCCGAGTCCATGGTGACCTAACCCTAACACTAAGTGGAATTTTTCAGCAATGGGATTTTCCCATGAATTTTACCAGGAAACATAGATAGGGCAGGCTAGAAAAGTAAGTGCACTCCTAACAATACCCAAGAACTCCGAGTTGATTGGCGATGTCCATTTTGCTCTACGAGTTCATGGTGGCCTAACCCTAACCCTAAGTGGAATTTTCCTGCAATGGGATTTTCCTATATATTTTACCAGGAAACATAGATAGGGCAGGCTAGAAAATTCAGTGCTTTCTTAACCATACCCAAGCACTCCGAGTTTGTTGGCGATGTCCATTTTGCTCTACGACTTCATGGTGACCTAACCCTAACCCTAAGTAGAATTTTTCAGCAATGGGATTTTCCCATGTATTTTCCAGGAAACATAGATAGGGCAGCCTAGAAAAGTCATTGCCCTCCTAACCATACCCAAGCACTCGGAATTGGTTGGAAATGTTCATTTTGCTCTCTGAGTTCATGGTGACCTAACCCTAACCCTAAGTGGAATTTTCCTGCAATGGGATTTTCCCATGTATTTTACCAGGAAACCTAGATAGGGAAGCCTTGAAATGTCATTGCTCTCCTAACCATTCCCAAGGATGCCGAGTTCATTGGCGATGCCCATTTTGCTCTACGAGTTTAGGGAGACCTAACCCTAACCCTAAGTGGAATTTTCCTCCAGTGGGATTTTCACATATATTTTACCAGGAAACCTAGATAGGGCAGGCTAGAAAGGTCAGTGCCTTCCTAACTATAACCAAGGACTACGATTTTATTGGTGATGCCCATTTTGCTCTACGAGTTTAGGGAGACCTAACCCTAACCCTAAGTGGAATTTTCCCCCAGTGGGATTTTCCGATATATTTTACCAGGAAACCTAAATAGGGCAGGCTAGAAAGGTCAGTGCCTTCCTAACTATAACCAAGGACTACGATTTTATTGGCGATGCCCATTTTGCTCTACGAGTTCATGGTGGCCTAACCCTAACCCTAAGTGGAATTTTCCTCCAGTGGGATTTTCCCATATATTTTACCAGGAAACATAGATAGGGCAGCCGAGAAAAGTCAGTGCACTCCTAACCATCCCAAAGCACTCGGAAATTGTTGGAAATGTCCATTTTGCTCTCTGAGTTCATGGTGAGCTAACCCTAACCCTAAGTGGAATTTTTCAGCAATGGGATTTTCCCATGTATTTTACCAGGAAACATAGATAGGGCAGGCTAGAAAAGTCAGTGCCTTCCTAACCATACCCAAGGACTATGAGTTTATTGGCGAGGCCAATTTTGCTCTACGGGTTCAGGGCGACCTAATGCTAACCCTAAGTGAAATTTTCCTCCAGTGGGATTTTCCCATATATTTTACTAGGAAATATAGATAGGGCAGCCTAGAAAAGTCAGTGCATTCCTAACCATACCCAAGCACTTTGAGTTTGTTGGCGATGTCCATTTTGCTCTACGGGTTCATGGTGACCTAACCCTAACCCTAAGTAGAATTTTCCTGCAATGGGATTTTCCCATGTATTTTACCCGGAAACATAGATAGGGAAGCCTTGAAAAGTCATTGCTCTCCTAACCATACCCAAGGATGCCGAGTTCATTGGCGATGTCCATTTTGCTCTACGAGTTCATGGTGGCCTAAACCTAACCCTAAGTGAAATTTTCGTTCAATGGGATTTTCCCATGTATTTTATCAGGAAACCTAGATAGGGCAGCCTAGAAAGGTCAGTGCATTCCTAACCATACCCAAGCACTCGGAAATTATTGGAAATGTCCATTTTGCTCTACGAGTTCATGGTGGCCTAACCCTAACCCTAAGTGGAATTTTCCTCCAGTGGGATTTTCCCATATATTTTACCAGGAAACATAGATAGGGCAGCCGAGAAAAGTCAGTGCACTCCTAACCATACCCAAGCACTCGGAAATTGTTGGAAATTTCCATTTTGCTCTCTGAGTTCATGGTGAGCTAACCCTAACCCTAAGTGGAATTTTTCAGCAATGGGATTTTCCCATGTATTTTACCAGGAAACATAGATAGGGCAGGCTAGAAAAGTCAGTGCCTTCCTAACCATACCCAACGACTATGAGTTTATTGGCGAAGCCGATTTTGCTCTACGGGTTCAGGGCGACCTAACGCTAACCCTAAGTGAAATTTTCCTCCAGTGGGATTTTCCCATATATTTTACCAGGAAATATAGATAGGGCAGCCTAGAAAAGTCAGTGCATTCCTAACCATACCCAAGCACTTTGAGTTTGTTGGCGATGTCCATTTTGCTCTACGGGTTCATGGTGACCTAACCCTAACCCTAAGTAGAATTTTTCAGAAATGGGATTTTCTCATTTATTTTCCAGGAAACATAGATAGGGCAGCCTAGAAAGGTCATTGCCCCCCTAACCACACCCAAGCACTCGGAATTGGTTGGAAATGTCCATTTTGCTCTCTGAGTTCATTGTGACCTAACCCTAACCCTAAGTGGAATTTTCCTGCAATGGGATTTTCCCATGTATTTTACCCGGAAACATAGATAGGGAAGCCTTGAAAAGTCATTGCTCTCCTAACCATACCCAAGGATGCCGAGTTCATTGACGATGTCCATTTTGCTCTACGAGTTCATGGTGGCCTAACCCTAACCCTAAGTGAAATTTTCGTTCAATGGGATTTTCCCATGTATTTTATCAGGAAACCTAGATAGGGCAGCCTAGAAAAATCATTGCCTTCCTAACCATACCCAAGCACTCCGAGTTTATTGGTGATGTCCATTTTCCTCTACGAGTTCATGTTGACCTAACCCTAACCCTAAGTGGAAGTTACCTGCAATGGGATATTCCATTGTATTTTACGAGGAAACATAGATAGGGCAGGCTAAAAAAGTCAGTGCCTTCCTAACCATAACCAAGGACTACGAGTTTATTGGCGATGCCCACTTTGCTCTACGAGTTCATGGTGATCTAACCCTAACCCTAAGTAGAATTTTTCACCAATGGGATTTTCCCATGTATTTTACCAGGAAACATATATAGGGCAGGCTAGAAATGTCAGTGCCTTCCTAAACATACCCACAGAGTACGAGTTTATTGGCGATGACGATTTTGCTCTACGGGTTCAGGGAGACCTTACCCTAACCCTAAGTGGAATTTTCCTCCAGTGGGATTTTCACATATATTTTACCAGGAAACCTAGATAGGGCAGCCTAGAAAAATCATTGCCTTCCTAAACATAACCAAGGACTACGATTTTATTGCCAATGCCCATTTTGCTCTACGAGTTTAGGGAGACCTAACCCTAACCCTAAGTGGAATTTTCCTCCAGTGGGATTTTCCGATATATTTTACCAGGAAACCTAGATAGGGCAGGCTAGAAAGGTCAGTGCCTTCCTAACCATAGCCAAGGACTACGAGTTTGTTGGTGATGTCCATTTTCCTCTACGAGTTCATGTTGACCTAACCCGAACCCTAAGTGGAAGTTTCCTGCAATGGGATATTCCCTTGTATTTTACGAGGAAACATAGATAGGGCAGGCTAAAAAAGTCAGTGCCTTCCTAACCATAACCAAGGACTACGAGTTTATTGGGGATGCCCACTTTGCTCTATGAGTTTAGGGAGACCTAACCCTAACCCTAAGTGGAATTTTTCTCCAGTGGGATTTTCCGATATATTTTACCAGGAAACCTAGATAGGGCAGGCTAGAAAGGTCAGTCCCTTCCTAACCAAACCCAAGGACTCCAAATTTATTGGCGATGCCCATTTTGCTCTACGAGTTCATGGTGACCTAACCCTAACCCTAAGTGGAATTTTACTCCAGTGGGATTTTCCCATATATTTTACCAGGAAACATACACAGGGCAGCCGAGAATAGTCAGTGCATTCCTAACCCTACCCAAGCACTCTGAGTTTGTTGGTGATGTCCATTTTGCTCTACGAGTTCATGGTGATCTAACCCTAACCCTAAGTAGAATTTTTCAGCAATGGGATTTTCCCATGTATTTTACCAGGAAACATAGATAGGGCAGGCTAGAAATGTCAGTGCCTTCCTAACCATACCCACAGAGTACGAGTTTATTGGCGATGACGATTTTGCTCTACGGGTTCAGGGAGACCTTACCCTAACCCTAAGTGGAATTTTCTTTCAGTGGGATTTTCCGATATATTTTACCAGAAAACCTAGATAGGGCAGCCTAGAAAAATCAGTGCACTCCTAACCATACCCAAGAACTCCGAGTTTGTTGGTGATGTCCATTTTCCTCTACGAGTTCATGTTGACCTAACCCTAACCCTAAGTGGAACTTACCTGCAATGGGATATTCTATTGTATTTTACGAGGAAACATAGATAGGGCAGGCTAAAAAAGACAGTGCCTTCCTAACCATAACCAAGGACTACGAGTTTATTGGCGATGCCCACTTTGCTCTACGAGTTTATGGAGACCTAACCCTAACCCTAAGTGGAATTTTCCTCCAGTGGGATTTTCCGATATATTTTACCAGGAAACCTAGATAGGGCAGCCTAGAAAACTCATTGCCTTCCTAAACATAACCAAGCACTCCGAGTTTGTTGGTGATGTCCATTTTCCTCTACGAGTTCATGTTGACCTAACCCTAACCCTAAGTCGAATTTTCCTGCAATGGGATTTTTCCAAGTATTTACCAGGAAACATAGATAGGGCAAGCTAAAAAAGTCAGTGCCTTCCTAACCATAACCAAGGACTACGATTTTATTGGCAATGCCCATTTTGCTCTACGAGTTTAGGGAGACCTAACCCTAACCCTAAGTGGAATTTTCCTCCAGTGGGATTTTCCGATATATTTTACCAGGAAACCTAGATAGGGCAGGCTAGAAAGGTCAGTGCCTTCCTAACCATAGCCAAGGACTACGATTTTATTGGCGATGCCCATTTTGCTCTACGAGTTCATGGTGGCCTAACCCTAACCCTAAGTGGAGTTTTCCTCCAGTGGGATTGTCCCATATATTTTACCAGGAAACATAGATAGGGCAGCCGAGAAAAGTCAGTGCATTCCTAACCATACCCAAGCACTCTGAGTTTGTTGGTGATGTCCATTTTGCTCTATGGGTTCATCGTGATCTAACCCTAATCCTAAGTAGAATTTTTCAGCAATTGGATTTTCCCATGTATTTTCCATGAAACATAGATAGGGCAGGCTAGAAATGTCATTGCCCTCCTAACAATACCCAAGGACGCCGAGTTCATTGGCGATGTCCATTTTGCTCTACGGGTTCATGGTGGCCTAACCCTAACCCTAAGTGAAATTTTCCTGCAATGGGATATTCCCATGTATTTTACCAGGAAACATAGATAGGGCAGGCTAGAAAAGTCAGTGCACTCCTAACCATACCCAAGGACTACGATTTTATTGGCGATGCCCATTTTGCTCTACGAGTTTAGGGAGACCTAACCCTAACCCTAAGTGGAATTTTCTTCCAGTGGGATTTTCCGATATATTTTACCAGGAAACCTAGATAGGGCAGGCTAGAAAGGTCAGTGCCTTCCTAACCATAACCAAGGACTACGATTTTATTGGCGATGCCCATTTTGCTCTACGAGTTCATGGTGGCCTAACCCTAACCCTAAGTGGAATTCTCCTGCAATGGGATATTCCCATGTATTTTCCAGGAAACATAGATAGGGCAGCCTAGAAAAGTCAGTGCACTCCTAACCATACCCAAGCACTTGGAAATTGTTGGAAATGTTCATTTTGCTCTCTGAGTTCATGGTGACCTAACCCTAACCCTAAGTGGAATTTTCCTGCAATGGGATTTTCCCATGTATTTTACCAGGAAACCTAGATAGGGAAGCCTTGAAATGTCATTGCTCTCCTAACCATTCCCAAGGATGCCGAGTTCATTGGCGATGCCCATTTTGCTCTACGAGTTTAGGGAGACCTAACCCTAACCCTAAGTGGAATTTTCCTCCAGTGGGATTTTCACATATATTTTACCAGGAAACCTAGATAGGGCAGGCTAGAAAGGTCAGTGCCTTCCTAACTATAACCAAGGACTACGATTTTATTGGTGATGCCCATTTTGCTCTACGAGTTTAGGGAGACCTAACCCTAACCCTAAGTGGAATTTTCCCCCAGTGGGATTTTCCGATATATTTTACCAGGAAACCTAAATAGGGCAGGCTAGAAAGGTCAGTGCCTTCCTAACTATAACCAAGGACTACGATTTTATTGGCGATGCCCATTTTGCTCTACGAGTTCATGGTGGCCTAACCCTAACCCTAAGTGGAATTTTCCTCCAGTGGGATTTTCCCATATATTTTACCAGGAAACATAGATAGGGCAGCCGAGAAAAGTCAGTGCACTCCTAACCATCCCAAAGCACTCGGAAATTGTTGGAAATGTCCATTTTGCTCTCTGAGTTCATGGTGAGCTAACCCTAACCCTAAGTGGAATTTTTCAGCAATGGGATTTTCCCATGTATTTTACCAGGAAACATAGATAGGGCAGGCTAGAAAAGTCAGTGCCTTCCTAACCATACCCAAGGACTATGAGTTTATTGGCGAGGCCAATTTTGCTCTACGGGTTCAGGGCGACCTAATGCTAACCCTAAGTGAAATTTTCCTCCAGTGGGATTTTCCCATATATTTTACTAGGAAATATAGATAGGGCAGCCTAGAAAAGTCAGTGCATTCCTAACCATACCCAAGCACTTTGAGTTTGTTGGCGATGTCCATTTTGCTCTACGGGTTCATGGTGACCTAACCCTAACCCTAAGTAGAATTTTCCTGCAATGGGATTTTCCCATGTATTTTACCCGGAAACATAGATAGGGAAGCCTTGAAAAGTCATTGCTCTCCTAACCATACCCAAGGATGCCGAGTTCATTGGCGATGTCCATTTTGCTCTACGAGTTCATGGTGGCCTAAACCTAACCCTAAGTGAAATTTTCGTTCAATGGGATTTTCCCATGTATTTTATCAGGAAACCTAGATAGGGCAGCCTAGAAAGGTCAGTGCATTCCTAACCATACCCAAGCACTCGGAAATTATTGGAAATGTCCATTTTGCTCTACGAGTTCATGGTGGCCTAACCCTAACCCTAAGTGGAATTTTCCTCCAGTGGGATTTTCCCATATATTTTACCAGGAAACATAGATAGGGCAGCCGAGAAAAGTCAGTGCACTCCTAACCATACCCAAGCACTCGGAAATTGTTGGAAATTTCCATTTTGCTCTCTGAGTTCATGGTGAGCTAACCCTAACCCTAAGTGGAATTTTTCAGCAATGGGATTTTCCCATGTATTTTACCAGGAAACATAGATAGGGCAGGCTAGAAAAGTCAGTGCCTTCCTAACCATACCCAACGACTATGAGTTTATTGGCGAAGCCGATTTTGCTCTACGGGTTCAGGGCGACCTAACGCTAACCCTAAGTGAAATTTTCCTCCAGTGGGATTTTCCCATATATTTTACCAGGAAATATAGATAGGGCAGCCTAGAAAAGTCAGTGCATTCCTAACCATACCCAAGCACTTTGAGTTTGTTGGCGATGTCCATTTTGCTCTACGGGTTCATGGTGACCTAACCCTAACCCTAAGTAGAATTTTTCAGAAATGGGATTTTCTCATTTATTTTCCAGGAAACATAGATAGGGCAGCCTAGAAAGGTCATTGCCCCCCTAACCACACCCAAGCACTCGGAATTGGTTGGAAATGTCCATTTTGCTCTCTGAGTTCATTGTGACCTAACCCTAACCCTAAGTGGAATTTTCCTGCAATGGGATTTTCCCATGTATTTTACCCGGAAACATAGATAGGGAAGCCTTGAAAAGTCATTGCTCTCCTAACCATACCCAAGGATGCCGAGTTCATTGACGATGTCCATTTTGCTCTACGAGTTCATGGTGGCCTAACCCTAACCCTAAGTGAAATTTTCGTTCAATGGGATTTTCCCATGTATTTTATCAGGAAACCTAGATAGGGCAGCCTAGAAAAATCATTGCCTTCCTAACCATACCCAAGCACTCCGAGTTTATTGGTGATGTCCATTTTCCTCTACGAGTTCATGTTGACCTAACCCTAACCCTAAGTGGAAGTTACCTGCAATGGGATATTCCATTGTATTTTACGAGGAAACATAGATAGGGCAGGCTAAAAAAGTCAGTGCCTTCCTAACCATAACCAAGGACTACGAGTTTATTGGCGATGCCCACTTTGCTCTACGAGTTCATGGTGATCTAACCCTAACCCTAAGTAGAATTTTTCACCAATGGGATTTTCCCATGTATTTTACCAGGAAACATATATAGGGCAGGCTAGAAATGTCAGTGCCTTCCTAAACATACCCACAGAGTACGAGTTTATTGGCGATGACGATTTTGCTCTACGGGTTCAGGGAGACCTTACCCTAACCCTAAGTGGAATTTTCCTCCAGTGGGATTTTCACATATATTTTACCAGGAAACCTAGATAGGGCAGCCTAGAAAAATCATTGCCTTCCTAAACATAACCAAGGACTACGATTTTATTGCCAATGCCCATTTTGCTCTACGAGTTTAGGGAGACCTAACCCTAACCCTAAGTGGAATTTTCCTCCAGTGGGATTTTCCGATATATTTTACCAGGAAACCTAGATAGGGCAGGCTAGAAAGGTCAGTGCCTTCCTAACCATAGCCAAGGACTACGAGTTTGTTGGTGATGTCCATTTTCCTCTACGAGTTCATGTTGACCTAACCCGAACCCTAAGTGGAAGTTTCCTGCAATGGGATATTCCCTTGTATTTTACGAGGAAACATAGATAGGGCAGGCTAAAAAAGTCAGTGCCTTCCTAACCATAACCAAGGACTACGAGTTTATTGGGGATGCCCACTTTGCTCTATGAGTTTAGGGAGACCTAACCCTAACCCTAAGTGGAATTTTTCTCCAGTGGAATTTTCCGATATATTTTACCAGGAAACCTAGATAGGGCAGGCTAGAAAGGTCAGTCCCTTCCTAACCAAACCCAAGGACTCCAAATTTATTGGCGATGCCCATTTTGCTCTACGAGTTCATGGTGACCTAACCCTAACCCTAAGTGGAATTTTACTCCAGTGGGATTTTCCCATATATTTTACCAGGAAACATACACAGGGCAGCCGAGAATAGTCAGTGCATTCCTAACCCTACCCAAGCACTCTGAGTTTGTTGGTGATGTCCATTTTGCTCTACGAGTTCATGGTGATCTAACCCTAACCCTAAGTAGAATTTTTCAGCAATGGGATTTTCCCATGTATTTTACCAGGAAACATAGATAGGGCAGGCTAGAAATGTCAGTGCCTTCCTAACCATACCCACAGAGTACGAGTTTATTGGCGATGACGATTTTGCTCTACGGGTTCAGGGAGACCTTACCCTAACCCTAAGTGGAATTTTCTTTCAGTGGGATTTTCCGATATATTTTACCAGAAAACCTAGATAGGGCAGCCTAGAAAAATCAGTGCACTCCTAACCATACCCAAGAACTCCGAGTTTGTTGGTGATGTCCATTTTCCTCTACGAGTTCATGTTGACCTAACCCTAACCCTAAGTGGAACTTACCTGCAATGGGATATTCTATTGTATTTTACGAGGAAACATAGATAGGGCAGGCTAAAAAAGTCAGTGCCTTCCTAACCATAACCAAGGACTACGAGTTTATTGGCGATGCCCACTTTGCTCTACGAGTTTATGGAGACCGAACCCTAACCCTAAGTGGAATTTTCCTCCAGTGGGATTTTCCGATATATTTTACCAGGAAACCTAGATAGGGCAGCCTAGAAAACTCATTGCCTTCCTAAACATAACCAAGCACTCCGAGTTTGTTGGTGATGTCCATTTTCCTCTACGAGTTCATGTTGACCTAACCCTAACCCTAAGTCGAATTTTCCTGCAATGGGATTTTTCCAAGTATTTACCAGGAAACATAGATAGGGCAAGCTAAAAAAGTCAGTGCCTTCCTAACCATAACCAAGGACTACGATTTTATTGGCAATGCCCATTTTGCTCTACGAGTTTAGGGAGACCTAACCCTAACCCTAAGTGGAATTTTCCTCCAGTGGGATTTTCCGATATATTTTACCAGGAAACCTAGATAGGGCAGGCTAGAAAGGTCAGTGCCTTCCTAACCATAGCCAAGGACTACGATTTTATTGGCGATGCCCATTTTGCTCTACGAGTTCATGGTGGCCTAACCCTAACCCTAAGTGGAGTTTTCCTCCAGTGGGATTGTCCCATATATTTTACCAGGAAACATAGATAGGGCAGCCGAGAAAAGTCAGTGCATTCCTAACCATACCCAAGCACTCTGAGTTTGTTGGTGATGTCCATTTTGCTCTATGGGTTCATCGTGATCTAACCCTAATCCTAAGTAGAATTTTTCAGCAATTGGATTTTCCCATGTATTTTCCATGAAACATAGATAGGGCAGGCTAGAAATGTCATTGCCCTCCTAACAATACCCAAGGACGCCGAGTTCATTGGCGATGTCCATTTTGCTCTACGGGTTCATGGTGGCCTAACCCTAACCCTAAGTGAAATTTTCCTGCAATGGGATATTCCCATGTATTTTACCAGGAAACATAGATAGGGCAGGCTAGAAAAGTCAGTGCACTCCTAACCATACCCAAGGACTACGATTTTATTGGCGATGCCCATTTTGCTCTACGAGTTTAGGGAGACCTAACCCTAACCCTAAGTGGAATTTTCTTCCAGTGGGATTTTCCGATATATTTTACCAGGAAACCTAGATAGGGCAGGCTAGAAAGGTCAGTGCCTTCCTAACCATAACCAAGGACTACGATTTTATTGGCGATGCCCATTTTGCTCTACGAGTTCATGGTGGCCTAACCCTAACCCTAAGTGGAATTCTCCTGCAATGGGATATTCCCATGTATTTTCCAGGAAACATAGATAGGGCAGCCTAGAAAAGTCAGTGCACTCCTAACCATACCCAAGCACTTGGAAATTGTTGGAAATGTCCATTTTGTTCTCTGAGTTCATGGTGACCTAACCCTAACCCTAAGTGGAATTTTTCAGCAATGGGATTTTCCCATCGCCAGGAAACATAGATAGGGCAGGCTAGAAAAGTCAGTGCCTTCCTAACCATACCCAAGGACTATGAGTTTATTGGCGAGGCCGATTTTGCTCTCCGGGTTCATGGTGACCTAACCCTAACCCTAAGTGGAATTTTCCTGCAATGGGATTTTCCCATGTATTTTACCCGGAAACATAGATAGGGCAGCCTAGAAAAATCATTGCCTTCCTAACCATACCCAAGCACTCCGAGTTTATTGGCGATGTGAATTTTGCTCTACGAGTTCATGGGGACCTAACCCTAACCCTAAGTGGAATTTTTCAGCAATGGGATTTTCCCATGTATTTTACCAGGAAATATAGATAGGGCAGGCTAGAAAAGTCAGTGCACTCCTAACCATACCCAAGAACTCCGAGTTTGTTGGTGATGTCCATTTTCCTCTACGAGTTCATGTTGACCTAACCCTAACCCTAAGTGGAATTTTCCTGCAATGGGATTTTTCCAAGTATTTACCAGGAAACATAGATAGGGCAAGCTAAAAAAGTCAGTGCCTTCCTAACCATAACCAAGGACTACGATTTTATTGGCAATGCCCATTTTGCTCTACGAGTTTAGGGAGACCTAACCCTAACCCTAAGTGGAATTTTCCTCCAGTGGGATTTTCCGATATATTTTACCAGGAAACCTAGATAGGGCAGGCTAGAAAGGTCAGTGCCTTCCTAACCATAGCCAAGGACTACGATTTTATTGGCGATGCCCATTTTGCTCTACGAGTTCATGGCCTAACCCTAACCCTAAGTGGATTTCTCCTGCAATGGGATATTCCCATGTATTTTCCAGGAAACATAGATAGGGCAGCCTAGAAAAGTCAGTGCACTCCTAACCATACCCAAGCACTCGGAAATTGTTGGAAATGTCCATTTTGTTCTCTGAGTTCATGGTGACCTAACCCTAACCCTAAGTGGAATTTTTCAGCAATGAGATTTTCCCATCGCCAGGAAACATAGATAGGGCAGGCTAGAAAAGTCAGTGCCTTCCTAACCATACCCAAGGACTATGAGTTTATTGGCGAGGCCGATTTTGCTCTCCGGGTTCAGGGTGACCTAACGCTAACCCTAAGTGAAATTTTCCTCCAGTGGGATTTTCACACATATTTTACCAGGAAATATAGATAGGGCAGCCTAGAAAAGTCAGTGCATTCCTAACCATACCCAAGCACTCCGAGTTTGTTGGCGATGTCCATTTTGCTCTACGGGTTCATGGTGACCTAACCCTAACCCTAAGTAGAATTTTTCAGCAATGGGATTTTCTCATTTATTTTCCAGGAAACATAGATAGGGCAGCCTAGAAAGGTCATTGCCCTCCTAACCGTACCCAAGCACTCGGAATTGGTTGGAAATGTCCATTTTCCTCTCAGAGTTCATGATGACCTAACCCTAACCCTAAGTGGAATTTTCCTGCAATGGGATTTTCCCATCTATTTTACCAGGAAACATAGATAGTGAGGCCTTGAAAAGTCATTGCTCTCCTAACCATACCCAAGGATGCCGAGTTCATTGGCAATGTCCATTTTGCTCTCCGGGTTCATGGTGGCCTAACCCTAACCCTAAGTGAAATTTTACTTCAATGGGATTTTCCCATGTATTTTATCAGGAAACATAGATAGGGCAGGCTAGAAACTTTAGTGCTTTCCTAACCATACCCAAGAACTCCGAGTTTGTTGGTGATGTCCATTTTCCTCTACGAGTTCATGCTTACCTAACCCTAACCCTAAGTAGAGGTTTCTCATTTATTTTCCAGGAAACATAGATAGGGTAGCCTAGAAAGGTCATTGCCCTCCTAACCATACCCAAGCACTCGGAATTGGTTGGAAACATCCATTTTGCTCTACGAGTTCATGGTGGCCTAACCCTAACCCAAAGTGAAATTTTCCTTCAATGGGATTTTCCCATGTATTTTCCAAGAAACAAAGATAGGGGAGCCTAGAAAAGTCATTGCATTCCTAACCATACCCAAGCACTCCGAGTTTATTGGTGATGTCCATTTTGCTCTATGACTTCATGGTGACCTAACCCTAACCCTAAGTAGAATTTTTCAGCAATGGGAGTTTCCCATGTATTTTCCAGGAAACATAGATAGGGCAGCCTAGAAAAGTCATTGCCCTCCTAACCATACCCAAGCACTCGGAATTGGTTGGAAATGTTCATTTTGCTCTCTGAGTTCATGGTGACCTAACCCTAACCCTAAGTGGAATTTTCCTGCAATGGGATTTTCCCATTTATTTTACCAGGAAACCTAGATAGGGAAGCCTTGAAATGTCATTGCTCTCCTAACCATTCCCAAGGATGCCGAGTTCATTGGCGATGCCCATTTTGCTCTACGAGTTTAGGGAGACCTAACCCTAACCCTAAGTGGAATTTTCCTCCAGTGGGATTTTCCGATATATTTTACCAGGAAACCTAGATAGGGCAGGCTAGAAAGGTCAGTGCCTTCCTAACTATAACCAAGGACTACGATTTTATTGGTGATGCCCATTTTGCTCTACGAGTTCATGGTGGCCTAACCCTAACCCTAAGTGGAATTTTCCTCCAGTGGGATTTTCCCATATATTTTACCAGGAAACATAGATAGGGCAGCCGAGAAAAGTCAGTGCACTCCTAACCATACCCAAGCACTCGGAAATTGTTGGAAATGTCCATTTTGCTCTCTGAGTTCATGGTGAGCTAACCCTAACCCTAAGTGGAATTTTTCAGCACTGGGATTTTCCCATGTATTTTACCAGGAAACATAGATAGGGCAGGTTAGAAAAGTCAGTGCCTTCCTAACCATACCCAAGGACTATGAGTTTATTGGCGAAGCCGATTTTGCTCTCCGGGTTCAGGGCGACCTAACGCTAACCCTAAGTGAAATTTTCCTCCAGTGGGATTTTCCCATATATTTTACCAGGAAATATAGATAGGGCAGCCTAGAAATGTCAGTGCATTCCTAACCATAACCAAGGACTACGATTTTATTGGCGATGCCCATTTTGCTCTACGAGTTCATGGTGACCTAACCCTAACCCTAAGTAGAATTTTTCAGCAATGGGATTTTCTCATTTATTTTCCAGGAAACATAGATAGGGCAGCCTAGAAAGGTCATTGCCCTCCTAACCACACCCAAGCACTCGGAATTGGTTGGAAATGTCCATTTTGCTCTCTGAGTTCATGGTGACCTAACCCTAACCCTAAGTGGAATTTTCCTGCAATGGGATTTTCCCATGTATTTTACCCGGAAACATAGATAGGGAAGCCTTGAAAAGTCATTGCTTTCCTAACCATACCCAAGGATGCCGAGTTCATTGGCGATGTCCATTTTGCTCTACGGGTTCATGGTGGCCTAACCCTAACCCTAAGTGTAATTTTCGTTCAATGGGATTTTCCCATGTATTTTATCAGGAAACCTAGATAGGGCAGCCTAGAAAAATCATTGCCTTCCTAACCATACCCAAGCACTCCGAGTTTATTGGCGATGTGAATTTTGCTCCACGAGTTCATGGGGACCTAACCCTAACCCTAAGTGGAATTTTTCAACAATGGGATTTTCCCATTTATTTTACCAGGAAACATAGATAGGGCAGGCTACAAAACTCAGTGCACTCCTAACCATACTCAAGAACTCCGAGTTTGTTGGTGATGTCCATTTTCCTCTACGAGTTCATGTTGACCTAACCCTAACCCTAAGTGGAAGTTACCTGCAATGGGATATTCCCTTGTATTTTACGAGGAAACATAGATAGGGCTGGCTAAAAAAGTCAGTGCCTTCCTAACCATAACCAAGGACTACGAGTTTATTGGTGATGCCCACTTTGCTCTACGAGTTTAGGGAGACCTAACCCTAACCCTAAGTGGAATTTTTCTCCAGTGGGATTTTCCGATATATTTTACCAGGAAACCTAGATAGGGCAGGCTAGAAAGGTCAGTGCCTTCCTAACTATAACCAAGGACTACGATTTTATTGGTGATGCCCATTTTGCTCTACGAGTTCATGGTGGCCTAACCCTAACCCTAAGTGGAATTTTCCTCCAGTGGGATTTTCCCATATATTTTACCAGGAAACATAGATAGGGCAGCCGAGAAAAGTCAGTGCATTCCTAACCCTACCCAAGCACTCTGAGTTTGTTGGTGATGTCCATTTTGCTCTACGAGTTCATGGTGATCTAACCCTAACCCTAAGTAGAATTTTTCAGCAATGGGATTTTCCCATGTATTTTATGAGGAAACATAGATAGGGCAGGCTAGAAATGTCAGTGCCTTCCTAAACATACCCACAGAGTACGAGTTTATTGGCGATGACGATTTTGCTCTACGGGTTCAGGGAGACCTTACCCTAACCCTAAGTGGAATTTTCTTTCAGTGGGATTTTCCGATATATTTTACCAGGAAACCTAGATAGGGCAGCCTAGAAAAATCATTGCCTTCCTAACCATAACCAAGCACTCCAGGTTTGTTGGTGATGTCCATTTTCCTCTACGATTCATGTTGACCTAACCCTAACCCTAAGTCGAATTTTCCTGCAATGGGATTTTTCCAAGTATTTACCAGGAAACATAGATAGGGCAGGCTAAAAAAGTCAGTGCCTTCCTAACCATAACCAAGGACTACGATTTTATTGGCAATGCCCATTTTGCTCTACGAGTTTAGGCAGACCTAACCCTAACCCTAAGTGGAATTTTCTTCCAGTGGGAATTTCCGATATATTTTACCAGGAAACCTAGATAGGGCAGGCTAGAAAGGTCAGTGCCTTCCTAACCATAACCAAGGACTACGATTTTATTGGTGATGCCCATTTTGCTCTACGAGTTCATGGTGGCCTAACCCTAACCCTAAGTGGATTTCTCCTGCAATGGGATATTCCCATGTATTTTCCAGGAAACATAGATAGGGCAGCCTAGAAAAGTCAGTGCACTCCTAACCATACCCAAGCACTTGGAAATTGTTGGAAATGTCCATTTTGTTCTCTGAGTTCATGGTGACCTAACCCTAACCCTAAGTGGAATTTTTCAGCAATGAGATTTTCCCATCGCCAGGAAACATAGATAGGGCAGGCTAGAAAAGTCAGTGCCTTCCTAACCATACCCAAGGACTATGAGTTTATTGGCGAGGCCGATTTTGCTCTCCGGGTTCAGGGTGACCTAACGCTAACCCTAAGTGAAATTTTCCTCCAGTGGGATTTTCACATATATTTTACCAGGAAACATAGATAGGGCAGCCTAGAAAGGTCATTGCCCTCCTAACCGTACCCAAGCACTCGGAATTGGTTGGAAATGTCCATTTTCCTCTCAGAGTTCATGATGACCTAACCCTAACCCTAAGTGGAATTTTCCTGCAATGGGATTTTCCCATCTATTTTACCAGGAAACATAGATAGGGAGGCCTTGAAAAGTCATTGCTCTCCTAACCATACCCAAGGATGCCGAGTTCATTGGCGATGTCCATTTTGCTCTCCGGGTTCATGGTGGCCTAACCCTAACCCTAAGTGAAATTTTACTTCAATGGGATTTTCCCATGTATTTTATCAGGAAACATAGATAGGGCAGGCTAGAAACTTTAGTGCTTTCCTAACCATACCCAAGAACTCCGAGTTTGTTGGTGATGTCCATTTTCCTCTACGAGTTCATGCTTACCTAACCCTAACCCTAAGTAGAGGTTTCTCATTTATTTTCCAGGAAACATAGATAGGGTAGCCTAGAAAGGTCATTGCCCTCCTAACCATACCCAAGCACTCGGAATTGGTTGGAAACATCCATTTTGCTCTACGAGTTCATGGTGGCCTAACCCTAACCCAAAGTGAAATTTTCCTTCAATGGGATTTTCCCATGTATTTTCCAAGAAACAAAGATAGGGGAGCCTAGAAAAGTCATTGCATTCCTAACCATACCCAAGCACTCCGAGTTTATTGGTGATGTCCATTTTGCTCTATGACTTCATGGTGACCTAACCCTAACCCTAAGTAGAATTTTTCAGCAATGGGAGTTTCCCATGTATTTTCCAGGAAACATAGATAGGGCAGCCTAGAAAAGTCATTGCCCTCCTAACCATACCCAAGCACTCGGAATTGGTTGGAAATGTTCATTTTGCTCTCTGAGTTCATGGTGACCTAACCCTAACCCTAAGTGGAATTTTCCTGCAATGGGATTTTCCCATTTATTTTACCAGGAAACCTAGATAGGGAAGCCTTGAAATGTCATTGCTCTCCTAACCATTCCCAAGGATGCCGAGTTCATTGGCGATGCCCATTTTGCTCTACGAGTTTAGGGAGACCTAACCCTAACCCTAAGTGGAATTTTCCTCCAGTGGGATTTTCCGATATATTTTACCAGGAAACCTAGATAGGGCAGGCTAGAAAGGTCAGTGCCTTCCTAACTATAACCAAGGACTACGATTTTATTGGTGATGCCCATTTTGCTCTACGAGTTCATGGTGGCCTAACCCTAACCCTAAGTGGAATTTTCCTCCAGTGGGATTTTCCCATATATTTTACCAGGAAACATAGATAGGGCAGCCGAGAAAAGTCAGTGCACTCCTAACCATACCCAAGCACTCGGAAATTGTTGGAAATGTCCATTTTTCTCTCTGAGTTCATGGTAAGCTAACCCTAACCCTAAGTGGAATTTTTCAGCACTGGGATTTTCCCATGTATTTTACCAGGAAACATAGATAGGGCAGGCTAGAAAAGTCAGTGCCTTCCTAACCATACCCAAGGACTATGAGTTTATTGGCGAAGCCGATTTTGCTCTCCGGGTTCAGGGCGACCTAACGCTAACCCTAAGTGAAATTTTCCTCCAGTGGGATTTTCCCATATATTTTACCAGGAAATATAGATAGGGCAGCCTAGAAATGTCAGTGCATTCCTAACCATAACCAAGGACTACGATTTTATTGGCGATGCCCATTTTGCTCTACGAGTTCATGGTGACCTAACCCTAACCCTAAGTAGAATTTTTCAGCAATGGGATTTTCTCATTTATTTTCCAGGAAACATAGATAGGGCAGCCTAGAAAGGTCATTGCCCTCCTAACCACACCCAAGCACTCGGAATTGGTTGGAAATGTCCATTTTGCTCTCTGAGTTCATGGTGACCTAACCCTAACCCTAAGTGGAATTTTCCTGCAATGGGATTTTCCCATGTATTTTACCCGGAAACATAGATAGGGAAGCCTTGAAAAGTCATTGCTCTCCTAACCATACCCAAGGATGCCGAGTTCATTGGCGATGTCCATTTTGCTCTACGGGTTCATGGTGGCCTAACCCTAACCCTAAGTGTAATTTTCGTTCAATGGGATTTTCCCATGTATTTTATCAGGAAACCTAGATAGGGCAGCCTAGAAAAATCATTGCCTTCCTAACCATACCCAAGCACTCCGAGTTTATTGGCGATGTGAATTTTGCTCCACGAGTTCATGGGGACCTAACCCTAACCCTAAGTGGAATTTTTCAACAATGGGATTTTCCCATGTATTTTACCAGGAAACATAGATAGGGCAGGCTAGAAAACTCAGTGCACTCCTAACCATACCCAAGAACTCCGAGTTTGTTGGTGATGTCCATTTTCCTCTACGAGTTCATGTTGACCTAACCCTAACCCTAAGTGGAAGTTACCTGCAATGGGATATTCCCTTGTATTTTACGAGGAAACATAGATAGGGCAGGCTAAAAAAGTCAGTGCCTTCCTAACCATAACCAAGGACTACGAGTTTATTGGTGATGCCCACTTTGCTCTACGAGTTTAGGGAGACCTAACCCTAACCCTAAGTGGAATTTTTCTCCAGTGGGATTTTCCGATATATTTTACCAGGAAACCTAGATAGGGCAGGCTAGAAAGGTCAGTGCCTTCCTAACCATAACCAAGGACTACGATTTTATTGGCGATGCCCATTTTGCTCTACGAGTTCATGGTGGCCTAACCCTAACCCTAAGTGGAATTTTCCTCCAGTGGGATTGTCCCATATATTTTACCAGGAAACATAGATAGGGCAGCCGAGAAAAGTCAGTGCATTCCTAACCCTACCCAAGCACTCTGAGTTTGTTGGTGATGTCCATTTTGCTCTACGAGTTCATGGTGATCTAACCCTAACCCTAAGTAGAATTTTTCAGCAATGGGATTTTCCCATGTATTTTATGAGGAAACATAGATAGGGCAGGCTAGAAATGTCAGTGCCTTCCTAAACATACCCACAGAGTACAAGTTTATTGGCGATGACGATTTTGCTCTACGGGTTCAGGGAGACCTTACCCTAACCCTAAGTGGAATTTTCTTTCAGCGGGATTTTACCGATATATTTTACCAGGAAACCTAGATAGGGCAGCCTAGAAAAATCATTGCCTTCCTAACCATAACCAAGCACTCCAGGTTTGTTGGTGATGTCCATTTTCCTCTACGATTCATGTTGACCTAACCCTAACCCTAAGTCGAATTTTCCTGCAATGGGATTTTTCCAAGTATTTACCAGGAAACATAGATAGGGCAGGCTAAAAAAGTCAGTGCCTTCCTAACCATAACCAAGGACTACGATTTTATTGGCAATGCCCATTTTGCTCTACGAGTTTAGGGAGACCTAACCCTAACCCTAAGTGGAATTTTCCTCCAGTGGGAATTTCCGATATATTTTACCAGGAAACCTAGATAGGGCAGGCTAGAAAGGTCAGTGCCTTCCTAACCATAACCAAGGACTACGATTTTATTGGTGATGCCCATTTTGCTCTACGAGTTCATGGTGGCCTAACCCTAACCCTAAGTGGATTTCTCCTGCAATGGGATATTCCCATGTATTTTCCAGGAAACATAGATAGGGCAACCTAGAAAAGTCAGTGCACTCCTAACCATACCCAAGCACTCGGAAATTGTTGGAAATGTCCATTTTGTTCTCTGAGTTCATGGTGACCTAACCCTAACCCTAAGTGGAATTTTTCAGCAATGAGATTTTCCCATCGCCAGGAAACATAGATAGGGCAGGCTAGAAAAGTCAGTGCCTTCCTAACCATACCCAAGGACTATGAGTTTATTGGCGAGGCCGATTTTGCTCTCCGGGTTCAGGGTGACCTAACGCTAACCCTAAGTGAAATTTTCCTCCAGTGGGATTTTCACATATATTTTACCAGGAAATATAGATAGGGCAGCCTAGAAAAGTCAGTGCATTCCTAACCATACCCAAGCACTCCGAGTTTGTTGGCGATGTCCATTTTGCTCTACGGGTTCATGGTGACCTAACCCTAACCCTAAGTCGAATTTTCCTGCAATGGGATTTTTCCAAGTATTTACCAGGAAACATAGATAGGGCAGGCTAAAAAAGTCAATCCCTTCCTAACCATAACCAAGGACTACGATTTTATTGGCAATGCCCATTTTGCTCTACGAGTTTAGGGAGACCTAACCCTAACCCTAAGTGGAATTTTCCTCCAGTGGGATTTTCCGATATATTTTACCAGGAAACCTAGATAGGGCAGGCTAGAAAGGTCAGTGCCTTCCTAACCATAACCAAGGACTACGATTTTATTGGCGATGCCCATTTTGCTCTACGAGTTCATGGTGGCCTAACCCTAACCCTAAGTGGAATTTTCCTCCAGTGGGATTGTCCCATATATTTTACCAGGAAACATAGATAGGGCACCCGAGAAAAGTCAGTGCATTCCTAACCCTACCCAAGCACTCTGAGTTTGTTGGTGATGTCCATTTTGCTCTACGAGTTCATGGTGATCTAACCCTAACCCTAAGTAGAATTTTTCAGCAATGGGATTTTCCCATGTATTTTATGAGGAAACATAGATAGGGCAGGCTAGAAATGTCAGTGCCTTCCTAAACATACCCACAGAGTACGAGTTTATTGGCGATGACGATTTTGCTCTACGGGTTCAGGGAGACCTTACCCTAACCCTAAGTGGAATTTTCTTTCAGTGGGATTTTCCGATATATTTTACCAGGAAACCTAGATAGGGCAGCCTAGAAAAATCATTGCCTTCCTAACCATAACCAAGCACTCCAGGTTTGTTGGTGATGTCCATTTTCCTCTACGATTCATGTTGACCTAACCCTAACCCTAAGTCGAATTTTCCTGCAATGGGATTTTTCCAAGTATTTACCAGGAAACATAGATAGGGCAGGCTAAAAAAGTCAGTGCCTTCCTAACCATAACCAAGGACTACGATTTTATTGGCAATGCCCATTTTGCTCTACGAGTTTAGGCAGACCTAACCCTAACCCTAAGTGGAATTTTCCTCCAGTGGGAATTTCCGATATATTTTACCATGAAACCTAGATAGGGCAGGCTAGAAAAATCATTGCCTTCCTAACCATAACCAAGCACTCCAGGTTTGTTGGTGATGTCCATTTTCCTCTACGAGTTCATGTTGACCTAACCCTAACCCTAAGTCGAATTTTCCTGCAATGGGATTTTTCCAAGTATTTACCAGGAAACATAGATAGGGCAGGCTAAAAAAGTCAGTGCCTTCCTAACCATAACCAAGGACTACGATTTTATTGGCAATGCCCATTTTGCTCTACGAGTTTAGGCAGACCTAACCCTAACCCTAAGTGGAATTTTCTTCCAGTGGGAATTTCCGATATATTTTACCAGGAAACCTAGATAGGGCAGGCTAGAAAGGTCAGTGCCTTCCTAACCATAACCAAGGACTACGATTTTATTGGTGATGCCCATTTTGCTCTACGAGTTCATGGTGGCCTAACCCTAACCCTAAGTGGATTTCTCCTGCAATGGGATATTCCCATGTATTTTCCAGGAAACATAGATAGGGCAGCCTAGAAAAGTCAGTGCACTCCTAACCATACCCAAGCACTCGGAAATTGTTGGAAATGTCCATTTTGTTCTCTGAGTTCATGGTGACCTAACCCTAACCCTAAGTGGAATTTTTCAGCAATGAGATTTTCCCATCGCCAGGAAACATAGATAGGGCAGGCTAGAAAAGTCAGTGCCTTCCTAACCATACCCAAGGACTATGAGTTTATTGGCGAGGCCGATTTTGCTCTCCGGGTTCAGGGTGACCTAACGCTAACCCTAAGTGAAATTTTCCTCCAGTGGGATTTTCACACATATTTTACCAGGAAATATAGATAGGGCAGCCTAGAAAAGTCAGTGCATTCCTAACCATACCCAAGCACTCCGAGTTTGTTGGCGATGTCCATTTTGCTCTACGGGTTCATGGTGACCTAACCCTAACCCTAAGTGGAAGTTACCTGCAATGGGATATTCCCTTGTATTTTACGAGGAAACATAGATAGGGCAGGCTAAAAAAGTCAGTGCCTTCCTAACCATAACCAAGGACTACGAGTTTATTGGTGATGCCCACTTTGCTCTACGAGTTTAGGGAGACCTAACCCTAACCCTAAGTGGAATTTTTCTCCAGTGGGATTTTCCGATATATTTTACCAGGAAACCTAGATAGGGCAGGCTAGAAAGGTCAGTGCCTTCCTAACCATAACCAAGGACTACGATTTTATTGGCGATGCCCATTTTGCTCTACGAGTTCATGGTGGCCTAACCCTAACCCTAAGTGGAATTTTCCTCCAGTGGGATTGTCCCATATATTTTACCAGGAAACATAGATAGGGCAGCCGAGAAAAGTCAGTGCATTCCTAACCCTACCCAAGCACTCTGAGTTTGTTGGTGATGTCCATTTTGCTCTACGAGTTCATGGTGATCTAACCCTAACCCTAAGTAGAATTTTTCAGCAATGGGATTTTCCCATGTATTTTATGAGGAAACATAGATAGGGCAGGCTAGAAATGTCAGTGCCTTCCTAAACATACCCACAGAGTACAAGTTTATTGGCGATGACGATTTTGCTCTACGGGTTCAGGGAGACCTTACCCTAACCCTAAGTGGAATTTTCTTTCAGCGGGATTTTACCGATATATTTTACCAGGAAACCTAGATAGGGCAGCCTAGAAAAATCATTGCCTTCCTAACCATAACCAAGCACTCCAGGTTTGTTGGTGATGTCCATTTTCCTCTACGAGTTCATGTTGACCTAACCCTAACCCTAAGTCGAATTTTCCTGCAATGGGATTTTTCCAAGTATTTACCAGGAAACATAGATAGGGCAGGCTAAAAAAGTCAGTGCCTTCCTAACCATAACCAAGGACTACGATTTTATTGGCAATGCCCATTTTGCTCTACGAGTTTAGGCAGACCTAACCCTAACCCTAAGTGGAATTTTCCTCCAGTGGGAATTTCCGATATATTTTACCAGGAAACCTAGATAGGGCAGGCTAGAAAAATCATTGCCTTCCTAACCATAACCAAGCACTCCAGGTTTGTTGGTGATGTCCATTTTCCTCTACGAGTTCATGTTGACCTAACCCTAACCCTAAGTCGAATTTTCCTGCAATAGGATTTTTCCAAGTATTTACCAGGAAACATAGATAGGGCAGGCTAAAAAAGTCAGTGCCTTCCTAACCATAACCAAGGACTACGATTTTATTGGCAATGCCCATTTTGCTCTACGAGTTTAGGCAGACCTAACCCTAACCCTAAGTGGAATTTTCTTCCAGTGGGAATTTCCGATATATTTTACCAGGAAACCTAGATAGGGCAGGCTAGAAAGGTCAGTGCCTTCCTAACCATAACCAAGGACTACGATTTTATTGGTGATGCCCATTTTGCTCTACGAGTTCATGGTGGCCTAACCCTAACCCTAAGTGGATTTCTCCTGCAATGGGATATTCCCATGTATTTTCCAGGAAACATAGATAGGGCAGCCTAGAAAAGTCAGTGCACTCCTAACCATACCCAAGCACTTGGAAATTGTTGGAAATGTCCATTTTGTTCTCTGAGTTCATGGTGACCTAACCCTAACCCTAAGTGGAATTTTTCAGCAATGAGATTTTCCCATCGCCAGGAAACATAGATAGGGCAGGCTAGAAAAGTCAGTGCCTTCCTAACCATACCCAAGGACTATGAGTTTATTGGCGAGGCCGATTTTGCTCTCCGGGTTCAGGGTGACCTAACGCTAACCCTAAGTGAAATTTTCCTCCAGTGGGATTTTCACACATATTTTACCAGGAAATATAGATAGGGCAGCCTAGAAAAGTCAGTGCATTCCTAACCATACCCAAGCACTCCGAGTTTGTTGGCGATGTCCATTTTGCTCTACGGGTTCATGGTGACCTAACCCTAACCCTAAGTAGAATTTTTCAGCAATGGGATTTTCTCATTTATTTTCCAGGAAACATAGATAGGGCAGCCTAGAAAGATCATTGCCCTCCTAACCGTACCCAAGCACTCGGAATTGGTTGGAAATGTCCATTTTCCTCTCAGAGTTCATGATGACCTAACCCTAACCCTAAGTGGAATTTTCCTGCAATGGGATTTTCCCATCTATTTTACCAGGAAACATAGATAGGGAGGCCTTGAAAAGTCATTGCTCTCCTAACCATACCCAAGGATGCCGAGTTCATTGGCGATGTCCATTTTGCTCTCCGGGTTCATGGTGGCCTAACCCTAACCCTAAGTGAAATTTTACTTCAATGGGATTTTCCCATGTATTTTATCAGGAAACATAGATAGGGCAGGCTAGAAACTTTAGTGCTTTCCTAACCATACCCAAGAACTCCGAGTTTGTTGGTGATGTCCATTTTCCTCTACGAGTTCATGCTTACCTAACCCTAACCCTAAGTAGAGGTTTCTCATTTATTTTCCAGGAAACATAGATAGGGTAGCCTAGAAAGGTCATTGCCCTCCTAACCATACCCAAGCACTCGGAATTGGTTGGAAACATCCATTTTGCTCTACGAGTTCATGGTGGCCTAACCCTAACCCAAAGTGAAATTTTCCTTCAATGGGATTTTCCCATGTATTTTCCAAGAAACAAAGATAGGGGAGCCTAGAAAAGTCATTGCATTCCTAACCATACCCAGCACTCCGAGTTTATTGGTGTGCCATTTTGCTCTATGCTTCATGGTGACCTAACCCTAACCCTAAGTAGAATTTTTCAGCAATGGAGTTTCCCATGTATTTTCCAGGAAACATAGATAGGGCAGCCTAGAAAAGTCATTGCCCTCCTAACCATACCCAAGCACTCGGAATTGGTTGGAAATGTTCATTTTGCTCTCTGAGTTCATGGTGACCTAACCCTAACCCTAAGTGGAATTTTCCTGCAATGGGATTTTCCCATTTATTTTACCAGGGAACCTAGATAGGGAAGCCTTGAAATGTCATTGCTCTCCTAACCATTCCCAAGGATGCCAAGTTCATTGGCGATGCCCATTTTGCTCTACGAGTTTAGGGAGACCTAACCCTAACCCTAAGTGGAATTTTCCTCCAGTGGGATTTTCCGATATATTTTACCAGGAAACCTAGATAGGGCAGGCTAGAAAGGTCAGTGCCTTCCTAACTATAACCAAGGACTACGATTTTATTGGTGATGCCCATTTTGCTCTACGAGTTCATGGTGGCCTAACCCTAACCCTAAGTGGAATTTTCCTCCAGTGGGATTTTCCCATATATTTTACCAGGAAACATAGATAGGGCAGCCGAGAAAAGTCAGTGCACTCCTAACCATACCCAAGCACTCGGAAATTGTTGGAAATGTCCATTTTGCTCTCTGAGTTCATGGTGAGCTAACCCTAACCCTAAGTGGAATTTTTCAGCACTGGGATTTTCCCATGTATTTTACCAGGAAACATAGATAGGGCAGGTTAGAAAAGTCAGTGCCTTCCTAACCATACCCAAGGACTATGAGTTTATTGGCGAAGCCGATTTTGCTCTCCGGGTTCAGGGCGACCTAACGCTAACCCTAAGTGAAATTTTCCTCCAGTGGGATTTTCCCATATATTTTACCAGGAAATATAGATAGGGCAGCCTAGAAATGTCAGTGCATTCCTAACCATAACCAAGGACTACGATTTTATTGGCGATGCCCATTTTGCTCTACGAGTTCATGGTGACCTAACCCTAACCCTAAGTAGAATTTTTCAGCAATGGGATTTTCTCATTTATTTTCCAGGAAACATAGATAGGGCAGCCTAGAAAGGTCATTGCCCTCCTAACCACACCCAAGCACTCGGAATTGGTTGGAAATGTCCATTTTGCTCTCTGAGTTCATGGTGACCTAACCCTAACCCTAAGTGGAATTTTCCTGCAATGGGATTTTCCCATGTATTTTACCCGGAAACATAGATAGGGAAGCCTTGAAAAGTCATTGCTCTCCTAACCATACCCAAGGATGCCGAGTTCATTGGCGATGTCCATTTTGCTCTACGGGTTCATGGTGGCCTAACCCTAACCCTAAGTGTAATTTTCGTTCAATGGGATTTTCCCATGTATTTTATCAGGAAACCTAGATAGGGCAGCCTAGAAAAATCATTGCCTTCCTAACCATACCCAAGCACTCCGAGTTTATTGGCGATGTGAATTTTGCTCCACGAGTTCATGGGGACCTAACCCTAACCCTAAGTGGAATTTTTCAACAATGGGATTTTCCCATGTATTTTACCAGGAAACATAGATAGGGCAGGCTAGAAAACTCAGTGCACTCCTAACCATACCCAAGAACTCCGAGTTTGTTGGTGATGTCCATTTTCCTCTACGAGTTCATGTTGACCTAACCCTAACCCTAAGTGGAAGTTACCTGCAATGGGATATTCCCTTGTATTTTACGAGGAAACATAGATAGGGCAGGCTAAAAAAGTCAGTGCCTTCCTAACCATAACCAAGGACTACGAGTTTATTGGTGATGCCCACTTTGCTCTACGAGTTTAGGGAGACCTAACCCTAACCCTAAGTGGAATTTTTCTCCAGTGGGATTTTCCGATATATTTTACCAGGAAACCTAGATAGGGCAGGCTAGAAAGGTCAGTGCCTTCCTAACCATAACCAAGGACTACGATTTTATTGGCGATGCCCATTTTGCTCTACGAGTTCATGGTGGCCTAACCCTAACCCTAAGTGAAATTTTACTTCAATGGGATTTTCCCATGTATTTTATCAGGAAACATAGATAGGGCAGGCTAGAAACTTTAGTGCTTTCCTAACCATACCCAAGAACTCCGAGTTTGTTGGTGATGTCCATTTTCCTCTACGAGTTCATGCTTACCTAACCCTAACCCTAAGTAGAGGTTTCTCATTTATTTTCCAGGAAACATAGATAGGGTAGCCTAGAAAGGTCATTGCCCTCCTAACCATACCCAAGCACTCGGAATTGGTTGGAAACATCCATTTTGCTCTACGAGTTCATGGTGGCCTAACCCTAACCCAAAGTGAAATTTTCCTTCAATGGGATTTTCCCATGTATTTTCCAAGAAACAAAGATAGGGGAGCCTAGAAAAGTCATTGCATTCCTAACCATACCCAAGCACTCCGAGTTTATTGGTGATGTCCATTTTGCTCTATGACTTCATGGTGACCTAACCCTAACCCTAAGTAGAATTTTTCAGCAATGGGAGTTTCCCATGTATTTTCCAGGAAACATAGATAGGGCAGCCTAGAAAAGTCATTGCCCTCCTAACCATACCCAAGCACTCGGAATTGGTTGGAAATGTTCATTTTGCTCTCTGAGTTCATGGTGACCTAACCCTAACCCTAAGTGGAATTTTCCTGCAATGGGATTTTCCCATTTATTTTACCAGGAAACCTAGATAGGGAAGCCTTGAAATGTCATTGCTCTCCTAACCATTCCCAAGGATGCCAAGTTCATTGGCAATGCCCATTTTGCTCTACGAGTTTAGGGAGACCTAACCCTAACCCTAAGTGGAATTTTCCTCCAGTGGGAATTTCCCATATATTTTACCAGGAAACATAGATAGGGCAGCCGAGAAAAGTCAGTGCACTCCTAACCATACCCAAGCACTCGGAAATTGTTGGAAATGTCCATTTTTCTCTCTGAGTTCATGGTAAGCTAACCCTAACCCTAAGTGGAATTTTTCAGCACTGGGATTTTCCCATGTATTTTACCAGGAAACATAGATAGGGCAGGCTAGAAAAGTCAGTGCCTTCCTAACCATACCCAAGGACTATGAGTTTATTGGCGAAGCCGATTTTGCTCTCCGGGTTCAGGGCGACCTAACGCTAACCCTAAGTGAAATTTTCCTCCAGTGGGATTTTCCCATATATTTTACCAGGAAATATAGATAGGGCAGCCTAGAAATGTCAGTGCATTCCTAACCATAACCAAGGACTACGATTTTATTGGCGATGCCCATTTTGCTCTACGAGTTCATGGTGACCTAACCCTAACCCTAAGTAGAATTTTTCAGCAATGGGATTTTCTCATTTATTTTCCAGGAAACATAGATAGGGCAGCCTAGAAAGGTCATTGCCCTCCTAACCACACCCAAGCACTCGGAATTGGTTGGAAATGTCCATTTTGCTCTCTGAGTTCATGGTGACCTAACCCTAACCCTAAGTGGAATTTTCCTGCAATGGGATTTTCCCATGTATTTTACCCGGAAACATAGATAGGGAAGCCTTGAAAAGTCATTGCTCTCCTAACCATACCCAAGGATGCCGAGTTCATTGGCGATGTCCATTTTGCTCTACGGGTTCATGGTGGCCTAACCCTAACCCTAAGTGTAATTTTCGTTCAATGGGATTTTCCCATGTATTTTATCAGGAAACCTAGATAGGGCAGCCTAGAAAAATCATTGCCTTCCTAACCATACCCAAGCACTCCGAGTTTATTGGCGATGTGAATTTTGCTCCACGAGTTCATGGGGACCTAACCCTAACCCTAAGTGGAATTTTTCAACAATGGGATTTTCCCATGTATTTTACCAGGAAACATAGATAGGGCAGGCTACAAAACTCAGTGCACTCCTAACCATACCTAAGAACTCCGAGTTTGTTGGTGATGTCCATTTTCCTCTACGAGTTCATGTTGACCTAACCCTAACCCTAAGTGGAAGTTACCTGCAATGGGATATTCCCTTGTATTTTACGAGGAAACATAGATAGGGCAGGCTAAAAAAGTCAGTGCCTTCCTAACCATAACCAAGGACTACGAGTTTATTGGTGATGCCCACTTTGCTCTACGAGTTCATGGTGATCTAACTCTAACCCTAAGTAGAATTTTTCAGCAATGGGATTTTCCCATGTATTTTATGAGGAAACATAGATAGGGCAGGCTAGAAATGTCAGTGCCTTCCTAAACATACCCACAGAGTACGAGTTTATTGGCGATGACGATTTTGCTCTACGGGTTCAGGGTGACCTTACCCTAACCCTAAGTGGAATTTTCTTTCAGTGGTATTTTCCGATATATTTTACCAGGAAACCTAGATAGGGCAGCCTAGAAAAATCATTGCCTTCCTAACCATAACCAAGCACTCCAGGTTTGTTGGTGATGTCCATTTTCCTCTACGATTCATGTTGACCTAACCCTAACCCTAAGTCGAATTTTCCTGCAATGGGATTTTTCCAAGTATTTACCAGGAAACATAGATAGGGCAGGCTAAAAAAGTCAGTGCCTTCCTAACCATAACCAAGGACTACGATTTTATTGGCAATGCCCATTTTGCTCTACGAGTTTAGGGAGACCTAACCCTAACCGTAAGTGGAATTTTCCTCCAGTGGGAATTTCCGATATATTTTACCAGGAAACCTAGATAGGGCAGGCTAGAAAGGTCAGTGCCTTCCTAACCATAACCAAGGACTACGATTTTATTGGTGATGCCCATTTTGCTCTACGAGTTCATGGTGGCCTAACCCTAACCCTAAGTGGATTTCTCCTGCAATGGGATATTCCCATGTATTTTCCAGGAAACATAGATAGGGCAGCCTAGAAAAGTCAGTGCACTCCTAACCATACCCAAGCACTCGGAAATTGTTGGAAATGTCCATTTTGTTCTCTGAGTTCATGGTGACCTAACCCTAACCCTAAGTGGAATTTTTCAGCAATGAGATTTTCCCATCGCCAGGAAACATAGATAGGGCAGGCTAGAAAAGTCAGTGCCTTCCTAACCATACCCAAGGACTATGAGTTTATTGGCGAGGCCGATTTTGCTCTCCGGGTTCAGGGTGACCTAACGCTAACCCTAAGTGAAATTTTCCTCCAGTGGGATTTTCACACATATTTTACCAGGAAATATAGATAGGGCAGCCTAGAAAAGTCAGTGCATTCCTAACCATACCCAAGCACTCCGAGTTTGTTGGCGATGTCCATTTTGCTCTACGGGTTCATGGTGACCTAACCCTAACCCTAAGTAGAATTTTTCAGCAATGGGATTTTCTCATTTATTTTCCAGGAAACATAGATAGGGCAGCCTAGAAAGATCATTGCCCTCCTAACCGTACCCAAGCACTCGGAATTGGTTGGAAATGTCCATTTTCCTCTCAGAGTTCATGATGACCTAACCCTAACCCTAAGTGGAATTTTCCTGCAATGGGATTTTCCCATCTATTTTACCAGGAAACATAGATAGGGAGGCCTTGAAAAGTCATTGCTCTCCTAACCATACCCAAGGATGCCGAGTTCATTGGCGATGTCCATTTTGCTCTCCGGGTTCATGGTGGCCTAACCCTAACCCTAAGTGAAATTTTACTTCAATGGGATTTTCCCATGTATTTTATCAGGAAACATAGATAGGGCAGGCTAGAAACTTTAGTGCTTTCCTAACCATACCCAAGAACTCCGAGTTTGTTGGTGATGTCCATTTTCCTCTACGAGTTCATGCTTACCTAACCCTAACCCTAAGTAGAGGTTTCTCATTTATTTTCCAGGAAACATAGATCGGGTAGCCTAGAAAGGTCATTGCCCTCCTAACCATACCCAAGCACTCGGAATTGGTTGGAAACATCCATTTTGCTCTACGAGTTCATGGTGGCCTAACCCTAACCCAAAGTGAAATTTTCCTTCAATGGGATTTTCCCATGTATTTTCCAAGAAACAAAGATAGGGGAGCCTAGAAAAGTCATTGCATTCCTAACCATACCCAAGCACTCCGAGTTTATTGGTGATGTCCATTTTGCTCTATGACTTCATGGTGACCTAACCCTAACCCTAAGTAGAATTTTTCAGCAATGGGAGTTTCCCATGTATTTTCCAGGAAACATAGATAGGGCAGCCTAGAAAAGTCATTGCCCTCCTAACCATACCCAAGCACTCGGAATTGGTTGGAAATGTTCATTTTGCTCTCTGAGTTCATGGTGACCTAACCCTAACCCTAAGTGGAATTTTCCTGCAATGGGATTTTCCCATTTATTTTACCAGGAAACCTAGATAGGGAAGCCTTGAAATGTCATTGCTCTCCTAACCATTCCCAAGGATGCCGAGTTCATTGGCGATGCCCATTTTGCTCTACGAGTTTAGGGAGACCTAACCCTAACCCTAAGTGGAATTTTCCTCCAGTGGGATTTTCCGATATATTTTACCAGGAAACCTAGATAGGGCAGGCTAGAAAGGTCAGTGCCTTCCTAACTATAACCAAGGACTACGATTTTATTGGTGATGCCCATTTTGCTCTACGAGTTCATGGTGGCCTAACCCTAACCCTAAGTGGAATTTTCCTCCAGTGGGATTTTCCCATATATTTTACCAGGAAACATAGATAGGGCAGCCGAGAAAAGTCAGTGCACTCCTAACCATACCCAAGCACTCGGAAATTGTTGGAAATGTCCATTTTTCTCTCTGAGTTCATGGTAAGCTAACCCTAACCCTAAGTGGAATTTTTCAGCACTGGGATTTTCCCATGTATTTTACCAGGAAACATAGATAGGGCAGCCTAGAAATGTCAGTGCATTCCTAACCATAACCAAGGACTACGATTTTATTGGCGATGCCCATTTTGCTCTACGAGTTCATGGTGACCTAACCCTAACCCTAAGTAGAATTTTTCAGCAATGGGATTTTCTCATTTATTTTCCAGGAAACATAGATAGGGCAGCCTAGAAAGGTCATTGCCCTCCTAACCACACCCAAGCACTCGGAATTGGTTGGAAATGTCCATTTTGCTCTCCGGGTTCATGGTGGCCTAACCCTAACCCTAAGTGTAATTTTCGTTCAATGGGATTTTCCCATGTATTTTATCAGGAAACCTAGATAGGGCAGCCTAGAAAAATCATTGCCTTCCTAACCATACCCAAGCACTCCGAGTTTATTGGCGATGTGAATTTTGCTCCACGAGTTCATGGGGACCTAACCCTAACCCTAAGTGGAATTTTTCAACAATGGGATTTTCCCATGTATTTTACCAGGAAACATAGATAGGGCAGGCTAGAAAACTCAGTGCACTCCTAACCATACCCAAGAACTCCGAGTTTGTTGGTGATGTCCATTTTCCTCTACGAGTTCATGTTGACCTAACCCTAACCCTAAGTGGAAGTTACCTGCAATGGGATATTCCCTTGTATTTTACGAGGAAACATAGATAGGGCAGGCTAAAAAAGTCAGTGCCTTCCTAACCATAACCAAGGACTACGAGTTTATTGGTGATGCCCACTTTGCTCTACGAGTTTAGGGAGACCTAACCCTAACCCTAAGTGGAATTTTTCTCCAGTGGGATTTTCCGATATATTTTACCAGGAAACCTAGATAGGGCAGGCTAGAAAGGTCAGTGCCTTCCTAACCATAACCAAGGACTACGATTTTATTGGCGATGCCCATTTTGCTCTACGAGTTCATGGTGGCCTAACCCTAACCCTAAGTGGAATTTTCCTCCAGTGGGATTGTCCCATATATTTTACCAGGAAACATAGATAGGGCAGCCGAGAAAAGTCAGTGCATTCCTAACCCTACCCAAGCACTCTGAGTTTGTTGGTGATGTCCATTTTGCTCTACGAGTTCATGGTGATCTAACCCTAACCCTAAGTAGAATTTTTCAGCAATGGGATTTTCCCATGTATTTTACCAGGAAACAAAGATAGGGCAGGCTAGAAATGTCAGTGCCTTCCTAAACATACCCACAGAGTACGAGTTTATTGGCGATGACGATTTTGCTCTACGGGTTCAGGGAGACCTTACCCTAACCCTAAGTGGAATTGTCTTTCAGTGGGATTTTCCGATATATTTTACCAGGAAACCTAGATAGGGCATCCTAGAAAAATCATTGCCTTCCTAACCATAACCAAGCACTCCGAGTTTGTTGGTGATGTCCATTTTCCTCTACGAGTTCATGTTGACCTAACCCTAACCCTAAGTCGAATTTTCCTGCAATGGGATTTTTCCAAGTATTTACCAGGAAACATAGATAGGGCAGGCTAAAAAAGTCAGTGCCTTCCTAACCATAACCAAGGACTACGATTTTATTGGCAATGCCCATTTTGCTCTACGAGTTTAGGGAGACCTAACCCTAACCCTAAGTGAAATTTTCCTCCAGTGGGATTTTCCGATATATTTTACCAGGAAACCTAGATAGGGCAGGCTAGAAAGGTCAGTGCCTTCCTAACCATAACCAAGAACTACGATTTTATTGGCGATGCCCATTTTGCTCTACGAGTTCATGGTGGCCTAACCCTAACCCTAAGTGGAATTTTCCTCCAGTGGGATTGTCCCATATATTTTACCAGGAAACATAGATAGGGCAGCCGAGAAAAGTCAGTGCATTCCTAACCATACCCAAGCACTCTGAGTTTGTTGGTGATGTCCATTTTGCTCTATGGGTTCATCGTGATCTAACCCTAATCCTAAGTAGAATTTTTCAGCAATTGGATTTTCCCATGTATTTTCCATGAAACATAGATAGGGCAGGCTAGAAATGTCATTGCCCTCCTAACAATACCCAAGGACGCCGAGTTCATTGGCGATGTCCATTTTGCTCTACGGGTTCATGGTGGCCTAACCCTAACCCTAAGTGAAATTTTCCTTCAATGGGATTTTCCCATGTATTTTATCACGAAAACTAGATAGGGCAGCCTAGAAAAATCATTGCCTTCCTAACCATACCCAAGCACTCCGAGTTTATTGGCGATGTGAATTTTGCTCTACAAGTTCATGGGGACCTATCCCTAACCCTAAGTGGAATTTTCCTGCAATGGGATATTCCCATGTATTTTACCAGGAAACATAGATAGGACAGCCTAGAAAAATCATTGCCTTCCTAACCATACCCAAGCACTCCGAGTTTATTGGCGATGCCCATTTTGCTCTACGAGTTCAGGGTGACCTAAGCCGAACCCTAAGTGGAATTTTTCAGCAATGGGATTTTCCCATGTATTTTACCAGGAAACATAGATAGGGCAGGCTAGAAACTTTAGTGCTTTCCTAACCATACCCAAGAACTCCGAGTTTGTTGGTGATGTCCATTTTCCTCTACGAGTTCATGCTTACCTAACCCTAACCCTAAGTAGAGGTTTCTCATTTTTTTTCCAGGAAACATAGATAGGGTAGCCTAGAAAGGTCATTGCCCTCCTAACCATACCCAAGCACTTGGAATTGGTTGGAAACGTCCATTTTGCTCTACGAGTTCATGGTGGCCTAACCCTAACCCAAAGTGAAATTTTCCTTCAATGGGATTTTCCCATGTATTTTCCAAGAAACAAAGATAGGGGAGCCTAGAAAAGTCATTGCATTCCTAACCATACCCAAGCACTCCGAGTTTATTGGTGATGTCCATTTTGCTCTATGACTTCATGGTGACCTAACCCTAACCCTAAGTAGAATTTTTCAGCAATGGGAGTTTCCCATGTATTTTCCAGGAAACATAGATAGGGCAGCCTAGAAAGGTCATTGCCCTCCTAACCACACCCAAGCACTCGGAATTGGTTGGAAATGTCCATTTTGCTCTCTGAGTTCATGGTGACCTAACCCTAACCCTAAGTGGAATTTTCCTGCAATGGGATTTTCCCATGTATTTTACCCGGAAACATAGATAGGGAAGCCTTGAAAAGTCATTGCTCTCCTAACCATACCCAAGGATGCCGAGTTCATTGGCGATGTCCATTTTGCTCTACGGGTTCATGGTGGCCTAACCCTAAACCTAAGTGTAATTTTCGTTCAATGGGATTTTCCCATGTATTTTATCAGGAAACCTAGATAGGGCAGCCTAGAAACATCATTGCCTTCCTAACCATACCCAAGCAATCCGAGTTTATTGGCGATGTGAATTTTGCTCCACGAGTTCATGGGGACCTAACCCTAACCCTAAGTGGAATTTTTCAACAATGGGATTTTCCCATGTATTTTACCAGGAAACATAGATAGGGCAGGCTAGAAAACTCAGTGCACTCCTAACCATACCCAAGAACTCCGAGTTTGTTGGTGATGTCCATTTTCCTCTATGAGTTCATGTTGACCTAACCCTAACCCTAAGTGGAAGTTACCTGCAATGGGATATTCCCTTGTATTTTACGAGGAAACATAGATAGGGCAGGCTAAAAAAGTCAGTGCCTTCCTAACCATAACCAAGGACTACGAGTTTATTGGTGATGCCCACTTTGCTCTACGAGTTTAGGGAGACCTAACCCTAACCCTAAGTGGAATTTTTCTCCAGTGGGATTTTCCGATATATTTTACCAGGAAACCTAGATAGGGCAGGCTAGAAAGGTCAGTGCCTTCCTAACCATAACCAAGGACTACGATTTTATTGGCGATGCCCATTTTGCTCTACGAGTTCATGGTGGCCTAACCCTAACCCTAAGTGGAATTTTCCTCCAGTGGGATTGTCCCATATATTTTACCAGGAAACATAGATAGGGCAGCCGAGAAAAGTCAGTGCATTCCTAACCCTACCCAAGCACTCTGAGTTTGTTGGTGATGTCCATTTTGCTCTACGAGTTCATGGTGATCTAACCCTAACCCTAAGTAGAATTTTTCAGCAATGGGATTTTCCCATGTATTTTACCAGGAAACATAGATAGGGCAGGCTAGAAATGTCAGTGCCTTCCTAAACATACCCACAGAGTACTAGTTTATTGGCGATGACGATTTTGCTCTACGGGTTCAGGGAGACCTTACCCTAACCCTAAGTGGAATTTTCTTTCAGTGGGATTTTCCGATATATTTTACCAGGAAACCTAGATAGGGCAGCCTAGAAAAATCATTGCCTTCCTAACCATAACCAAGCACTCTGAGTTTGTTGGTGATGTCCATTTTCCTCTACGAGTTCATTTTGACCTAACCCTAACCCTAAGTCGAATTTTCCTGCAATGGGATTTTTCCAAGTATTTACCAGGAAACATAGATAGGGCAGGCTAAAAAAGTCAATGCCTTCCTAACCATAACCAAGGACTACGATTTTATTGGCAATGCCCATTTTGCTCTACGAGTTTAGGGAGACCTAACCCTAACCCTAAGTGGAATTTTCCTCCAGTGGGATTTTCCGATATATTTTACCAGGAAACCTAGATAGGGCAGGCTAGAAAGGTCAGTGCCTTCCTAACCATAACCAAGGACTACGATTTTATTGGCGATGCCCATTTTGCTCTACGAGTTCATGGTGGCCTAACCCTAACCCTAAGTGGAATTTTCCTCCAGTGGGATTGTCCCATATATTTTACCAGGAAACATAGATAGGGCAGCCGAGAAAAGTCAGTGCATTCCTAACCATACCCAAGCACTCTGAGTTTGTTGGTGATGTCCATTTTGCTCTATGGGTTCATCGTGATCTAACCCTAATCCTAAGTAGAATTTTTCAGCAATTGGATTTTCCCATGTATTTTCCATGAAACATAGATAGGGCAGGCTAGAAATGTCATTGCCCTCCTAACAATACCCAAGGACGCCGAGTTCATTGGCGATGTCCATTTTGCTCTACGGGTTCATGGTGGCCTAACCCTAACCCTAAGTGAAATTTTCCTTCAATGGGATTTTTCCATGTATTTTATCACGAAACCTAGATAGGGCAGCCTAGAAAAATCATTGCCTTCCTAACCATACCCAAGCACTCCGAGTTTATTGGCGATGCCCATTTTGCTCTACGAGTTCAGGGTGACCTAAGCCGAACCCTAAGTGGAATTTTTCAGCAATGGGATTTTCCCATGTATTTTACCAGGAAACATAGATAGGGCAGGCTAGAAATGTCAGTGCCTTCCTAAACATACCCACAGAGTACGAGTTTATTGGCGATGACGATTTTGCTCTACGGGTTCAGGGAGACCTTACCCTAACCCTAAGTGGAATTTTCTTTCAGTGGGATTTTCCGATATATTTTACCAGGAAACCTAGATAGGGCAGGCTAGAAAGGTCAGTGCCTTCCTAACCATAACCAAGGACTACGATTTTATTGGCGATGCCCATTTTGCTCTACGAGTTCATGGTGGCCTAACCCTAACCCTAAGTGGAATTTTCCTCCAGTGGGATTGTCCCATATATTTTACCAGGAAACATAGATAGGGCAGCCGAGAAAAGTCAGTGCATTCCTAACCATACCCAAGCACTCTGAGTTTATTGGCGATGTGAATTTTGTTCTCTGAGTTCATGGTGACCTAACCCTAACCCTAAGTGGAATTTTTCAGCAATGGGATTTTCCCATCGCCAGGAAACATAGATAGGGCAGGCTAGAAACTTTAGTGCTTTCCTAACCATACCCAAGCACTCCAAGTTTGTTGGTGATGTCCATTTTCCTCTACGAGTTCATGCTTACCTAACCCTAACCCTAAGTAGAAGTTTCTCATTTATTTTCCAGGAAACATAGATAGGGTAGCCTAGAAAGGTCATTGACCTCCTAACCATACCCAAGCACTCGGAATTGGTTGGAAACGTCCATTTTGCTCTACGAGTTCATGGTGGCCTAACCCTACCCAAAGTGAAATTTTCCTTCAATGGGATTTTCCCATGTATTTTCCAAGAAACAAAGATAGGGGAGCCTAGAAAAGTCATTGACCTCCTAACCATACCCAAGCACTCGGAATTGGTTGGAAACGTCCATTTTGCTCTACGAGTTCATGGGGACCTATCCCTAACCATAAGTGGAATTTTCCTGCAATGGGATTTTCCCAAGTATTTTACCAGGAAACATAATTAGGGCAGGCTAAAAAAGTCAGTGCCTTCCTGGTAAAATTTATGGGAAAATCCCACTGGAGGAAAATTCCACCTGAGGTTAGGGTTAGGTCACCCTGAACCTGTAGAACAAAATGGGCATCACCAATAAACATAGATAGGGCAGGCTAGAATGGTCAGTGCCTTCCTAACCATACCTAAGCACACCGAGTTAATTGGCGATGCCCATTTTGCTCTACGGGTTCAGGGAGACCTAACCCTAGCCCTAAGTGATATTTTCCTCCAACGGGATTTTCCCATGTATTTTATCAGGAAACCTAGATAGGGCAGCCTAGAAAAAACATTGCCCTCCTAACCATAGCCAAGCACTCTGAATTTGTTGGCAATGACCATTTTGCTCTCCGGTTTCAGGGTGACCTATCCCTAACCCTAAGTGGAATTTTCCTTCAATGGGATTTTACCAAGTATTTTACCAGGAAACATAGATAGGGCAGCCTAGAAAATTCATTGCCCTCCTAACCATACCCAAGGACTCCGGGTTTATTGGCGATGCCCATTTTGCTCTACGAGTTCATGGTGGCCTAACCCTAACCCTAAGTGGAATTTTCCTCCAGTGGGATTTTCCCATATATTTTACCAGGAAACATAGATAGGGCAGGCTAGAAAATTCAGTGCTTTCCTAAGCATACCCAAGCACTCCGTGTTTGTTGGAGATGCCCATTTTGCTCTACGAGTTCATGGTGACCTAACCCTAACCCTAAGTCGAATTTTCCTGCAATGGGATTTTTCCAAGTATTTACCAGGAAACATAGATAGGGCAGGCTAAAAAAGTCAATCCCTTCCTAACCATAACCAAGGACTACGATTTTATTGGCAATGCCCATTTTGCTCTACGAGTTTAGGGAGACCTAACCCTAACCCTAAGTGGAATTTTCCTCCAGTGGGATTTTCCGATATATTTTACCAGGAAACCTAGATAGGGCAGGCTAGAAAGGTCAGTGCCTTCCTAACCATAACCAAGGACTACGATTTTATTGGCGATGCCCATTTTGCTCTACGAGTTCATGGTGGCCTAACCCTAACCCTAAGTGGAATTTTCCTCCAGTGGGATTGTCCCATATATTTTACCAGGAAACATAGATAGGGCAGCCGAGAAAAGTCAGTGCATTCCTAACCATACCCAAGCACTCTGAGTTTGTTGGTGATGTCCATTTTGCTCTATGGGTTCATCGTGATCTAACCCTAATCCTAAGTAGAATTTTTCAGCAATTGGATTTTCCCATGTATTTTCCATGAAACATAGATAGGGCAGGCTAGAAATGTCATTGCCCTCCTAACAATACCCAAGGACGCCGAGTTCATTGGCGATGTCCATTTTGCTCTACGGGTTCATGGTGGCCTAACCCTAACCCTAAGTGAAATTTTCCTTCAATGGGATTTTTCCATGTATTTTATCACGAAACCTAGATAGGGCAGCCTAGAAAAATCATTGCCTTCCTAACCATACCCAAGCACTCCGAGTTTATTGGCGATGCCCATTTTGCTCTACGAGTTCAGGGTGACCTAAGCCGAACCCTAAGTGGAATTTTTCAGCAATGGGATTTTCCCATGTATTTTACCAGGAAACATAGATAGGGCAGGCTAGAAATGTCAGTGCCTTCCTAAACATACCCACAGAGTACGAGTTTATTGGCGATGACGATTTTGCTCTACGGGTTCAGGGAGACCTTACCCTAACCCTAAGTGGAATTTTCTTTCAGTGGGATTTTCCGATATATTTTACCAGGAAACCTAGATAGGGCAGGCTAGAAAGGTCAGTGCCTTCCTAACCATAACCAAGGACTACGATTTTATTGGCGATGCCCATTTTGCTCTACGAGTTCATGGTGGCCTAACCCTAACCCTAAGTGGAATTTTCCTCCAGTGGGATTGTCCCATATATTTTACCAGGAAACATAGATAGGGCAGCCGAGAAAAGTCAGTGCATTCCTAACCATACCCAAGCACTCTGAGTTTATTGGCGATGTGAATTTTGTTCTCTGAGTTCATGGTGACCTAACCCTAACCCTAAGTGGAATTTTTCAGCAATGGGATTTTCCCATCGCCAGGAAACATAGATAGGGCAGGCTAGAAACTTTAGTGCTTTCCTAACCATACCCAAGCACTCCAAGTTTGTTGGTGATGTCCATTTTCCTCTACGAGTTCATGCTTACCTAACCCTAACCCTAAGTAGAAGTTTCTCATTTATTTTCCAGGAAACATAGATAGGGTAGCCTAGAAAGGTCATTGACCTCCTAACCATACCCAAGCACTCGGAATTGGTTGGAAACGTCCATTTTGCTCTACGAGTTCATGGTGGCCTAACCCTACCCAAAGTGAAATTTTCCTTCAATGGGATTTTCCCATGTATTTTCCAAGAAACAAAGATAGGGGAGCCTAGAAAAGTCATTGACCTCCTAACCATACCCAAGCACTCGGAATTGGTTGGAAACGTCCATTTTGCTCTACGAGTTCATGGGGACCTATCCCTAACCATAAGTGGAATTTTCCTGCAATGGGATTTTCCCAAGTATTTTACCAGGAAACATAATTAGGGCAGGCTAAAAAAGTCAGTGCCTTCCTGGTAAAATTTATGGGAAAATCCCACTGGAGGAAAATTCCACCTGAGGTTAGGGTTAGGTCACCCTGAACCTGTAGAACAAAATGGGCATCACCAATAAACATAGATAGGGCAGGCTAGAATGGTCAGTGCCTTCCTAACCATACCTAAGCACACCGAGTTAATTGGCGATGCCCATTTTGCTCTACGGGTTCAGGGAGACCTAACCCTAGCCCTAAGTGATATTTTCCTCCAACGGGATTTTCCCATGTATTTTATCAGGAAACCTAGATAGGGCAGCCTAGAAAAAACATTGCCCTCCTAACCATAGCCAAGCACTCTGAATTTGTTGGCAATGACCATTTTGCTCTCCGGTTTCAGGGTGACCTATCCCTAACCCTAAGTGGAATTTTCCTTCAATGGGATTTTACCAAGTATTTTACCAGGAAACATAGATAGGGCAGCCTAGAAAATTCATTGCCCTCCTAACCATACCCAAGGACTCCGGGTTTATTGGCGATGCCCATTTTGCTCTACGAGTTCATGGTGGCCTAACCCTAACCCTAAGTGGAATTTTCCTCCAGTGGGATTTTCCCATATATTTTACCAGGAAACATAGATAGGGCAGGCTAGAAAATTCAGTGCTTTCCTAAGCATACCCAAGCACTCCGTGTTTGTTGGCGATGCCCATTTTGCTCTACGAGTTCATGGTGACCTAACCCTAACCCTAAGTGGAATTTTCCTGCAATGGGATTTTCCTATCTATTTTACCAGGAAACATAGATAGGGAGGCCTTGAAAAGTCATTGCTCTCCTAACCATACCCAAGGATGCCGAGTTCATTGGCGATGCTCATTTTGCTCTACGAGTTCATGGTGACCTAACCCTAACCCTAAGTGGAATTTTCCTGCAATGGGATTTTCCCATGTATTTTCCAGGAAACATAGATAGGGAAGCCTTGAAAAGTAATTGCTCTCCTAACCATACCCAAGCACTCCGAGTTTATTGGCGATGCCGAGTTTGCTCTACGGGTTCATGGGGACCTATGCCTAACCCTAAGTAGAATTTTTCAGCAATGGGATTTTCCCATGTATTTTCCAGGAAACATAGATAGGGTAGGCTAGAAAAGTCAGTGCCTTCCTAACTATACCCAAGCACTCCGAGTTTATCGGTGAGGCCGATTTTGCTCTACGGGTTTAGGGTGACCTAACCCTAACCCTAAGTAGAATTTTCCTGCAATGCGATTTTCCTATGTATTTTCCAGGAAACCTAGATAGGGCAGCCTAGAAAAATCATTGCCTTCCTAACCATACCCAAGCACTCCAAATTTGTTGGCGATGCCCATTTTGCTCTACATGTTCAGGGTGACCTAACCCTAACCCTAAGTGGAATTTTCCTGCAATGGGATTTTCCCATCTATTTTACCAGGAAACATAGATAGGGAGGCCTTGAAAAGTCATTGCTCTCCTAACCATACCCAAGGATGCCGAGTTCATTGGCGATGTCCATTTTGCTCTACGGGTTCATGGTGGCCTAACCCTAACCCTAAGTGAAATTTTCCTTCAATGGGATTTTCCCATGTATTTTATCAGGAAACATAGATAGGGCAGGCTAGAAACTTTAGTGCTTTCCTAACCATACCCAAGCACTCCGAGTTTGTTGGTGATGTCCATTTTCCTCTACGAGTTCATGCTTACCTAACCCTAACCCTAAGTAGAAGTTTCTCATTTATTTTCCAGGAAACATAGATAGGGTAGCCTAGAAAGGTCATTGCCCTCCTAACCATACCCAAGCACTCGGAATTGGTTGGAAACGTCCATTTTGCTCTACGAGTCCATGGTGGCCTAACCCTAACCCAAATTGAAATTTTCCTTCAATGGGATTTTCCCATGTATTTTCCAAGAAACAAAGATAGGGGAGCCTAGAAAAGTCATTGCATTCCTAACCATACCAAAGCACTCCAAATTTCTTGGAGATGTGAATTTTGCTCTACGAGTTCATGGGGACCTATCCCTAACCATAAGTGGAATTTTCCTGCAATGGGATTTTCCCAAGTATTTTACCAGGAAACATAGATAGGGCAGGCTAAAAAAGTCAGTGCCTTCCTGGTAAAATTTATGGGAAAATCCCCCTGGAGGAAAATTCCACCTGAGGTTAGGGTTAGGTCACCCTGAACCTGTAGAACAAAATGGGCATCACCAATAAACATAGATAGGGCAGGCTAGAATGGTCAGTGCCTTCCTAACCATACCTAAGCACAACGAGTTAATTGGCGATGCCCATTTTGCTCTACGAGTTCAGGGAGACCTAACCCTAGCCCTAAGTGATATTTTCCTCCAACGGGATTTTCCCATGTATTTTATCAGGAAACCTAGATAGGGCAGCCTAGAAAAAACATTGCCCTCCTAACCATACCCAAGCACTCTGAATTTGTTGGCAATGACCATTTTGCTCTCCGGGTTCAGGGTGACCTATCCCTAACCCTAAGTGGAATTTTCCTTCAATGGGATTTTACCAAGTATTTTACCAGGAAACATAGATAGGGCAGGCTAGAAAAGTCAGTGCCTTCCTAACTATACCCAAGCACTCCGAGTTTATTGGCGATGCCCATTTTTCTCTACGAGTTTAGGTTGACCTAACCCTAACCCTAAGTGGAATTTTCGTCAAGTGTGATTTTCCGATATATTTTACCAGGAAACCCAGATAGGGCAGCCTAGAAAAGTCATGGCCCTCGTAACCATACGCAAGCACTCGGAATTTGTTGACAATGTCCATTTTGCTCTCCGAGTCCATGGTGACCTAACCCAAACCCTAAGTAGAATTTTTCAGCAATGGGATTTTCCCATGTATTTTCCAGGAAACATAGATAGGGTAGCCTAGAAAGCTCATTGCCCTCCTAACCATACCCAAGCACTCGGAATTTGTTGGAAATGTCCATTTTGCTCTCTGAGTTCATGGTGACCTAACCCAAACCCTAAGTAGAATTTTTCAGCAATGGGATTTTCCCATGTATTTTACCAGGAAACATAGATAGGGCAGCCTAGAAAAATCAGTGCACTCCTAACCATAGCCAAGAACTCCGAGGTTATTGGCGATGCCCATTTTGCTCTACGAGTTCAGGGTGACCTAACCCTACCCCTAAGTGGAATTTTCCTGCAATGGGATATTCCCATGTATTTTCCAGGAGACAAAAATAGGGGAGCCTAGAAACGTCATGGCCCTCGTTACCATACCCAAGCACTCGGAATTTGTTGACAATGTCAATTTTGCTCTCCGAGTTCATGGTGGCCTAACCCTAACCCTAAGTGGAATTTTTCAGCAATGGGATTTTCCCATGTATTTTACCAGGAAACATAGATAGGGCAGCCTAGAAAAGTCATGGCCCTCGTAATCATACCCAAGCACTCGGAATTTGTTGACAATGTCAATTTTGCTGTCCGAGTTCATGGTGGCCTAACCCTAACCCTAAGTGGAATTTTTCAGCAATGGGATTTTCCCATGTATTTTACCAGGAAACATAGATAGGGCAGCCTAGAAAAGTCAGTGCACTCCTAACTATACCCAAGCACTCCGAGATTGTTGGCGATGTCCATTTTGCTCTATGAATTCATGGTGACCTAACCCTAACCCTAAGTGGAATTTTTCTGTATGGGATTTTCCCATGTATTTTACCAGGAAACATAGATAGGGCAGGCTAGAAAGGTCAGTGCCTTCCTAACCATAGCCAAGAACTCCGAGGTTATTGGCGATGCCCATTTTGCTCTACGAGTTCAGGGTGACCTAACCCTACCCCTAAGCGGAATTTTCCTGCAATGGGATATTCCCATGTATTTTCCAGGAGACAAAAATAGGGGAGCCTAGAAACGTCATGGCCCTCGTTACCATACCCAAGAACTCGGAATTTGTTGACAATGTCCATTTTGCTCTCCGAGTCCATGGTGACTTAAACGTAACCCTAAGTGTAATTTTTCTGTATGGGATTTTCCCATGTATTTTACCAGGAAACATAGATAGGGCAGGCTAGAAAGCTCAGTGCCTTCCTAACCATACCCAAGCACTCTGAGGTTATGGGCGATGCCCATTTTGCTCTACAAGTTCATGGTGACCTAACCCAAACCCTAAGTAGAATTTTCCTGCAATGGGATTTTCCCATCTATTTTACCAGGAAACATAGATAGGGAGGCCTTGAAAAGTCATTGCTCTCCTAACCATACCCAAGGATGCCGAGTTCATTGGCGATGTCCATTTTGCTCTACGGGTTCATGGTGGCCTAACCCTAACCCTAAGTGAAATTTTCCTTCAATGGGATTTTCCCATGTATTTTATCAGGAAACATAGATAGGGCAGGCTAGAAACTTTAGTGCTTTCCTAACCATACCCAAGCACTCCGAGTTTGTTGGTGATGTCCATTTTCCTCTACGAGTTCATGCTTACCTAACCCTAACCCTAAGTAGAAGTTTCTCATTTATTTTCCAGGAAACATAGATAGGGTAGCCTAGAAAGGTCATTGCCCTCCTAACCATACCCAAGCACTCGGAATTGGTTGGAAACGTCCATTTTGCTCTACGAGTTCATGGTGGCCTAACCCTAACCCGAATTGAAATTTTCCTTCAATGGGATTTTCCCATGTATTTTCCAAGAAACAAAGATAGGGGAGCCTAGAAAAGTCATTGCATTCCTAACCATACGAAAGCACTCCAAATTTCTTGGAGATGTGAATTTTGCTCTACGAATTCATGGGGACCTATCCCTAACCATAAGTGGAATTTTCCTGCAATGGGATTTTCCCAAGTATTTTACCAGGAAACATAATTAGGGCAGGCTAAAAAAGTCAGTGCCTTCCTGGTAAAATTTATGGGAAAATCCCACTGGAGGAAAATTCCACCTGAGGTTAGGGTTAGGTCACCCTGAACCTGTAGAACAAAATGGGCATCACCAATAAACATAGATAGGGCAGGCTAGAATGGTCAGTGCCTTCCTAACCATACCTAAGCACACCGAGTTAATTGGCGATGCCCATTTTGCTCTACGGGTTCAGGGAGACCTAACCCTAGCCCTAAGTGATATTTTCCTCCAACGGGATTTTCCCATGTATTTTATCAGGAAACCTAGATAGGGCAGCCTAGAAAAAACATTGCCCTCCTAACCATAGCCAAGCACTCTGAATTTGTTGGCAATGACCATTTTGCTCTCCGGGTTCAGGGTGACCTATCCCTAACCCTAAGTGGAATTTTCCTTCAATGGGATTTTACCAAGTATTTTACCAGGAAACATAGATAGGGCAGCCTAGAAAATTCATTGCCCTCCTAACCATAGCCAAGGACTCCGGGTTTATTGGCGATGCCTATTTTGCTCTACGAGTTCATGGTGGCCTAACCCTAACCCTAAGTGGAATTTTCCTCCAGTGGGATTTTCCCATATATTTTACCAGGAAACATAGATAGGGCAGGCTAGAAAATTCAGTGCTTTCCTAAGCATACCCAAGCACTCCGTGTTTGTTGGCGATGCTCATTTTGCTCTACGAGTTCATGGTGACCTAACCCTAACCCTAAGTGGAATTTTCCTGCAATGGGATTTTCCCATGTATTTTCCAGGAAACATAGATAGGGAAGCCTTGAAAAGTAATTGCTCTCCTAACCATACCCAAGCACTCCGAGTTTATTGGCGATGCCGAGTTTGCTCTACGGGTTCATGGGGACCTATGCCTAACCCTAAGTAGAATTTTTCAGCAATGGGATTTTCCCATGTATTTTCCAGGAAACATAGATAGGGCAGGCTAGAAAAGTCAGTGCCTTCCTAACTATACCCAAGCACTCCGAGTTTATCGGTGAGGCCGATTTTGCTCTACGGGTTTAGGGTGACCTAACCCTAACCCTAAGTAGAATTTTCCTGCAATGCGATTTTCCTATGTATTTTCCAGGAAACCTAGATAGGGCAGCCTAGAAAAATCATTGCCTTCCTAACCATACCCAAGCACTCCAAATTTGTTGGCGATGCCCATTTTGCTCTACATGTTCAGGGTGACCTAACCCTAACCCTAAGTGGAATTTTCCTGCAATGGGATTTTCCCATCTATTTTACCAGGAAACATAGATAGGGAGGCCTTGAAAAGTCATTGCTCTCCTAACCATACCCAAGGATGCCGAGTTCATTGGCGATGTCCATTTTGCTCTACGGGTTCATGGTGGCCTAACCCTAACCCTAAGTGAAATTTTCCTTCAATGGGATTTTCCCATGTATTTTATCAGGAAACATAGATAGGGCAGGCTAGAAACTTTAGTGCTTTCCTAACCATACCCAAGCACTCCGAGTTTGTTGGTGATGTCCATTTTCCTCTACGAGTTCATGCTTACCTAACCCTAACCCTAAGTAGAAGTTTCTCATTTATTTTCCAGGAAACATAGATAGGGTAGCCTAGAAAGGTCATTGCCCTCCTAACCATACCCAAGCACTCGGAATTGGTTGGAAACGTCCATTTTGCTCTACGAGTTCATGGTGGCCTAACCCTAACCCAAAGTGAAATTTTCCTTCAATGGGATTTTCCCATGTATTTTCCAAGAAACAAAGATAGGGGAGCCTAGAAAAGTCATTGCATTCCTAACCATACCAAAGCAATCCAAATTTCTTGGAGATGTGAATTTTGCTCTACGAGTTCATGGGGACCTATCCCTAACCATAAGTGGAATTTTCCTGCAATGGGATTTTCCCAAGTATTTTACCAGGAAACATAGATAGGGCAGGCTAAAAAAGTCAGTGCCTTCCTGGTAAAATTTATGGGAAAATCCCCCTGGAGGAAAATTCCACCTGAGGTTAGGGTTAGGTCACCCTGAACCTGTAGAACAAAATGGGCATCACCAATAAACATAGATAGGGCAGGCTAGAATGGTCAGTGCCTTCCTAACCATACCTAAGCACACCGAGTTAATTGGCGATGCCCATTTTGCTCTACGAGTTCAGGGAGACCTAACCCTAGCCCTAAGTGATATTTTCCTCCAACGGGATTTTCCCATGTATTTTATCAGGAAACCTAGATAGGGCAGCCTAGAAAAAACATTGCCCTCCTAACCATACCCAAGCACTCTGAATTTGTTGGCAATGACCATTTTGCTCTCCGGGTTCAGGGTGACCTATCCCTAACCCTAAGTGGAATTTTCCTTCAATGGGATTTTACCAAGTATTTTACCAGGAAACATAGATAGGGCAGGCTAGAAAAGTCAGTGCCTTCCTAACTATACCCAAGCACTCCGAGTTTATTGGCGATGCCCATTTTTCTCTACGAGTTTAGGTTGACCTAACCCTAACCCTAAGTGGAATTTTCGTCAAGTGTGATTTTCCGATATATTTTACCAGGAAACCCAGATAGGGCAGCCTAGAAAAGTCATGGCCCTCGTAACCATACGCAAGCACTCGGAATTTGTTGACAATGTCCATTTTGCTCTCCGAGTCCATGGTGACCTAACCGTAACCCTAAGTGTAATTTTTCAGCAATGGGATTTTCCCACGTATTTTACCAGGAAACATAGATAGGGCAGCCTAGAAAAATCAGTGCACTCCTAACCATAGCCAAGAACTCCGAGGTTATTGGCGATGCCCATTTTGCTCTACGTGTTCAGGGTGACCTAACCCTACCCCTAAGTGGAATTTTCCTGCAATGGGATATTCCCATGTATTTTCCAGGAGACAAAAATAGGGCAGCCTAGAAAAGTCATGGCCCTCGTAATCATACCCAAGCACTCGGAATTTGTTCACAATGTCAATTTTGCTGTCCGAGTTCATGGTGGCCTAACCCTAACCCTAAGTGGAATTTTTCAGCAATGGGATTTTCCCATGTATTTTACCAGGAAACATAGATAGGGCAGCCTAGAAAAGTCAGTGCACTCCTAACTATACCCAAGCACTCCGAGATTGTTGGCGATGTCCATTTTGCTCTATGAATTCATGGTGACCTAACCCTAACCCTAAGTGGAATTTTTCTGTATGGGATTTTCCCATGTATTTTACCAGGAAACATAGATAGGGCAGGCTAGAAAGGTCAATGCCTTCCTAACCATACCCAAGCACTCCGAGGTTATGGGTGATGCCCATTTTGCTCTACGAGTTCATGGTGACCTAACCCAAACCCTAAGTAGAATTTTTCAGCAATGGGATTTTCCCATGTATTTTCCAGGAAACATAGATAGGGTAGCCTAGAAAGCTCATTGCCCTCCTAACCATACCCAAGCACTCGGAATTTGTTGGAAATGTCCATTTTGCTCTCTGAGTTCATGGTGACCTAACCCAAACCCTAAGTAGAATTTTTCAGCAATGGGATTTTCCCATGTATTTTACCAGGAAACATAGATAGGGCAGCCTAGAAAAATCAGTGCACTCCTAACCATAGCCAAGAACTCCGAGGTTATTGGCGATGCCCATTTTGCTCTACGAGTTCAGGGTGACCTAACCCTACCCCTAAGTGGAATTTTCCTGCAATGGGATATTCCCATGTATTTTCCAGGAGACAAAAATAGGGGAGCCTAGAAACGTCATGGCCCTCGTTACCATACCCAAGCACTCGGAATTTGTTGACAATGTCAATTTTGCTCTCCGAGTTCATGGTGGCCTAACCCTAACCCTAAGTGGAATTTTTCAGCAATGGGATTTTCCCATGTATTTTACCAGGAAACATAGATAGGGCAGCCTAGAAAAGTCATGGCCCTCGTAATCATACCCAAGCACTCGGAATTTGTTGACAATGTCAATTTTGCTGTCCGAGTTCATGGTGGCCTAACCCTAACCCTAAGTGGAATTTTTCAGCAATGGGATTTTCCCATGTATTTTACCAGGAAACATAGATAGGGCAGCCTAGAAAAGTCAGTGCACTCCTAACTATACCCAAGCACTCCGAGATTGTTGGCGATGTCCATTTTGCTCTATGAATTCATGGTGACCTAACCCTAACCCTAAGTGGAATTTTTCTGTATGGGATTTTCCCATGTATTTTACCAGGAAACATAGATAGGGCAGGCTAGAAAGGTCAATGCCTTCCTAACCATACCCAAGCACTCCGAGGTTATGGGTGATGCCCATTTTGCTCTACGAGTTCATGGTGACCTAACCCAAACCCTAAGTAGAATTTTTCAGCAATGGGATTTTCCCATGTATTTTCCAGGAAACATAGATAGGGTAGCCTAGAAAGCTCATTGCCCTCCTAACCATACCCAAGCACTCGGAATTTGTTGGAAATGTCCATTTTGCTCTCTGAGTTCATGGTGACCTAACCCAAACCCTAAGTAGAATTTTTCAGCAATGGGATTTTCCCATGTATTTTACCAGGAAACATAGATAGGGCAGCCTAGAAAAATCAGTGCACTCCTAACCATAGCCAAGAACTCCGAGGTTATTGGCGATGCCCATTTTGCTCTACGAGTTCAGGGTGACCTAACCCTACCCCTAAGTGGAATTTTCCTGCAATGGGATATTCCCATGTATTTTCCAGGAGACAAAAATAGGGGAGCCTAGAAACGTCATGGCCCTCGTTACCATACCCAAGCACTCGGAATTTGTTGACAATGTCAATTTTGCTCTCCGAGTTCATGGTGGCCTAACCCTAACCCTAAGTGGAATTTTTCAGCAATGGGATTTTCCCATGTATTTTACCAGGAAACATAGATAGGGCAGCCTAGAAAAGTCATGGCCCTCGTAACCATACCCAAGCACTCGGAATTTGTTGACAATGTCCATTTTGCTCTCCGAGTCCATGGTGACTTAAACGTAACCCTAAGTGTAATTTTTCTGTATGGGATTTTCCCATGTATTTTACCAGGAAACATAGATAGGGCGGGCTAGAAAGCTCAGTGCCTTCCTAACCATACCCAAGCACTCTGAGGTTATGGGCGATGCCCATTTTGCTCTACAAGTTCATGGTGACCTAACCCAAACCCTAAGTAGAATTTTTCAGCAATGGGATTTTCCCATGTATTTTCCAGGAAACATAGATAGGGTAGCCTAGAAAGCTCATTGCCCTCCTAACCATACCCAAGCACTCGGAATTTGTTGGAAATGTCAATTTTGCTCTCCGAGTTGATGGCGGCCTAACCCTAACCCTAAGTGGAAATTTCCTTCAATGGTATTTTCCCATGTATTTTATCAGGAAACCTATATAGGGCAGCCTAGAAAAATCGTTGCCTTCCTAACCATACCCACTGAGAACGATTTTATTGGCGATGACGATTTTGCTCTACTGGTTCAGGGTAACCTAACCCTAAACCTAAGTGGAATTTTCCTCCAGTGGGATTTTCCCATATATTTTACCAGGAAACATAGATAGGTCAGCTTAGAAAAGTCATTGCACTCCTAACCATACCCAAGGACTCTTAATTTGTTTGCAATGACCATTTTGCTCTCCGAGGTAAGGGTGACCTATCCCTAACACTAAGTGGAATTTTCCTCCAGTGGTATTTCCCCATATATTTTACCAGGAAACATAGATAGGGCAGCCTAGAAAAGTCAGTGCACTCCTAACCATAGCCAAGCACTCGGAATTTGTTGGAAATGTCCATTTTGATCTCCGAGTTCATGGTGACCTAACCCAAACCCTAAGTAGAATTTTTCAGCAATGGGATTTTCCCATGTATTTTCCAGGAAACATAGATAGGGCAACCTAGAAAGGTCATTGCCCTCCTAACCATACCCAAGCACTCGGAATTTGTTGGAAATGTCCATTTTGCTCTCTGAGTTCATGGTGACCTAACCCTAACCCTACGTGTAATTTTACTTCAATGGGATTTTCCCTTGTATTTTATCAGGAAACCTAGATAGGGCAGCCTAGAAAAATCATTGCCTTCCTAACCATAATCAAGGACTACGCGTTTATTGGCGATGCCCAGTTTTCTCTACGAGTTTAGGGAGACCTAACCCTAACCCTAAGTGGAATTTTCCTCCAGTGGGATTTTCCGATATATTTTACCAGGAAACCTAGATAGGGCAGCCTATAAAAGTCATGGCCCTCGTAATCATACCCAAGCACTCGGAATTTGTTGACAATGTCAATTTTGCTGTCCGAGTTCATGGTGGCCTAACCCTAACCCTAAGTGGAATTTTTCAGCAATGGGATTTTCCCATGTATTTTACCAGGAAACATAGATAGGGCAGCCTAGAAAAGTCAGTGCACTCCTAACTATACCCAAGCACTCCGAGGTTATGGGCGATGCCCGTTTTGCTCTACGAGTTCATGGTGACCTAACCCAAACCCTAAGTGGAATTTTTCTGTATGGGATTTTCCCATGTATTTTACCAGGAAACATAGATAGGGCAGGCTAGAAAGGTCAGTGCCTTCCTAACCATACCCAAGCACTCCGAGGTTATGGGCGATGCCCGTTTTGCTCTACGAGTTCATGGTGACCTAACCCAAACCCTAAGTAGAATTTTTCAGCAATGGTATTTTCCCATGTATTTTCCAGGAAACTTAGATAGGGTAGCCGAGAAAGCTCATTGCCCTCCTAACCATACCCAAGCACTCGGAATTTGTTGGAAATGTCCATTTTGCTCTCTGAGTTCATGGTGACCTAACCCAAACCCTAAGTAGAATTTTTCAGCAATGGGATTTTCCCATGTATTTTACCAGGAAACATAGATAGGGCAGCCTAGAAAAATCAGTGCACTCCTAACCATAGCCAAGAACTCCGAGGTTATTGGCGATGCCCATTTTGCTCTACGAGTTCAGGGTGACCTAACCCTACCCCTAAGCGGAATTTTCCTGCAATGGGATATTCCCATGTATTTTCCAGGAGACAAAAATAGGGGAGCCTAGAAACGTCATGGCCCTCGTTACCATACCCAAGCACTCGGAATTTGTTGACAATGTCAATTTTGCTCTCCGAGTTCATGGTGGCCTAACCCTAACCCTAAGTGGAATTTTTCAGCAATGGGATTTTCCCATGTATTTTACCAGGAAACATAGATAGGGCAGCCTAGAAAAGTCATGGCCCTCGTAACCATACCCAAGCACTCGGAATTTGTTGACAATGTCCATTTTGCTCTCCGAGTCCATGGTGACTTAAACGTAACCCTAAGTGTAATTTTTCTGTATGGGATTTTCCCATGTATTTTACCAGGAAACATAGATAGGGCGGGCTAGAAAGCTCAGTGCCTTCCTAACCATACCCAAGCACTCTGAGGTTATGGGCGATGCCCATTTTGCTCTACAAGTTCATGGTGACCTAACCCAAACCCTAAGTAGAATTTTTCAGCAATGGGATTTTCCCATGTATTTTCCAGGAAACATAGATAGGGTAGCCTAGAAAGCTCATTGCCCTCCTAACCATACCCAAGCACTCGGAATTTGTTGGAAATGTCAATTTTGCTCTCCGAGTTGATGGCGGCCTAACCCTAACCCTAAGTGGAAATTTCCTTCAATGGTATTTTCCCATGTATTTTATCAGGAAACCTATATAGGGCAGCCTAGAAAAATCGTTGCCTTCCTAACCATACCCACTGAGAACGATTTTATTGGCGATGACGATTTTGCTCTACTGGTTCAGGGTAACCTAACCCTAAACCTAAGTGGAATTTTCCTCCAGTGGGATTTTCCCATATATTTTACCAGGAAACATAGATAGGTCAGCTTAGAAAAGTCATTGCACTCCTAACCATACCCAAGGACTCTTAATTTGTTTGCAATGACCATTTTGCTCTCCGAGGTAAGGGTGACCTATCCCTAACACTAAGTGGAATTTTCCTCCAGTGGTATTTCCCCATATATTTTACCAGGAAACATAGATAGGGCAGCCTAGAAAAGTCAGTGCACTCCTAACCATAGCCAAGCACTCGGAATTTGTTGGAAATGTCCATTTTGATCTCCGAGTTCATGGTGACCTAACCCAAACCCTAAGTAGAATTTTTCAGCAATGGGATTTTCCCATGTATTTTCCAGGAAACATAGATAGGGCAACCTAGAAAGGTCATTGCCCTCCTAACCATACCCAAGCACTCGGAATTTGTTGGAAATGTCCATTTTGCTCTCTGAGTTCATGGTGACCTAACCCTAACCCTACGTGTAATTTTACTTCAATGGGATTTTCCCTTGTATTTTATCAGGAAACCTAGATAGGGCAGCCTAGAAAAATCATTGCCTTCCTAACCATAATCAAGGACTACGCGTTTATTGGCGATGCCCAGTTTTCTCTACGAGTTTAGGGAGACCTAACCCTAACCCTAAGTGGAATTTTCCTCCAGTGGGATTTTCCGATATATTTTACCAGGAAACCTAGATAGGGCAGCCTATAAAAGTCATGGCCCTCGTAATCATACCCAAGCACTCGGAATTTGTTGACAATGTCAATTTTGCTGTCCGAGTTCATGGTGGCCTAACCCTAACCCTAAGTGGAATTTTTCAGCAATGGGATTTTCCCATGTATTTTACCAGGAAACATAGATAGGGCAGCCTAGAAAAGTCAGTGCACTCCTAACTATACCCAAGCACTCCGAGGTTATGGGCGATGCCCGTTTTGCTCTACGAGTTCATGGTGACCTAACCCAAACCCTAAGTGGAATTTTTCTGTATGGGATTTTCCCATGTATTTTACCAGGAAACATAGATAGGGCAGGCTAGAAAGGTCAGTGCCTTCCTAACCATACCCAAGCACTCCGAGGTTATGGGCGATGCCCGTTTTGCTCTACGAGTTCATGGTGACCTAACCCAAACCCTAAGTAGAATTTTTCAGCAATGGTATTTTCCCATGTATTTTCCAGGAAACTTAGATAGGGTAGCCGAGAAAGCTCATTGCCCTCCTAACCATACCCAAGCACTCGGAATTTGTTGGAAATGTCCATTTTGCTCTCTGAGTTCATGGTGACCTAACCCAAACCCTAAGTAGAATTTTTCAGCAATGGGATTTTCCCATGTATTTTCCAGGAAACATAGGGCAGCCTAGAAAGGTCATTGCCCTCCTAACCATACCCAAGCACTCGGAATTTGTTGGAAATGTCCATTTTGCTCTCTGAGTTCATGGTGACCTAACCCTAACCCTAAGTGGAAATTTCCTTCAATGGTATTTTCCCATGTATTTTATCAGGAAACCTATATAGGGCAGCCTAGAAAAATCGTTGCCTTCCTAACCATACCCAAGCACTCCGAGTTTATTGGCGATGTGAATTTTGCTCTTCGAGTTTATGGTGACCTAACCCTAAACCTAAGTGGAATTTCCCCCCAGTGGGATTTTCCCATATATTTTACCAGGAAACATAGATAGGTCAGCCTAGAAAAGTCAGTGCACTCCTAACCATACCCAAGGACTCTTAATTTGTTTGCAATGACCATTTTGCTCTCCGAGGTAAGGGTGACCTATCCCTAACCCTAAGTGGAATTTTCCTCCAGTGGTATTTTCCCATATATTTTACCAGGAAACATAGATAGGGCAGCCTAGAAAAATCAGTGCACTCCTAACCATAGCCAAGCACTCGGAATTTGTTGGAAATGTCCATTTTGATCTCCGAGTTCATTGTGACCTAACCCTAACCCTAAGTGGAATTTTCCTGCAATGGGATTTTCCCATGTATTTTCCAGGAAACATAGATAGGGCAGCCTTAAAAAGTCATTACCCTCCTAACCATACCCAAAGACGCCGTGTTTATTGGCTATGTCCCTTTTGCTCTATGAGTTCATGGTGACCTAACCCTAAACCTAAGTGGAATTTTTCTGTATGGGATTTTCCCATGTATTTTACCAGGAAACATAGATACGGCAGGCTAGAAAGGTCAGTGCCTTCCTAACCATACCCAAGCACTCCGAGTTTATTGGCGATGTGAATTTTGCTCTACGATTTCATGGTGACCTAACCCTAAACCTAAGTGGAATTTTCCTCCAGTGGGATTTTCCCATATATTTTACCAGGAAACATAGATAGGGCAGCCTAGAAAAGTCAGTGCACTCCTAACTATACCCAAGCACTCGGAATTTGTTGGAAATGTCCATTTTGATCTCCGAGTTCATGGTGACCTAACCCTAACCCTAAGTGGAATTTTCCTGCAATGGGATTTTCCCATGTATTTTACCAGGAAACCTAGATAGGGCAGCCTAGAAAAATCATTGCCTTCCTAACCATACCCAAGCACTCCTAGTTTATTGGCGATGTCCATTTTGCTCTATGAGTTCATGGTGACCTAACCCTAAAACTAAGTGGAATTTTTCTTTACGGGATTTTCCCATGCATTTTACCAGGAAACATAGATAGGGCAGGCTAGAAAGGTCAGTGTCTTTGTAACCATACCCAACGAGTACGAGGTTATGGTCAATGCCCATTTTGCTCTACGAGTTCAGGGTGACCTAACCATACCCCTAAGTGGAATTTTCCTGCAATGGGATATTCCCATGTATTTTCCAGGAAACAAAGATAGGGGAGCCTAGAAAAGTCATGGCCCTCGTAACCATACCCAAGCACTCCGAATTTTTTGGCGATAACCATTTTGCTCTATAAGTTCACGGTGACCTAACCCTAACCCTAAGTATAATTTTCCTGCAATTGGATTTTCCCATGTATTTTCCAGGAAACATAGGGCAGCCTAGAAAGGTCATTGCCCTCCTAACCATACCCAAGCACTCGGAATTTGTTGGAAATGTCCATTTTGCTCTCTGAGTTCATGGTGACCTAACCCAAACCCTAAGTAGAATTTTTCAGCAATGGGATTTTCCCATGTATTTTCCAGGAAACATAGGGCAGCCTAGAAAGGTCATTGCCCTCCTAACCATACCCAAGCACTCGGAATTTGTTGGAAATGTCCATTTTGCTCTCTGAGTTCATGGTGACCTAACCCTAACCCTAAGTGGAAATTTCCTTCAATGGTATTTTCCCATGTATTTTATCAGGAAACCTATATAGGGCAGCCTAGAAAAATCGTTGCCTTCCTAACCATACCCAAGCACTCCGAGTTTATTGGCGATGTGAATTTTGCTCTTCGAGTTTATGGTGACCTAACCCTAAACCTAAGTGGAATTTCCCCCCAGTGGGATTTTCCCATATATTTTACCAGGAAACATAGATAGGTCAGCCTAGAAAAGTCAGTGCACTCCTAACCATACCCAAGGACTCTTAATTTGTTTGCAATGACCATTTTGCTCTCCGAGGTAAGGGTGACCTATCCCTAACCCTAAGTGGAATTTTCCTCCAGTGGTATTTTCCCATATATTTTACCAGGAAACATAGATAGGGCAGCCTAGAAAAATCAGTGCACTCCTAACCATAGCCAAGCACTCGGAATTTGTTGGAAATGTCCATTTTGATCTCCGAGTTCATTGTGACCTAACCCTAACCCTAAGTGGAATTTTCCTGCAATGGGATTTTCCCATGTATTTTCCAGGAAACATAGATAGGGCAGCCTTAAAAAGTCATTACCCTCCTAACCATACCCAAAGACGCCGTGTTTATTGGCTATGTCCCTTTTGCTCTATGAGTTCATGGTGACCTAACCCTAAACCTAAGTGGAATTTTTCTGTATGGGATTTTCCCATGTATTTTACCAGGAAACATAGATACGGCAGGCTAGAAAGGTCAGTGCCTTCCTAACCATACCCAAGCACTCCGAGTTTATTGGCGATGTGAATTTTGCTCTACGATTTCATGGTGACCTAACCCTAAACCTAAGTGGAATTTTCCTCCAGTGGGATTTTCCCATATATTTTACCAGGAAACATAGATAGGGCAGTCTAGAAAAGTCAGTGCACTCCTAACCATACCCAAGCACTCGGAATTTGTTGGAAATGTCCATTTTGATCTCCGAGTTCATGGTGACCTAACCCTAACCCTAAGTGGAATTTTCCTGCAATGGGATTTTCCCATGTATTTTACCAGGAAACCTAGATAGGGCAGCCTAGAAAAATCATTGCCTTCCTAACCATACCCAAGCACTCCTAGTTTATTGGCGATGTCCATTTTGCTCTATGAGTTCATGGTGACCTAACCCTAAAACTAAGTGGAATTTTTCTTTACGGGATTTTCCCATGCATTTTACCAGGAAACATAGATAGGGCAGGCTAGAAAGGTCAGTGTCTTTGTAACCATACCCAACGAGTACGAGGTTATGGTCAATGCCCATTTTGCTCTACGAGTTCAGGGTGACCTAACCATACCCCTAAGTGGAATTTTCCTGCAATGGGATATTCCCATGTATTTTCCAGGAAACAAAGATAGGGGAGCCTAGAAAAGTCATGGCCCTCGTAACCATACCCAAGCACTCCGAATTTTTTGGCGATAACCATTTTGCTCTATAAGTTCACGGTGACCTAACCCTAACCCTAAGTATAATTTTCCTGCAATTGGATTTTCCCATGTATTTTCCAGGAAACATAAATAGGGAAGGCTAGAAATGTCAGTGGCCTCCTAACCATACCCAAGCACTGCGAGTTTATTGGTGATGTCCATTTTGCTCTACGAGTTCATGGTGGCCTAACCCTAACCCTAAGTGGAATTTTCCTTCAATGGGATTTTCCCATGTATTTAACCAGGAAACCTAGATAGGGCAGCCTAGGAAAATCATAGCCTTCCTAACCATACCCAAGGACTCCGAGTTTATTGGCGATGCCCATTTTGCTCTACACGTTCAGGGTGACCTCACCCTAACCCTAAGTGGAATTTTCCTGCAATGGGATATTCCCATGTATTTTCCAGGAAACATAGATAGGGAAGGCTAGAAATGTCAGTGGCCTCCTAATCATACCCACGCACTGCGAGTTTATTGGTGATGTCCATTTTGCTCTACGAGTTCATGGTGGCCTAACCCTAACCCTAAGTGGAATTTTCCTCCAATGGTATTTTCCTATGTATTTTCCCCGGAAACCTAGGCAGGCTAGAAAAGTCAGTGCCGTCCTAAGCATTCTGAAGAACTCCGATTTTTTTGGCAATGTCCATTTTGTTCTTCGAGTTCGTGGTGATGTAACCCGAACCCTAAGTGGAATTTTCCTCCATTCGGATCAGTGGAACAACTTTCCTCCAGAAGTTGTGGGTGTTTCAACACTGGAAAATTTTAGGAAGAAATTGTGCAACCATTTGACTGATATAGTAAAGGGGTTTCTGCTTTAGCAGCGGGTTGGACTAGAAGACCTCCATTGTCCCTTCTAACTCTGTTATTCTGTTATTCTGATTTGTTTTACTGACCTGAATGAAAACAATTGATCCCTCTGAACCATATTTTGAATGGGAGATTCTATATGTGAAGTCCCTGGCAATTGCTTCACCCACCCTGGGATGAAATGTTGGTGTTCAATAGAGGATAGTGCAGCATTGAAATAACGTACGAAGCATATTGGTTGGTTTATATCAATTTTTCCTTCTCTCACAGATTTTTTGAGGGGAGACAAGGAAGAATGAGAGATGCTGTATATTCTACCCTGAATGTATGAATGGAAGTGTTATAGATGAATACTAATAAGAGACTAGTAAGAAAGTAATAAGAGACTGAGATGATATAGGTTCTCCTGCTTGAGCAGGGGGCTGGACTAGAAGGTCCCTTCCAATTCTATTCTATTCTATTCTATTCTATTCTATTCTATTCTATTCTATTCTATTCTATTCTATTCTATTCTATTCTATTCTATTCTATTCTATTCTATTCTATTCTATTCTATTCTATTCTATTAAAATTGCTGAGAATCTGGGTATCCATTCTTCTTGACAAATTAAGTCCTTGCTCCCTGACCTAATAAAAGTAGCAAAAGGCAGAATTGTATAGACATTCCTGAGATGTTGTGATTTCCTCCTCATGCCTTTCCCTGATGGCAACTTTGTTTTGATTTTCCCTTTTATTAGAGGAAATATAGTTTAGAGGTACACTGATGCAGTCCAAATATCTATGGAAATTCTCAGTCATCCAGATCATGGTTGACCCAAAGGTGCTTTTTCAAAAGGCAATTGGACTTTGTTTTTCCTTGAAGATGTTTTGCTTCTCATTCAAGAAGCTTCTTCAGTTCAGTTCAGTTCTGAACTGAATTGAACTGAAGAGCTTCTTGGATGAGAAGTGAAATGCCTTCAAGGAAAAACAACATCCAGTTGCCTCTCGAAAAAGCATCTTTAGGATGCAGTCCAAATATATAAGATCCTGTCCCTGTCTCCCACTCCCTGCAGTAGTAATTCAAAAAGGTGTTGTGAATTGCAATTAGGGATCCTATTCTATGAATTCAAGTTTGTCGTGCAGCGAGTAAAATAACCTCATTTTCTAAGTCCAATCTGACAATCAAAATCCAGTCTGAACATGACCTGACATAATCTGGGCTTTTAATGCATAGCTGTTGTTTTTGAATGTAACTAACCGCAGTTTGAGGAACAGAGTAATAATCAGGCTCCCAGAATAAGTTCATCCTTCTCTTTCTTGGACATCCTGAGCAATATCTCTCACCTCTAATTTCTATTTGCATTAGGAGGATGAAGTCCCCTACTGACCCTTTGATGAGGTTTTGTCTTTTCCCTAAATCCAAGCAGCAGATTCAAGTGAGCTAATTCTTTGAAGGACCACAGCAGAAGAGGTGAGGGTGAAGCCTTCTCTTCTTACCTGCTGGTGGCATTTGCATTTCAAAAACTGCCTATGAAATTAAAAGCACATGGATTTAACACAAGTAAGTCCATTCCTATGTGTGGTTTTTATTGGTTTTAACATTACTCAGCATGGCAATTTAACATTAAAAATTTAGGATTAGTGATAGGTAGGTAGGTAGGTAGGTAGGTAGATAGGTAGATAGATAGATAGATAGATAGATAGATAGATAGATAGATAGATAGATAGATAGATAGATAGATAGATAGATAGATAGATAGATAGATAGATAGATAGATAGATAGATAGATAGATAGATAGATAGATAGATAGATAGAAAGAAAGTAGGTAGACATAGAAGATAGAAAAGCTTCTCCACAATCAGGAACTTGAAATAGCAGATTCCCCTTATCTTCGCTGATTGAATATGTGAGGATCCTACCTATGCTTCCTGGAATACTAAAAGCAGGAAGTGTATCCCACTCTCCATGGGTCATTCAGGCAAAGAATCTGAATGGTGTAGTTTTTGTTTATAAGTTAGTTTATTATTAGAAATAATAATAAGTGCCTCTCTAGAATGTATATGGATCAATATAAAAGAGAGAAAAAAGTGACATGGGTGTATATTTCAGGCCACCCAACCAATCAGAAGAAATAGATGAACTCTTTGCCAACCAGTTAGCAAATGTATGTAGGAAGCATACCACAGTAGTAATGGGAGACTTCAACTATCCAGATATCAACTGGGAGACAAACTCTGCACCGAGTGGGAGATCAAACAGATTCCTAACCAACTTAGCCAACAACTTTGTCACCAAAAGGTGGAGGAGGGAACTAGACATAAAGCTATACTGGACTTAATTCTTCCTAATAGAGAAGAAGTGATAGAGAGAGTTGAAGTTGCCGGAACCTTGGGTGAAAGTGACCACATCATACTGGAATTTAATATAATGCAAACACTAGCAATAGAAAACAACCCAACCAGTGTCTTAAACCTCAAAAAAGATGAAATTCAGAGAGAACCTAGGAAAGATCCCATGGATGAAAATCCTAAAGGGAAAAACAACCCAAGAAGCATGGGAAACTCTGTAAAATGCAACCATAAAAGCCCAGACCAACACAATACCACTGAAAAAGAAAAACAAGAAATTCAAGAACAAACCAACATGGCTACACAACGATCTCTCTGACAAACTGAAAGACAAAAAGGACAAATACAAAAAATGGAAAGAGGCGCACATAACTAAGGCTGATTATCAGCAGACAGCCAAAACATGCAAAGATGAAGTCAGGAAAGCAAAGGCTCAGAACGAACAAAGACTTGCAACAGAAATCAAGGATAATAAAAAAAGTTTCTTCCAACATATTAACAGCAAGAAAAAAGTCAAGGAAACTGTAGGTCCACTAAAGAGAGAAGATGGCAAGGAAATAACAGGCAACATGGAGAAAGCAGAGCTGCTTAACTCATACTTTGCATCAGTCTTCACACAAAAAGAAACTACAGCCCAACATACCAAAAAAACCACTGCAAAAGACAAACTAGAAACAAAAATTAAAATAAGCAAGAAAATGGTAAGAGGACACCTATTTGACCTTGACGAATATAAATCGCCGGGACCCGACAGATTACATCCCAGAGTTCTGAAGGAGCTGGCAGATGTTATCTCAGAACCATTGCACCACATCTTTTATAAATCCTGGAGTACCAGGGACGTATCTGAGGATTGGAAAAGGGCTGATGTGGTTCCCAACTTCAAGAAAGGGGGGGGAAATGGACCCAGGAAACTACAGACCAATCAGTTTAACATCAATACCTGGGAAGATCCTAGAAAAGATAATAAAAAAACAGATCTGTGAACAACTAGAAGCAAACAAAGTTAGTAAACTAGTAGACCAGCAAAATGCTGTGGACATAGTATACTTAGATTTCAATAAGGCATTTGATAAACTAGACCACAACCTACTCCTTAGTAAGCTAGAAAAAAATGGAATAGACAACATCACCACCAGATGTAGCTGACTGGCAAACCGTACTCAATGAATAGTCCTCAATGGCACTACATCCACATAGAGAGAAGCAAGCAGTGGGGTACCACAAGGTTCCGTCTTAGGCCCAGTACTCCTCAATATCTTCATCAATGACTTAGATGAGGGAATTGAAGGGGAACTCATCAAATTTGCAAATGACACCAAACTGGCAGGAGTAGCCAACACCCCAGAAGACAAACTCAGGATCCAAAAAGACCTTGACAAACTTGAACAATGGGCCCTATCCAACAAAATGAGTTTCAATGTGGAGAAAAGCAAAGTTTTACATTTAGGCAGGAAAAATCAAAGGTACAAGTACAGATTGGGCGAGACCTGACTTAAAAACAGTAACTGTGAGAGGGACCTTGGATTCCTAGTGGATGATCACTTAACTACGAGCCAGTAGTGTGCAGCAGCCGCCAAAAAAGCTAATACAATCCTGGGTTGTATAAACAGAGGCATAGAATCAAGATCATGCAAAGTATTAGTACCGCTTTATAAAATCCTAGTAAGACCACACCTGGAATACTGCAGCCAATTTTGGTCACCATATCACAAAAAAGATTTTGAGAGTTTGGGAAAAATTCAGAGAAGAGCAACTAAGATGATCAAAGGCCTGGAGACTAAAACATACAAAGAATGGCTGCAGGACTTGGGTTTGGCTAGTTTAAAGAAAAGAAAAAATAGGGGAGACATGATAGCAGTATTTCAGTATTTGAGGGGCTATCACCAAGAAAAGGGGGTCACGTTATTCACCAAAGCACCAGAGGGCAGGATAAGAAACAATGGTTGGAAACTGATCAAAGAGAGAAGCAACCTGGAATTAAGGAGAAACCTCCTGATGGTGAGGACAATTAACCAGTGGAACAGCTTGCCTCCAGAAATCATGGGCGCTCCATCACTGTAGATTTTTAAGAAGCGGCTAGACAGCTTCTGAGATGCTATAGGTCCTCCTGCTTGAGCAGGGGGCTGGACTAGAAGACCTCCAAGGTCCCTTCCAGCTCTATTCTATTCTTTTCTTGTTGAGGTTACTAAAATTTACCCTTGTTTGCTTCCCAGAAAACAAGACCAAACAATAGAATTGTAAGCAGGCAATATAAAGGCAAATAAACTCCTTCCTTTTGTGAATGATGCCCAAAGATAGGTGTCATTGTACACCTGGGTAAGTTCAAAAAGTAAGTTGAGTTGATGTAAAATTGAATGCTGGACTTACACTGATCAAGAGCTCTTCAGGAGAGTGTTTGTTGCACCTGAATAAGATGTCCCAGGAGTATCTTATGAATTCAGTATAGTCAAAGAAATGGCTGTGAGCAAATTTTATAAGATTCTGCAAAAAAGAAAAAAAAACATGATTCTGAGCATTTACACCTAAACAACAGGTTCAAATAAACAAAATCCATTTTATATAGTCATTTGTTGCACTGGGAAAACCAGCATCACTTCTTTATTCTATCCATCCTCGAAAAAAGAGTCTCATGCAAGGGGAATGCTGCCATTTTCTGTTACCTTTCCCCCCCCCTCTTGTGGATTCTTAATCTTGTCCCTTTTTTCTTCTAATACGACATGCAGCTTTGACTCAAAAGAGGTTTTTGAGGGGGGGGGGGGTTGCACTAAAAAGTGAGGAGGTGAAGCCACAGTTCAATTCAATTTATTTTTTTATTGCTTCTCATACAAAGTCTCTCAAACCACTTTACAGTGAGAGTTAATCATATAACACTTGCCAGACTTCGGCAGAGAGATGGATGCGGACAGCACAGAAGGAACTGTACGCAGTTTAGGCTGGGAAAATGAAGACAGAAAATTTTGAAGAAGGAGCAGCGATAATAAAAACACCCACCCCTGCAGGCAGGTCGAACTAAGCAAAGTGAAATATAGACCCTTCATACACCTTCATGCATGCAGTTGTAGACTAACGTTTCTTATAGCTATGCTTTAATCTGCAAAATATTAGTCCAATTCAATTATAAATGTCAGCACTCAAATTTGTGTGGTTTTTTTTTTTTTATGATAGGGTTGTGCTTCTTGGTGAACAATCAGGTGAATTTCCAGTTCCAGTACGGTTTCTGAATGAGGTTGCAGTTCCCCTGAAGTGGCAGGGCAAGTCTGCAGGTCAGGGATCCTCACGGACCAGGAGTTCATGTTAGTGCAACAGAGAGAGGCCATGGGGTGCCTTTGCCCAGTTTCAAAATCGGGGCTTTGGAGTCCAGGTAGCCCTTGCAATGGAGATTCATATCCTCATCATCTCACAGTTCAACTGCTACAACGTACTCTACATGGGACTGACTTTGAAGATGTCTTGCAAGGGAACAGTTGCTGCCCGGTATGGCAGCATGTCTGCTAACAGAACCCAGCAGATTCACCATCAATGCTTTGGTCCTTGTTCTGGCAATCCCTTTCCTTCTGGGTCTAAGAAACACTTTTATCTCCTTAGATGGCTTAGTTCCTGGGTATCATCAGTGCCAGCAAGTTTTGATCCATCTTGTAAGTCTTTTGAGAGGCAGGATGCCAAGGACCCCCACCTCACTGGATGCTCCTTCTCTTCTTCATGTTTTGGAACATCTAGTCTCTTGAAGTAGGGCATTGTCTTCTGGAAAGTTATACCTTTGAATAAGGTGTGCACATGTGAGAGAGGGAAATTTGTCTTATTTAGCAATGTGAGAAAATAATATATTGCAAACAAAAATGTCAGTATAGTAGATCCCATAGTGAGGCCTTGCATGAGGAAATCCTGCATTTATTTTCCCCCTTTGCCTTTGTATATTTCACAAAAGACCCCCAAAACACTTTTAGCAATGTAGTATATGAAACTACGAAGATCAACCTCACTGTAAGACTCTCTGATTGTTGGTATAACTCAAATATATCTTAGGTATGTACCTTCACCGTGAGATTGTAGGGTGGATGTATGTCTGAGGGGGAGACAAAGAGAAAAAAAATGCAAAAATCTGGGATGTTTCCTGTTTCCTGGAGGCCATAGGCTGAAAGTTTTAGTTTACTGTTATCCATGTGCTCTATGCGATACGCTAAATAAATAAATAAGCTGAAAGTTTTGAGAGGATGAGAATAATTGAATTGGGTAAATAAAGGAATAAAACTTCAAGGTGACCTGGTTACATTTTATTAGAGACAATCAAGACATTTACAGTTTGGGTGATGTATAGTGGACAACAAAAGGAACAAATATAAAGGGGGGTGGTAATCAGAGATAAAGGCACAGGAAATAAATATATTGGATTACAGAACTATGCAAAATAAAACTCATTAACTAAGAGGAGAAAAGGGAAAATATATTAATATGACCTCTCCAGCATTATTTTTAACATGAACTCTCCACATTCTGTCCACATTCAGCTACAACATTAAATGAAGACATAAAACACCCCTTCCAGATCAAATACCATACAGACAGATGGCTGATTGATATATTTAAGGCACATTTGTCCATGGGCAACTACAGGAGATTGTTGCTTTCATTAAGACACACATATAAAAGGGTGTGTGTCTTACACATCACAACACTGCTGTCATCATTCTGACAACTACACATTCCACATTTGCCTGTATCCAGCAATAGCAATAGCACTTAGACTTATATGCCGCTTCACAGCCCTCTCTAAGCAGTTTACAGAGTCAGCATATTGCCCCCAACAATCTGGCTCCTCATTTTACCGACCTAGGAAGGGTGGAAGACTGAGTCAATCTTGAGGCAGTCAGGATTGAACTCCAGGCAATAGGCAGAATTAGCATACAATAATGCATTCCAACTACTGCACCACCAGGGCTCTTTTTATATAGGCATAAATAGAGCCAGAGGGCAGATTTCTGTCTGGGTAATTGTGATTATTGCCTTGATAGTCTAATAAATGGTAAAAATAAAGTTTCCTTTGAATTTTGTGTTGATTCCATTGACTACATGGGCATATCTCAGTTGTTTTCTTGACAAAAATAACAAAATGTATTTTTCTTTTTAATTCTCAAAATTTCATAGCAGTCCCCCATCTAAGTATAATCAGTTTTGATCCTCCTCAGCTTTTTTTTTTTTTTTTTTTTTTTTTAAAGTCAGTCAATGTAGGCTGCCTGATAAGGACAGGCTGCACTTGAAAAGATGGGAAAGCAAGCAGGGCAGCAACAGATGCACAACTATGTGCATAAATTGGTCTTTTAAAGAAAATGTAATTCAATAAATCAGACATTTGAAACAAAGTTTCATCTGATTAATCAACTACTCTGGGCATATTTGGCTTTCAAGAAACCATGTTCATTCATTCAATTGAAAATGAGTGGTCTTGGGACTGAATATCATCTGCCTTGGTGTATAATTCTGTATAGGATTCAGATCATTAATCTTCAAATCTTCAGATATTGTGCTATGTTCAGCATAACATCTATGTCCATTATGTTCACATCTATGTTCAGCACAAGAAATATGTCACATTATATGTAGATTAATAAAGTATGTGTAACCTTCCCAGTGGTAGTAAGTCAAAAATTTGACATACTCTTACATCAAACCCAATTGTGAGGATATGCAGGAAAGTTGTAAGGTCTTCAAAGCTAAGTTCACAACCCTCCTGCAAAGTCACTAATCCCACCTGATACTTCAGGGTAAGTCCTCAAAAAACATTTTCTTGTGAAGTTTTCCCACAAAGAGTTCCTTTAACCCCAAAACATCTGGAGAACTCTTACCTTTTACAGTAACATTAAGCCTCTTAGAGATTTAACATGCACCTTTTTTAAATTTTACACACAGAAAAAAACTTAGAGAAATAATCCTCCCATTACTTAGTGGTATGTCACTGAATCGAAGAAATGTAATCCCAAGAAGTGTTAAAGGCCACAAAAGGGCATCCCCATATTTCTTACAGAATAGATGAACAAAATTATGTTTATCACTTTCATTGGTTGAAAGTTGGAACAATATCCTAACAATTAGAATACTGTTATTTTGTCTACCAATAAGTTCTATTACAGTCCCAACAGCTTATTGGGGGTTAATGTGGCTTCTTTCATCTCTTCTATTCATTGAAAGAATCTTGGAGGGAAAAAAACCCCTGAAGTTTTCCCAAGAAAGCTTGAAGAAAAGGAGAAAAGGAAAGGGATGGATTTTAAGCTAAGAAGTTCACCCATCATTGTTTCCCCTCCCTTTGCTCTCCTGTTCAGATTCATGTTTCTCATGTCATGCCACATCTTTATAATGTAGAATAACAAACTAGAATCCTATAGTAACTCATTTTTTGACCTTTTAATATTTCTGCCATGGGTTGTCAGAGTTGAGAACTGTTCTCTGTCCTAAGGTGATGGATTATTTAATTAACTGTTGACCTTTTCTGTATCATATGTTGACAATGAATGCACTCCTATTAAAGTTGCTTGCTTTGAAACTTGTTCAAATATGTATTGTATGTTGATATGCTATCTTCCTAGAAGGAGAAGAAGGAAATGTTATCCTTCCTAATATAAATAGTGTATCTCTTTAAATATTATTAATATTTTTACTACCTTCTACTGAGGTTTTCCTTTCCACTAACAGAAACATTAATTAGAGCCACAATATCTAGTCTAACAGGTTATATGTCAAGGAAGCGATGTTCTTATATATTTCTTGATACACTTCTATCAATCCATCCCTGTATCTATAAATGGGCATGGTAAGAACTCTGCTAAATTAATTAACCATCTGATTTAGGCATAGGATGGTTATTTTAATCTGGTTGTAGCTGTATCCTGGGGGACATATATCATATTTTCAAGAATCAGCTCTAGCTTTGGAAAAGACTATCAGAATGTATCCAAAGGCAATTACTTGATATTCATTATAACATGACAACCTATTAATCCTATTAATCCACAGATTTCAAAGGCTGAAGAAATGGGTGATTCACCCACACAAACAATACAAAGAAATCATCCCTTTTCTTAAATTCTAAACATTTTCACCCTTCATTAATTTATTCTCCTTTAAACCTAAGTGACTTTAAAAGCTAAAACAACTGTGGTACATTTCTCAAGTACTTCCTAATAAATGACCATGTAGAAAGTATTTGCTCTTTTGGAAACCTGTCAATTTTCTTGCAAAATGTATGTAAATCCAAAGCATCATCTTCCACCTTTATCTAAATAATGTGCATATACATTATAGTATATAAGGACATGCGGTCATTATATAAGATCAGAGCTTTCCTAGGGAAAATAGAATATTTCTGCATCAGCAAAAATTTTGGAGCCATACTGATGAGAGCAATGAATATGGAGAATATAGTGTTTATAATTATTTTGTTACATTGGGTAAAATTAACCATAGCCATGAGCCATATAAAGTATGTGTTTGACTCATGGAAATGATGATCATTTTTCATCTATTCCTATAGGAGTAGTTTCCTCACTTTAACATGGGAGGAATTACAATTGTCATTGTGAAGAATTTCTATAGCAAAAACGAATATTTTGTTTAGAATGACGTTTTTGTTTCAGACAATACCATTTTTGACAATTCATGCATCATTTAAACAGTGGCAAAAGGCGATATCTAGGTTGGCAAAAGTAAAGACTACAAATTAAATATAAGATGTTACAAGATGCAAATGAAGGAGGGGAATCAGATTTACCTGATTTGAAGTTGCATTTTGCAGCTTGCTACAGGGGTACCTTGGTACTCATTGTTAATTAGTTCCAGGAGACACGATGAGTACTAAAAACTACGGATGCCAAATAAAGCAGGTGACTTACCACATGACCCTTTGTTTCAGCTAGGAAGGACTTCCTGTCCTGTCCCTTTTCCTATGTCAATGACCTTCCCAGCATGGTCGACTTCCTGTCCACCCTCTGAGGCAGGGGTGTCAAACTGCCAGCCCATGGGCCGGTTTCATCATACCGAAGCCGTGCCCATCCCATTGCCGGCAATGCAAAAAGAGTTGCAATATGTCGTGACACATCATGTGACATGGCGAGTTTGACACCCGTGCTCTGAGGCCATTCCCCCACTTTCTTTTGCAGCAACCTTCCCAGAATAGCTGACTTTCTGTCTGTTTTCCATGGCTGTCCTCCTCTTCGTATCACAGCGCATTGAGTACTTAAAAAAAAAATACTGGAACAACATTTTTGCATCAAAATCTGTTGAGTACTGAATTCGACAAGTTTTGAAACAGCCGAGTACCAAGGTACCACTGTTGTTGGTTTGGATAAAAGAGTGAGAAACAAAGGGCTTTCGGAATTAGAAGAGCATGACCAGAAGTTTGGGTGGCATGGATATTTCTGGTATGACAAAGTCAAGATCAATGTGGATTTTAAAAATCATTATGTTAGACACGCTAAATTGAGAATATAGAATAGATAGGGAAAAAATAAGTTGTTCTCTGTAAATACCTTTGTGGCTCTCAACACAAGAAACATTTCATAGATGAGAAATAATAGGCAAAGGCAAAGGGTTAACATAGCATGAGATGCTAGAATTCTATACAGGAGCAGTGTTGCTTGCATGGTTAAGATGCTGGCTTGCCAAGTGGCAAGCTTGCATTCAAGACCCGAATGCTGCCATGGAGCAGGTTGAACGCTGATTCTTCACTCCAACTTCTGCTGGGAACAAAAAAGGAGTCTACAACTCAGTGTCCCCCCAGGCAATAGTGATGTTGCCATCAGCTAATCCTTTCAATCCAGAAGTGCCTCTGTGCCTTTGATATGAGTGTGATGCAGTGAGACTAGAGTCCTATCAAGAGAAATTTAGGATAAAATCAAGAGAGCAACTGATGGCCGGGAACCTATTGTCAACCAGAAAGATTCAAAGTAGACCAAATAATTTACTGTATGGTATTAAATATTCTAAGACTGACTTTGAAACAAAATTGTGTACACATGATGAATATGTGATTGCTAAAATGTATACATTTTTACTGAAATTTGAAGCAGAAAAGCAACAACAAGGAATGTATGATCAAGTGGGCTAAAATGGTTTTACTATACAGTTAGAACAATGAGAAAATATGTGGTTAAAAGGATTGACATTTATACTATGTTATAACCTTAAAGAGGACTTTTATAAAATGGTGTGTACTGTTGATAGATGTTGGTATGTATTATCTATAAAGGATAAAGGTACTTGAAATCTATGTTGGAAATGTGAACAACAAGAAGGGTCATTTTACCATTCTTAGTAGACATGTAAGCAAGCTAGAAAACTTTGGGTTTAAATGAAGTCACTGATTTAGAGGATTTTAAAGATTAACATACAACTGAAACCAGAATTTTTCCTCTTGGGATTGATGGGTAAATAGCTGAAAATAAGTCATGAACTTTTGTTTTTATATATGATAACTGCAGCAAGATTGTTGTACGCACAAAGATGGAAAGATTTGGCAATAACTACAATGAAGGAATGGTTGGTGAAGATAGAACTACAATTTTGATGATTAGACTGGATAGATTATAGAAAGAGTGTAACTTTAGAGAAAGAGATAAATCTACAATTGTACTTATACAGTAATTGCCATAAAAAAAGATTGGAAGCCACTTTATTATATATTCTTTTCTATTTTTCTTCTACTTTTATCTTTCTTTCCTTTTTGGCACTTTAGTTTTCTCTTTTATTTCTTCTTTTTTCTTTTCTTCTTTATTTTAGTGTGTATTATTTTTTCCCTTTTAAAAAAACTTTCAATAAAATTATGTTAAAATAATAATAAAAAGGAGTACTTCCATCACTGATTAGGTTCAGTATTTTTTATTCATCAGTTTTTTAAAAAAATCTATTTGTATGTTTTCATTCTTATCTTAAATATGGCAACATCTAGTCAAACTGAATGGATTTTGAAAAAATAAGCAGGTTCAAATGTGATTAGTACTTAGATGATGAAGAGCAAATGTCTCTTGGGATTGTAAATTCCAAATTATTTCTGTGTTAGGCCCAAATATATAGATTTAGAATAGAGTGATTCACGGAATATTTCACTTGTGAGATTGACAAGTGATTATACTATTTTTTTTTAAAATGGAATATTCCCCTATTTATCATTATGTCTTTTATTCAGGAACTATGAGCAGCACACCTACAAAATGGCTAGAGATTTAGTCAGTTCATTTTGAATATTCTTTATTTTAACATTGTTTAACTACATAGTATCACTGAGATACTTGAATGGGAGATGACAGGAAAAGCAATATTATCTGAACTCTCTCAAGGAAGAATTACATAATAGATAACATTGGTCTATGCCACAAGCTTTCTGTTTTTTTATATGCAAGTTAAAAACTAACATACGAATGTTTCAGCCATATCCTTGCAAATATTTGCCATATATGGTCTACATTCATGCAAAATTACTGTGGGTGAGAGGCAAACACAGGATTTCCTCAAGTTTAATCTTCAACTTTATATATCAGATTGAAATATATATTTAGAGCAATCTGTACTCTAATATTTTTGACACCAGAGGGGTTTTATTTTTATTTTTGCGGCAGTCCATATTGGAACCCTGGCTAAAAAGAGCAAACATGATGAGAGGACTCCAATTATGGATGAATAGATTCAATCTACTCCCATGCTTCATGTGATTTATTCCCTGGTCCTCCTGTATTTATAGCAACACAGATTGTGGCTGCTTATGTAGTGACAAATAGTGCTCAGCGACATTGACTGACTTGTACAATCAATTTTGCTTGTCTGAAATGTAAACATGAACTGCTGTCCTTCCTGAATGATGGTACCAGTGGTCCCTATTAAACTCTATAAACACACATGCATACACAAATCTCCAATGACATTGGCAAACTGACAAAAATGACAGCTCTTAAATAAGTAGCAACACAGTCCTGGAGTGGAAACTAGGGGAGAAAAACGCTTTCCATAGTTTTCTCTAAAATTGTTATGTAAGTTCAAGATGTTTTGTCTTGGAGATTGTTGTAACTGGGAAATTTGTGTCCCCATGCTGAACTCTGGATTACTGTATACACACACACACACACACACACACACAGAGAGAGAGAGAGAGAGAGAGAGAGAGAGAGAGAGAGAGAGAGAGAGAGAGAGAGAGAGAGAGAGAGAGAGAGGTCTGTATGAGTCAGTAAAAACATGAATCAAAATAGATATTGATAAACTTTTATTTAATGTTTTTTTGAACTGGGCTATTTGGTTTATTAAAAAAATTAAAATTACTAACTATAAAAAGAGGTTAATTGTTTCCCCATGAAATCCTCTTATAAAAATAAAGCCAGTTTTGAAGCTTTTATACCTCAGAAAACAAAGTAAGAGAGGTCAGAGATTCATGGATCAGTCTATATCCAATCTATTTCTTTTGGGATGCACTCAGTCATCAATCTGTTTTACGCAATTTTCAGATTTCTTTTCTGAAATTCCACAATATTCTCAATTTTGTGTGTGTGTGAAAGAGGCCTTTTTTAATATGCATACTTTGAGCCATAAATTGCATTGCATAAGCTAGAGAAGTGCAGTATCCAAAAGTAACTAATCTAAGAAATTGTTCAGGAACTCCAAATTCACTTTTTTTGGGAGGGGGGAAAAGGATGGGAATTGTATTTTAAGACACACTAAGAGGACAGTCTCTGTTTCTATTTTGTGTAGGCACAAAATCAAATATCAAATCTCTTCGTTCCGGCCACCATAGCACATGCAATCCATCCAACACAACCATGGGTGAAAATGCTATTAAACAGATGTTCCCCCATCTCTCTATATACACAACATTGACTTGCCCAAATGGTAGGTTGATGGTATTGCGGGGAGGAACTAAAGATAGAAGAGCAAGTGTCATATAAAACTAGTGCTAATTTTCAATCCATACAGTAGATTCCTCTATCTCAGCTCCACCACCATTACCATTCATACACACCACACCACACCACACACACAAACACACACAGAGAAGGCCACCATTTAGGCTGTTGTTATTTCTTATGCATTTCCATGGACATTTTTAGCAATGGGAATTTGTACGGTCCCTGCAATCTGATCATTCTGAATCAGGAAGCTTGACCCGTGGAATGGGGCAGTAGGAAACCCCTCAGGATAGAAAGTACCAATATTTCTATGGTTCATAAATCATTACATTATTAAGCAGCAATTATAATTCTGAACATCCCTCATACTCCTTCCTCCTCCAATTTTCCCCACAACAACAATCCTGTGAGGCTGAGATAGAGTGGACTGGCCCAAAGTCACCCAACTGGCTTACATATCTAAGGCAGGAAAAGAACTCACGGTCTTCTGGTTTCTGGCCTGATGTCTTAACTACTGTAATAAACTAGCTTATAAGCTGATAGATTTATAAATTATCCTAAACTCTAATAGTTCATTCTACTTATACACTTCTGCGAATGCAATTATTTTGTGAATACACAGGAAAACTATTAGTTCCCTAAAATCTCTTCCACGTATTAGAAATCTTTTTTTTGTGGGGGGAGAGAAGGGTCTCTGCAGAGGGAGATAAACTAAAAACATTTCTCCCTCATGCAAGCATCTCACTTTGTGGGGCTTCAAGAATGCACATTCAAATTACAACAGAGACTAATAGAAAATCAAGATTTCCAGATGCATGTGTATTTTTGAATTTAATTCAATTTATTAAAACTAGGAAGTCCTTTGCAGAACTTAATAAAGAACCCAAGCACGATAAGCCAAGGCCCATTTCTCCCTTTCCCCCTGCATTATTCAAATTTAATAAACAATATTTCACATTTGTTTGACATAATGTCAAACTCGGGACTCCTAAAGAACTGCTACAGCATTGGAACTGTTATGCTTTCTGGGACTTTAATCATTTTTGGCAAGGTTCCATTTCCTGTCAGAAAGTGAAACAGCTTAGGAATGTCATTTTCACGAAAGAAAACAGAGAGGATCCTAGAGGAAGTTCTCCTCCGCTCCTGAGCCCCCCTAAGATACTCAAACACCCTCACAGGAGGGCTGGAAAGCATCAGACATTAGCAGAGGGAAAAGGACAGGCTTTTCCCACATTAAAATACATGGATAAAGTTGAACTTTTGCTAAAAATAATCTTCATGATTCATTCTATTATATTTTTTATTTTATTTTATTTTTTAAAAAAGCTGGACAGTATTCCCCCTTCCCCACACAAATAGTCAAATTATCTTTTCACTTTAAAGGGACATTTGAAAAATAAGCCGAAATGCCTTGGTAGATTTTTTTTTTTTTTTTTTTTTTTAGCTATGAAAGATGAAATAAGATACGCAATCCTCCTCACTGGATAAATATACTGCTGATCCGGGCCTAATCGAGTGAGGCAATGTCTTCAGGCAGAAAGGACTGGGGAAAGGGACAGGAAGGCAGAGAGACATCCGGCATTGCTTGAACCCTGTGAATTAAGTTCTAGATAGCTTCCTCGAGTTCTGAAATGCAGGTAGTCCTCAACATTCATTTAGAGACCAAAGTTACAATGCCACTGTAAAAAGTGACTTTATGACGATTTTTCACACTTATGACCGTTGCAGCATCCCCTAGGTCATGTGATCAAATTTTGAATACTTTGGCAACTGACTCAAATTTATGACGGGTTGCAGTGTTCTGGGGTCACGGTATCACCTTTTGTGAACTTCTGACAAACCATGTCAATGGGGAAGCCAGATTCACTGAATAGCCATGTTGCTAACTTAACAGCTGCAGTGATTCACTTAACCACTGTGGCAAGGAAGGTCGTAAAATGGGGCAAAACTCACTTAACAAATGTCTTGCTTAGCAATGGAAATTTGGGGCTCAATTGTGGTTGTAAACGTCGAGGACTACCTGTATGTTTAGCTTCCCATCCAGTCAGTTTCTTTTCTGAGAGCCTTCCATTTCCAGGCTCCTATTGTCACATAGATAGGACCACTTTAAGCTTTAAGATAGAGTAGGCACTGGCCTAGAGTGCCAAAGTTTAGGGAAGCCAACAATGCTCTCCTTCAAAAGCAAAGGCTACTTTAAAATGCAAATCTTTATATCAGTGGGAAGTGACACCACCAGTCAACATGGCCGAGGAGTACCATGTATAGCACCTTGATCCTTCACTGCCCATAAATGTGAACACCTTATCAAAGCGTTAAGGTTCTATCAGTTGAAAATGGGTTTTGACAGTTCATAAAAAACCCAGCTCATCAAAATGAAAAAGGAGAACATCACTAGAGGGAAAGCTTTTCTGGATGGCTACTAATAGTTAAGGTCCTTCCTCAACTGCCAGGTGGAAGACCAATATTTTGGAACCTGGAGCCTGATGTGTCATCAAAGAGAGAAGGATGGAAAACAAGTTGATGGCATAAAAGGAAGCCAAAGATAGAGCCACATGTTGCAGCTTGAAAGGAAAATATGTTTTGATAGAACAGAATTGGAGGAAGGAGTCAACAGATAGAAGAAGAAATTCAAGGGTCTATCAGAAAAGTTGGAGACAGAAGAAGGGAAAAGATAAGGTGTGGGAAGAAAATAGATAAAAAAGTCAATCAAAATCAGGTACATTCACTTACTTTGATACTTAAAATCAGCTTATTCGTTTTTTATTATATCAATCACAAGGATTTTGAGATCACAGCTTGTTCCTTTGTAAAACTCATTCTGTTAGCCAAGGAAGTTGTCAAATTTCTGAGGGAAATAAACTAAATTTCATTTTGTTTAGTGTTCAGGCTAGGATGCACTTATAAAATGAAAATAGAGAACTGGAACATTTTAGTGCTCGTGACACTAGCATCTATTCTTAGATGACTGATTAACAGTTTTAATGGCAAGAGTCCACTGAAATAAAAGTTCCTTCTAGCAAGTTAAAAAAAAATATTGATGTTTGGGAAACAAGCAGCTAAACAGGAACCTACAAAGACACAACAAACTTATGTGCTCAGCTGATGAATATTCCTGTCTAGCAAGCTAGTGAAACTAAGAAAGTTCCTTCTCAAGTTATTTGATTTCAATCTAATTTAGAAGCAACCCATCCTCTAAGAGTGCAGCTATTGAGTATATTTTTGTTTGTTAAAACTTGACTGAAGTGAAAAGCCTTGCCTCCTTTTTCCTAAAAGAGAAATGCTCAGTAAATAAAAAATCAAAAACAAAATTAAAAAAATGAGAACAATAGAGACCATCTTCTACCCACTTCTACCCACACTATAGAAATCTGGTCATCTTTAAGAGCACTTCTGTCAATCTTAATTCTCAGGGAAGATGATACTAGATATTACTGGTTCTTACAGGAGCAGACTGGAGCAGACTAAGGCAAAATGAGCACAAATGACTGGGTAGGCTGAGGTATATGTGAGTGGTAAAGATGTTTATCTCACTTAGAAGTGCTTGTAACCAAACAAACAATCTTACAAGAAAGAAACTCAGAAGAACAAGAATGAGCCTTAGGCAAAATATTCACATTTATACAGTGGCACACACAGCTATGGGCCCCAAGTTTGAATTTCTATAGGATTGCAATGATTATATATTATCATGTGGGAAATGATCATATCTGAGCAAACAAGTGAAGATTTTTCCAGTGGAGTTTTGGATCCACTTTCTTACCTCTTACTCTTTAAGGTTTGAAAGCCATCAGCATAGTGGCATCTTCTTCCAGTGAGTTATGGCAATCCTATCCAAAGAACTGTTTTCCAAACAGTTCACTGTCTGCTGTGTCTTTCAGGATCCAAAGTGATAGCTACAGTAATATATAAAGACTTAAACAGTTTGAATCCTGTGTATTAGAGTAATAAATTGTATTTGAACAAATCCTAATCTATACCTGACTAATTTGGACTGATTCAAAGGAGGTGAGGCGAGGCAAGGTGAGGCAAGACAGATTGGATTGGAACAGATCAGATAGGATAGGATAGGACAAGATGGACAGTCATTATATTAGCTTGTTGCATAAAGCAAACCATCATATTAAGCCATAATATAATTTATATCTTTGGGTATAGCATGTTATTTGCACACAGTAATCACGTTTGCTCTGGCTATGGTTTAAGCATGCTATATGAAGCTGATCTCTGTATTTGCATGTTCTCCAAGTAAAGAGCAAAGCGAGGGAGATTTTTTTGACTGAGAATTTTAACTTTTAATCCCAGTGTGGGATAGAATACCGGAGTCACATATTACAAGGCCGTTTTAACGTTCAGAGTTTTCTTTCCTAGGGAACCAGGAAAAGTGAACATTTTGCTATATCTGTGAGAGTTGGAGGAGTCTAGCATTGGTGGCATGCCCAAAAAGTAATGGATGTTCAAATCTTTCTGCCTCTACTACAATTTCCTGATATTCATCAGCTATCCTTTTCTCATATCAATTTCTTTGGCTTCAGTTCCAATCATTTTTTTAAGTTACTATTCTTGAATACTGTATATCATCAAAATGTTTTCCCCAGTCTCCCATGAAGCTGCTGTCACCACAACAGCTCATGATAATGATAGCTCTCCCAATCAGCCTGTTGCCCCCACCACCTATGCTTTTTCGGCACCAGGGACGGGTTCCGTGGAGAGAGGTTTTTCCACAGACTGGAGGGGGCATGGTTTTGTGTGTTGTATGCATCCCACAGATGGGGCTTTGCTTGTTTGTGCGGACCGGTTGCTGGTATGCTGTGGCCCGGTACCAGTCCAGGGACTGGAGGTTGGGGACCCCTGATCTAAAACATGGACTCTATCATGGTCTGACAGAGTCCTCAGCTTGAATTGTTGAATTGGAACATTAGGAACTTGTTCACTAAAGTTTCTAGTTCCAATAAGCAGCTTGCTACAGCTTCTAATGGTAAGGCTTATAAAATGCATCATACATTAAATTTAATGTTGCCTCATTAGTCTTAATTAGATTCCTACATTATACTAAGATTACGATTTCTTTGTGGTTATGTTTTCTCCTAAAATAAAATTTATTCTAATCCAGAGGGCAGAGTGGCTTCTACTCTTTGAATAAATATGTCCAACCATTGATCTATCTCCATATTCTTAACCTTGTAGAATAAAAAAATTAGGTGGTATTGCACTAAAATTTCAGTGTGCAAAGTAACTATGACAGAAAAAATTGCACTGACTTTAAATTTAAAGAAATAAAATACATATATTACGGAAATGTAACTAACTGGTCAATCATTTGCCATCTTTACTCACAGCTGCCTTTCAGATAATATGTGAAGAGGAATTTTCTCTCAAACACTTCAGCTTTATCTTCTGCTTCAGAAAATAGAAGAGAAAAAAAAAATCTCAGCCCTTTAATGATATCACAGTTTGCTGTAGTGAAATTTAATGTGATACCACAAATTCAACTGTGTGATCAGTCTGAAAGATGATGTAATAGGAGTTGGCAAGTTGATACAATGACCTTTCCAAAACACACACTCACAAATCTTCAACACTTTGCAAATTAGGCAAGGAACCTGAGGTCAGTTGAGATTTCTCTTCAATACTGTCTTCATAAAAGGTGCTAGAAATGCTGTCCTAGAAAATAAAGGCTATCTGTGCCTAGACTTCCAAAGCTTCTGCTTCTGCCAGTGTTTGCCTTTGAAGGACTGTTATGGTACAGGTAGGATTAAAATAACATTCTTCCATAGAGTCGTGAAATTCACTAGGTGAGCTGAGAGCAATCCCATGTTTTCAGCTTAATCTACCTTCTAAGAATCATGGAAAGGGTTGAGCTCCTGAAGGAAGTATGGGATATACAGGTAAGTCCTTGACTTACGACCACAATTGAGCCCAACATTTCTGTTTCTAAGCAAGACATCTGTTAAGTGAATTTTGCCCCGTTTTGTGACCTTTTTTGCCACAATTCTTAAGTGAATCACTGCAGTTGTTAAATTACTAACTGGGTTGTTAAGTGAATTTGGCTTCCCCCATTGATTTTGCTGGTCAGAAGGTCACAAAAGGTGATCACGTGACCCCGGGACACTGCAACCATCATAAATATCAACCAGTTGCCAAGCGTCTGAATTTTGATCACGTGACTAGGGGGATGCTGCAACAATCGTAAGTGTGAAAAATGGTCGTAAGTCACTATTTTTCAGTGACATTGTAACTTGGAATGGTCACTGAATGAACTGCTGTAAGCCGAGGACTACCTGGAAGTGGAAATCCGTATCTTCAACTCTCCCTGCATCACTACAAATTGTTTCTAGAAATCTCTAGATGACACATTGCCTGCAATATTTACATTAGACATTCCTCAAACTCTTCCGACTGATTATTGCACTACAAATTTCTCATCGCAGTGTGATTTGGCATCTCTGGGTGTAAGATTAAGTATCAGGAGCATTCTGATGCCCTCCTTGTTAATTGGATTGGCACAATGTTACAAAACCATTTTGCCTATTCACCTGCTGATGCTTAAGGCCTTGTAAAAGCAGGTATGGGATGAGCAATAATACCAAGATGTCCTTACTCTCCATTTTTACCATAAAGCGAGCAGCCACCCTACACTTTACACTCAGGGTGGATAAAGAGATGCTAAGAAGATGGCTGGCTTGCAGATAAACTGAATAGGCAATCCTGGCTCCATCCTCAGCCGGCTTTGAAATGTGATATATAATAGGAATACATGGATTGAGCAAACTAATATCTGTATGCCCGATTTAATTTTGGACCTTGACCAAATCAATTCAACTGTTATTTTTTCTCCCTATATGATCACCGAAGTCTACTTTTTTCCAAGTTGATTGAGAGGCATCTCATTTAATTATTTAAATCAACTTGTTAATTCAGTTTGGCCATGTCAGTTTAGAGATTTGATTGAACCCCCTTCAAACAGAATCCCCAAATCAAAGCTTTGACAAGCCCTGTTATGTATCACACATGGCTTCTTATGCTTGCCTCTTTCCTTGGCTGTGTGACTGGCTTAGTGTTATCTCTGTGTCTGGCTCATTAGGCACAGCCTGAGGAATCTCAACTCAGCAATCATTATTAAAAGGAAAAAAAAGAATCAGAGAAGTCCTTCTCTTCTCTCTCTGCACAGCCCACTCAAATAGACATGGCTCTCTTTCACTACTTTTTCTTGACCATCAGAAAGCCCAGGAAAAGACACAGAGGCCATGGGAGAAGAGCTTTATATAGAGTAAGGCTGAGAAAGCATTGAGCCCTCAGGTAGAAGTAGCTAAGTTCAGAACCCTTGGGTTAATTGTTCCATGTAGTACTGTGTTTTCCCAAAAATACGACCTAGCCATAAAATAAGACCTAGCTTATTTTTTGGGGTTCAGGTGAATATAAGCCCTACCCCAAAAAGTAAGCCCTACTTAACCCTGCCCACTCCGTCCCACTGTAGTTTTTTGGCAGGCCAGATCACGTGCGTCCCCCCACCTTACCTGCTGCCGGTGCCACCGCTGCGAGTTCAATTTTGCGGCTTGGCTAAACTGTTCAGCTGTGGCGGGTGCAGTTCCCATTAGCTTCAGGAAGCCTAGGCCAGGGATACGCAACCTCAGCTCTTTCATGACTCGTGGACTTCAACTCCCAGAATTCCTGAGTCAGCTATGCTATGCTGATGGATGGAAGCCTTAGGCCAGGCTCCTCACAGCTGAAGCAATCCAACTTGCCCGGGGTCAGGTTGGCCATTGCAGGAGGTGTGGCCCATCCCCATCCTCCAGCTCCACCGCACATGTGGGACAAGCTTCCCGCGATGGCCAACCTGACCCTGGGTGAGCTGGATTGCTTACAGAGAGAGGTTGCACATTGCAGGAGGACGACTGCAAAGGGTGCACCCAGATCCCTGCAGCTCCTGGAGGCTCTGAGCACTGCTTTTTGTGCTGCTCAGTTTCCCACCCCACCCTGCCATGTTGATCTGGTGGGCGGGATTGCATTCCATCTTCCCTGACGCTGCCCTCCTGAGAGGTGGTGTGGCAATTGGACGGTGGCCACGCTGCAAATGGGGATAGAACATCCCCCCAAAGTGCCACCAAAAACAGTGAGGCAAACACGCACACAGACATGGCGCCAAAAACAGCGGCGCAAAAAGGGTGCACGTGCATCCCTGCAGTTCCTAGTGCTTATTTCAGAGCCCAAAAGAAAGTAAGAATGGGTCTTACTTTCAGGGAAACATGGTAATACACAAATAAAGATAAACCTCTAGGGACCTAGAAGAAAATAGGAGATAAAAGATAAAAGAAAAATATAGGAAGGAAAGCTGGGGGTGGGGAAATCCAACATTGCCCAGGGTAGAAAAACAAATATCCATCACATTTTTTTTTAAAAAAAAAACAACTATAGAATTCTTTGCTAGGAATTTAAAAAAAAATGTTTTTCTTTTTCAAGAAGGAACTGAGAACTGTCTGTCCAGGTAATGATACATATATCACAGAGATCATAACTCATGATGACATAATGTTGTTGCTGTTGTTGTGAGGTTGTTATATGACCTCACCGGTGTGAGCTTTCCAAAGATTATCTTTAAACCCTAGAGAACTCCTCTTCTCTACTTAAAACAAACAAAAAGGTTGTATAACTTTGGTAGATAATTTTTCTTTTTTTCCTCTGGACACTGTGATTTTCCTACTGCTGGCTAAAACTAGAAATGACGATGCGCTTGAATGCTGCGTGGGATTAATAATTCATTTTTAAGAGTCAATAATTAGTTTTAGATGACGGCTCCCATTTTACGATGTCCTTGTTTCTTACCAGTTTATTGTCTTCTTGCTGGTTGGTTTCATGACAAAACTGTACAAATTTTAAGACTATGAGATACTGAGATAAATCTGGTCTTTAAAAAGTGGATTCCCCTTCTATTACCCTCGGATAGAATGGAAATGTCATTATTTTTATCAACCTTGAACCTTTAAAATAAGTAGAGGTATAAAATATAGTAAGAAAGTCTCTTTTCTTTGCTCACAGATGTAAAGCCATGATACTTACAGCATCCACATATAACAGCCTAGTTACTCAGAATGTTACAGGAGAAAATTTAAACTCTATAGCCAATCACTAAAGAGTATTGATTACAGAAGTCTTCATTTGAAGCAGTAATGCTTTGGGGAACAGGGAAAAAAAAGCATGAGCATAATGTCCCATTTCATTCTCCGAAGTTTAAAATCAAGCTGTATTTACAGTTCTGTTAAAAAAAAAAAATAACAAACATAGTTTGGATGTTTAAACTTTTAAATGTAGCATCTGTGTATATTATGCCATGCATCCACACAAATCTGTCAGATTGTAAAAGGAGCACCCACTTTCTAGCTCAATGTAAAATGAATCTGAGGGAATGCTAACTTCCCCAGGTCAGATCCAGAAAACCAAATTAACCACACAAGCACAGTCAGCATAACGCTGATTGACGGCAATCTCAAGCATAAAGATAAGAGGAAGCAGTCATTTGGTTAAACTATATACTGTGAACTATTTATTCAGCAATGGTATCAAATTAATAAGAAGATAGAAGGGAAAGAGGAGGTAGGAAGGACTGAAAAGGAAGTGGGAATGGGAACTGCTAATTGGCTGGCAAGCTGCCAGGAGATGTTAATAAGAATAATAATGCCTTAGGACAAATCATCACTATCTATGTTTGGGCATGAAGATGTTTTATATTGTCAGTCAAAATGGCTCTTTCATGCATTTATTTTTTTTAACGAGAGATGACTGAATTTCTGTTTTTTTTTTAAAAAATGTCCTGAAATGTGTATTCCTCAAGCTACAATGTAAGCATGAATTTCTAGAGACTGCCTCAGGACATTGGTTCTTGACGCTGTTTTGAAGACTGATGTGTTTAGAAATGAGTCTCCAAGATGCTAGAAAAAATGTTTTCTGGACAACCCAGCACAATTTCAGTGTGACTCTGCGGTACATTTACATATATACATCCTTCCCTTTAACCAAAACCCCCCACAAAATTGCTATATGACAAAAGGTTAGAAACTTTTCTTTTCTGCATAACTTCTTGTGTTACAAGTGCATGGAAAAAAAGAACCAGAAAACTTTAAAACTCTGAGCTGCATATAGTTGGCTAAGCCTCTCATTAATTCAGTGGAAACCTGTTCCTGACTATCAGGGTGAGGATGGCATAAGAGAAAATACAGAATCTAAGGTTTAAAAATGATGGTAAAATCAGAAGGATAAGTGTAGACGCCTTCTGTAGGGTGTACCAGGAATAATTTGTGCAATGGATATTATTATATCTTATCTAAAATCAACTACCAACAGCTTTTTTGAATGTCACCGATTCTTCATTTGAAGGAAGTCAGAGAAGAAGAAAAAGGAAGATAAATTCTGAAGAGAGTGACCATAGTGGTCATGCTAACATAAACATTAATTTATTCAATAAATTTACAAATATTTATGTATTTATTTATTAAATCTGCATGCTTCCCTTCTGTCTACCAAGCAACTCTGAGCAGCATGCACATTCATTGCAATTTAATTGCAATACATTATAAGGCATTTTTTTTAAAAAAAAAAAAGTCAATGTTGTATTATAATATTATAACAGTTCACAGACACACAGTTAGAGCCCGAAGGATTTGACTCACTAACTTTAATATGTCATCTCTAAACAGGACTAAATTTGAACCAAAATACTTCTGCATTGTGTTTCAATTAGGATTTTGGTCATCTTTGAAGATGCCTATAATCTTTCTGTTTACCTGTAGCAAAGCCGCCTCATATACAGTGAATTATCTTCAAACTATTTTATTTGGAATTTTTTAGAAAGTCTGTTGATCCCATCACAAAGCCCTCTAAAGTGGATCACATATGTTTTCTGAAAATATTGGAACTTTGATGTTTTCAGAGGAACAAAGTATTAGTTATTACGCTCATTTCTAGAAACTTCTTCATGATAAGAATTAAGTGAAGTCCATTCAAAAAGTAAATTAAAAACATATGCATTATTAAATTGCAAAACTGCACTAATATAATCTGTCTCTACTGGAGAGAGTTCCTGGTATGGTTTTGTTTGCCTTTGCTTGTTTTTTTTTTCCTGCAGCTTGTCCTTCCAAGTAAATCCCAGTCCGTCCCTATTATACTTTTGTGGGTTATTTAAGATTTATTTTAATTTATATACATTACTGCAAGGAGTTATTATTGAGGTTCATGTGCTCCAGATTTTAGGAAAAAATGCTAAGTGAATGATGTACTGCCTTATCCTGTAGGCATATATAGATAGTGACAAATGCAAGAAATTTTCAACCCTTTTGGATTCCAACTCCCATCTGCCACTGCCATTATAGCCAATGGAGAGGACGATGGGAGTTGGATTCGAACATCTAGATGGTAATGACCCTTCCATCTCATTTAAACACAAACATTCATGTCTACTGGAACTATCTAAATAATCGGAAGGAAATAATCGGCAAAGGCCTTCTTAGGAAGTCATCTCTATAATCGTATGAAACTAAATACTGTGACTACCAAATCTGGATAGTGAGATTTTGGAGTTATCACTTATTACACTTTTTTTTCATATCTGTTCAGTCATGTCCAATTCTTGGAGACTGCCTTGACAAGTCCCTGCAGTTTTCTTGGCAAAGTTGTTCAGAAATGGTTTGTCAACGTCTCCTTCCTAGGGCTGAGAGAAAGTGATTGGCCAAAGTCTATGGAGATTCTCAGTCATCCAGATCATAGTTGTCCCAAAGGTGTTTTTTTTTTCAAAAGGCAACTGGACTTCCTTTGTTTTTCCTTGAAGACGTTTTGCTTCTCATCCAAGGAGCTTCTTCAGTTCATGAAGAAGAACCGAAGAAGCTTATTGGATGAGAAGAGAAACGTCTTCAAGGAAAAACAAAGGAAGTCCAGTTGGCTTTTGAAAAAGCATCTTTTGGGATTACTGGCCAAAGGTCACTCAGCTGGCCTTTGTGTCCCAGGTGGGACTAGAACTCATGGTCTCCTGGTTTCTAGTTTGATGCCTTAGCCATCAAATTGGATTTTGCATGTTGCATCACACTTCATGAAATCAGATGGACCATTTAGGCTACCATCTTTTAACTTCCTTCAGTAAATGTATCCAAATTCAGGAATCCCTGACATACAATTTTACACCAATAAGCCTTTGTTTGAACTTACTCACAAATGAGAGCATACAATCTTGGTTTTATTCTTCTTACTGTAAGGATATATTTTTTAATATCCTTATAATTTAAGACCATTATCCTGAACTCTGGGATAATAAGAACAGCTGGCCGCATGGCCAAGGTGGGACTAGAACTCACAGTATCTTGATTTCTAGCATGATGTCTTAAACCCTATACCAAAATGACTCTCTCGCTTATACAATACACACGATTATTTGAAATGCTACAGTTGCTGAAACTGTCAATAGAAAACATAGTAAAACTGAAAGTATAAACAGCTTGTTTTTAAGGATGGATTAGGCCAGAATAAGTGAAGACATCATACAGGAATCAGAAAAGAGATAGTAAAATGGTGTAGGAAAGTAGACATGAATTCAGAAATCAATCCTCAGCATGAGACCAGAATGTTCCAAAAAATACAAGAATACAGAACTACTACGAGTGCAGGAGGGCATATGTTTAAAACATATAATTTTAAAAGAACGTTTTCTATTCCTGTTTATGGTTTCTTTTAGTGAGAAAAAGGAAAAAAAGAAAAGAAAGAAAAAGAGATCAGTCCATTGTAAAATGGGTTTCACAGAATCTTGAATTAATCCAAAGGCTTAATTTATGCCAAAATTTGGAAAAGTTTGATTTTCGGGGGTGGGAAAAGGAAAGTTGGAGAGAAACAAAAAGGAACATGGCATGTATTGAAAGAAGGAAGCCAACACTGACCCAAGACAATGTAGGACTTGAGGCAGGACAGCCAAAGGCCACCAAAAGTCATCAAAATAGCGCCATCTTGTGGACTCCAGTAGGTGTGTGCCTTTCACGTCACTAATTCTGCTCCTTGAAATAAGATACCCCTGAGATCTATTTCCCCCTATCTCTTCCCACCTTCAGAAAAGTATTAACAAGTTGTTCTTTTTAGCAGGTCCTGGTCCAGGACAATTTTTGAATTGTTCTAAACATCTAATCCTCCCTCCCTCCCTCCCTCCCTCCCTGTATTCTCTGCTATATTGTGATTGACCTTGCATTATTTGCAATGTTTTTCAATTTTATTGGACTCTCCCTAGAATTTTTGTCAGTTTCAAATTAATCCATTCATATCATAAATAGCATTTATTGCTTTAACAAATATGCAATTGTTGGCAATGATCCAAAGAAAGAATATGACAAGTGGTTGTGCAATGTTCCCACAATGTCACAATATGCCTCATGCTTACAATTGTTTTTCTTCCATCACAAATACTAGGATCCTTTGCACTGAATCACAGTTCCTTTCCCTCATTTACATGCAATGGTGCTTAATTAGCAGGAAAAAGTTGAGAATGGAAGAGGGGAGGTAGAAAACCCATTTCCACTATGTATAGTAAAAGGAGATGAACTAGAAATAAGAATTGAAGCCAAATCTACCTGCACAATTCCATTACTATATTTTCTTTAACTGAAAAGCCCAATCCAGGATCCTTTCTCCCTTATTTATAGGATTTTTTTTTACTTGACTTAATTTTATTTACAGTAAAAATACAGTACAAAGTAAATTAAAAATTGAGACATTAGCTAGAGTTGAAATAACAGGAAAAATAAACAAGAAAAACTAAACATTATAATTACCAGTTCAAATCAATAGAACAACTGTAAGAAAAATGTGTTTTACCTTCATATAAGACACTGAAATCCATAGTTTTATTAAAAGCAAATAAAATAGATTTCTCGATTTTGCAAAGAGTGCATTCCCAAGACCTTCAGGTAGACCAGAGAAAGCTTCTCTAATAGATGAATTCACCACAATTTTAGGAATCACATTATCTTAATAAAAATGGAGGTGCCCAAAGAGGCTTTCTCTCAAACGATTGAGTTCACATGGAAAAGGAGTTCTCCTCAATAACCTGAAAGGTTACAGGCTCACCTATAATTGCTCATCTCTGACAATCCAGGGCAAATTTCTTAAGAAGAGATCTAATACTTGCCTCCCTTTAAAAAGGAAGCACCCTTTATTCTCTCAGAGAGACATTTATGGCTTTATGGACATCACTCACAAGCAAGACTAGGCAAGATCTACAGGACAAGGGGTAGAATGTGCTGTCCCAAATAGCCTCAGTTGACACAATCTAACTGTACAGGAAGAGTTACAAGATACTCCTGTAATTGGTTGTACATTGAACAAGGAATCCAGACTGGCCCAAATGAGATTTTTAAGCCTAAAAGAACCATTAAAAAAAATGCTGCCACATCCCTCTGAAGCAGGCATGTCAAACTCGCGATGTCACGTGATGTCACGCAACGTATCGGGACCTTTTTTCCCATGGCCGGCAATAGGGTGGGCGTGGTTTCGACATGACGCATCCGGCCCACGGGCCGGCAGTTTGACATGCCTGCAAGTCTGAAGGCTCTGCAATATTCACTTTGGAACAGGAAGTGAGAGTGACGAGCCAGCCTCCTCACAACCTGGAAAAAGTCAGCAGGTTATAAGCTTGGCAATTAGTGCATGCAGGAAAACAACCTACTTCTTTGCTGCACATATCACAGCATAGACCTAACATGAGTTTTATGATAGGTCTGATCAGAGACAGCTTACATCTTTCTTCACCCAGACTTTGTTCTTCCTGCTCTTGCAATTCATCCATTTACCCAAGGCCCGCTTTGAAGTAGATTGGAGGAGGCACTTATTTAGTAAAAGTTATGAACTTCCTATTCCAGGTACCAATCCAGGTGTTGACAGAATCACAGGTGAAACAGCACTAAACCCTTCTTGAGCCTCTTGGGAACCCAACTGCATCCTATTATGTTTTTGTGAGAGCCATCTTATTACAGTGGAAGCCACAAATTCAAATTTAACCAGATGTTGATCCATCAGTGATAGTGGGCAAATATGAGGCATCCATGGAATATCAAATTGAACATGGGACCGTATTATGGGTTGGCCTTCTGACCATAGTTGACAGCTGGAACATACCCATAGTTGTGGAGGTCTTGATGGACTTTGAACAGGTCCTAAAGGGATTATTGAAATCCACCAGTTCTGTAAGTCTGCAACACCTACTGCACAACCTGCTCTGACAATTCAGTCAAGAATTCTGCTAAGTAGTAGGACAGGTGGTATGCTGTGAGAGGTAGTGTCCATGAAGGAGAAGCTGGGTTAATGGACTACAATGAAATAGCAGTTTCCCAGGAAGGAGGGAACACATTCCAGAAAGGGAAGGGTGACAAGAGGCAGCACAGCCTAGCACTGGATAGGAGACAGAGGAACAAAGAAAGGATAGCCACTCCCTAGAATCTCCCAAGTATATCCATAGGTAGAGAGTAGTAAGGGTTTAATCTGGCAAGATTCTGTCTCTTATGTATCAGCAATAAAGAACTGAACTTTGGGTGAATTGTTCCAGTAGTTCTTGGGCTTAGCCTGATATGTACTAACATAAGTGGCATACTAGCCTTTAACCATTTTTAACATAGGGCTCTTAAGATGTGTTGGCATTGCAGCTGCGAGTTTCTAGTCAGTTTTCCAGTCACATATTGGGAGTTGAAGTCTCAAAATATCACAAGGATTCCCAGGAGGTGGAAGGTGGTGATACATAAATAATGTTAGAGAAATGTTTTGAACATCTGTGAATTGGTAATAGACTTCTGGCTATTTTTTTTTTTTTTTAAAGTTGCCTCCATAGTATTTCATAAATAATGTAGACTGATTAAATTAAGGCTGTGATGAAGCTTTCTGTAGTAAGTTAGATAGCAATTATGTCAGAATCATTCTGGTCAGATAAGCATCTCACAAAGCAACCTTTATTGCCAAAATAAAACAAAGCTCTAGAAAACAAGTGAGGGAAATGTTTAAAACAACTGAAAGTTCTATAGAGCTATGGTGACCTGCAAAGAAATTACAGACTTTCATTTATATATTTTCTTTTTACTCAACTACTTTTATATTTGTTTGCTGGCTTGAAATTAAGGGACTTTTGGCAGCCAAAAGAGCAAAAGAGGAATGGCCAAAACATGGCCAAAGAATGTGGGCAGATGACTCATAGTTTGTAGGCCAAACCACTTTCATTGCTTCTGAGGTTCTCTGTAAGGGCAGAGCTTCAAAATTATGTTAAAAGGAGAATCTAATAATTAGGGAGGGAGGGAGGGAAGGAAGGAAGGAAGGAAGGAAGGAAGGAAGGAAGGAAATGGAAATGTTCAAGAAAAAGTGTCTGAAGATTATAGCTGCTGCTTCTTTTATAGAGGCCACATATGTAACTTCTGCACTGTTCATTTCTGTGGTTTATTGTATCTTTCATAAACCTACTGATTAATATCAAAAGTGAACAATATGACAGCAGGATTACAAATCCACCATAACTGTTTATAATGTGAATGAAAAGCACTCCATTCCAAGCCCCTGTACTTACTAGCAAAATCTTGCTATATTTAAATGATGAAGGGATTACTCAGCTATCAAAATTCTTTTAAATGTTAAGAAGGAGTACTCATATTAAAGGCATGTGTTGCAGAAGCAAAAGCAAACTGTCAGTTTTGTTAGTTGCTATTATCTCTTTGTTATACTGAAGGAAAATGGAAGCCATTTTTTATAGCTACCTAATTTGCACCCACCTACAAGTCCAGTTCTGTTTCAAAGCAATTTTGGCTCAAGAAACTGTGGTCCCAATAACTGCTAAGAAGGGCAATGACCAGGAGAAAAAAAATTCTTCTGTGATGCAAAAGATAAAATATTCCCCATTTCATGTTAAGAAGCAAAGTGGACAACTGAATTTTAACTCAACTCTGAGGACAGAAGAGCAGGTGAAAACAGTAAGCTGCATAAAATACACTGATTTTTTTTTTCAAATAAAAAGAAATATCAAGGGCTCGGGAAACTAACCCTTTGTCCCTCAGGCAGATTACTTTGGCTAAAAGCAGGGTCAGCCCTGGCCTTAACACTAAATAGATTGTGACAGAAGAATAAATAAGAAATTTAGTTACATGACTTCATTTACGTTCTCATGTGGATCTCACTCCAGGAACATCTGTAAAATCTTGAATCCTTTAGCCTTTTTAAAAGAGGAAATTTATATTTAGGTTTCCCCCCACTTTAAATAAACCCTGACTCCCAATCCTTATGAAGTGTTAAATAAGCATTTAGAAGATGAACTTGGGGGAAAAAAATAAGTTAGGTGTGGCTAGCCATTTGGTGATTTTTTTGGGGGGGGGGCTCACTCAGGGCCCTTTTTTATGACCTCATCTCTTGCTTGTCTCTGCTTTTGCAAACATTTGTTTTTGCCGCATGTTGCCTATTGTTGTCATCTCTTCTTTTTGAACAGATGTCAACATTCTTCAAGCTTCAAATGTTTGCAATGGTAATAAGTGCATTAGGCAAAATTGCATAATTTTTGCCGTTTATTCTGATTACAAGATTTGTCAAGTTTGCTGGGGCGTACACGTTTCTGGATTCTGTCCATCCCGGATTATCTTTCCCTCATTTCCACAACTGTTGACATTCTCCTTTCCTACCTTCTCTGAATTGCCCCCAAAACTGCATGTAGTTGCTAAGCAAAACAACCCTACCTAATAGAACAGAAACACATGCATGGCATATGAATTGGCTTTCCTCTCTACCTCCCATTTTTTTCTCTGACCTACATTGTTGTCTTTGACATTTAAAATAAATGTGCAAAAGTCAATTAATACCTTATTAAATAATACTCTAAATGCTCTAACATTTCTGGAAGGCAATTTGGATAAATGAATCAAAGCACTTTACCTAAGATAATTACAGGGTCTTAATTCTGCATTTCCCTGCTTGGGTGGATCTTTGAACACACACGGAGTTGGTTGGTGAAGTGGAGCTGAAAACATGCAAAGATTTAGGGTGGTCAAAGAAGAAACAGAACTATTAATGCTACCTGCCAGTTTTGCTTGAAAGAAAGCAGAGCAACTTCTTTGAGAACCACACCACTCTCCCATTTTAATAGTGGAAATTAATGCTTGCACAATAAAATCCTGATGCATCCGCTGGAAGGAACTTTGGGCCCCATTATTACTGACATTCCTGGGCTTGCTTAGTATCACACCATTTAGAATGCACAATATAACTTTTCCTTTGCTCGCCAGCTTCAGAGCGCTTGCAAAATGGAACTGGTGGAGAAAAAACAAGCCGTTTCCTTACCCCCCCCCCTTTATCTGAAGGGGAGCAAAGTAAAACAAGGTTTCAAAAGGTCATAAATACAGATTAGAAGAAGATTTAGTAGATCCCCTGTGCTCCCCCAAAATATTAACCTTGAAATTATCTACTTGGATGGACAATATTAGGAACTACATATGATAGAACTCTAGTATTTCTGGAAACAATTATATCAGTTGGAAAGCTACGGAATGTAATGTGTAAAAAAAACAGATTTGTTCCTTTTCCCATGCTAAACTGATTTTATGGGGAAATCCAATATCAAAAATTGGGGTGGGGGGGGAATGGTGATATGGAAAAGTTGGATGAAAGTAGGATTATTGACTCTGGACCAATTGATTGGTTAATTGGTTAATTTTTAACCTATGCTGTGCTGAGATACAAATATTTTCTATCAGAAGTGGCAAGATTTACAGCTTCAACATTGTTTGGACCAGCAAGATGCTCAGTTTCTGAGACATCTGAGGTACTAGAACAGTCTGTTAAATCTTTTAAAACTAAAAAAAATAAGTTTTTATAGATATTTGTTATCAATAAACCAATTTGAAATACAAAAGCTTAGACGTGATGGAATAAAGAATTAGAAATTTCTATACAGCCTAGACCAGGGGTAGGCAACCTTGGCTCTTTTATGACTCGTGGACTTCAACTCCCAGAATTCCTGAGCCAGCCATGCTGGCTCAGGAATTCTGGGAGTTGAAGTCCACGAGTCATAAAAGAGCCAAGGTTGCCTACCCCTGGCCTAGACAATGGGAGAATATCTGAGCTTCTATAGCAAGGGAGTCAATGGACCTTATAGGTACAACTTATAAAACAAAAAAATAATATTTAGATTTTATTGGACTCTTACATTTCTATAGAAAAGGGTTGGCTAGGACAGATTTTTTTTTGAAAATGTAAGAAGGAGAACACTTTCTTAAGACGTATATTTTTTACAATGTCCTATATTTTTTAAGGTTTTTTTTGAGAAAGTAGTGGACTATATAAATGTGACTTGCACTACAAAAGCTAAAGTGGATACTGTTCTCTTGAATTATATATCTAAAGCGTGGAACATGACAACCGGTCAACATAAATGGATTCTCCGTGCCTTTATTATAACTAAAAGTCTGATATTGCAACATTGGATAAATAAATGCATGGCCCCATTTACTCAATGGATCGAAGACTTGCTTTCATTTGCAACTTATGAGCAGACTGCTATGGATAAATTTAATGATATATGGAATTCATTTATACAAATTTTCAGTAGATTAAAAAACTATGAAGGTTACATAAGTGTATTAGAAATGTTTTTGTGTGTAGGTATACATGTGTGTGTGTGTGTGTGTTTTGCTGCTGCATGTGAGAATCAGAAATTCTGCTGTAAACAGCTATGTTCTACCACAACATTATCAGTGATCAAAGCTCAAAGATTCCAGAAGAAACTATTATTCAAAAAAGTTCCACCATGATGTTTAGTGGCAGAATGAAGCAGGAATCACATCACTACTGATTTCAACATTCCTTTGAATCCTGCCTGCACAGCAGGGGTCTTCAAACATGGCCCTTTTATGACTTGTGGACTTCAACTCCCAGAATTCCTCAGCCAGTGTGCCAAGTTTGAAGACCCCTGCTGTATAGGTATAGCTATAGGTGCCTCTTTATTAAGATTATATAGTATTTTGTTTTCAAATCAGCCTTTTCAACATTACTGGAATCCTGTTCCAAGAAACTGGACCATTCCTCCCTTTAGACAAGGTGAGGCCGCTGCCTCAGACATCAGATACTGGGGCACAAACCACTGGCAACAAATTGGATGAGTAAGCTGTGTGGGTACACAGCCTGATCTCATCCTCTAGAACAGGGATGGGCAACAATGGCCCCTTTAAAGACCTGTGGAGTTCAACATGCTGGCTCAGGAATTCTGGGAGTTGAAGTCCACAGGTCATATAGAGGCCACCAGGCCTATACATTTCACCAGGTTGAAAGGTGAAGCAATATATATCTATAGAAGTCACAGCTAGCCACTATATACGCTGCTTGGTAGGTCACAAATGGTGTTTAATATGAGTCTGCCAAAATTGAATTATAGCAAACCGATAGTCATCGAAAGATGAAAACAAGACTCTGACATTTAAAGTAAAGATAGAGCAACTAATAGTTTAAAAGTGTGATAGTATTTCAATCATTTTCTTGCCAGACACTATCATTTCTCATTGCTGTTCTTTTCTGAAGCAGAGGGAATGTTGTCCTTTTCTTGCAGCCTAAAATAGGGACATCAGTCAAAGGAAATGGTAGCGTGCCAATGCTAAAATTCCACTGCTTCATTTTCATGTCCCCCCCCCTTGCTTGTTCACAATAGGTTTGACTTGTATCAACTCCCTCCCTGAAATGGCTCCAGACAGCAAATCATTCCATCTCAGGGTCAACTTCAACTCATTCCTCACTTTCAAATTTTTTTTGAAGGTTCCACTTCCAAATCTAGAGCCTCTCTCAGTAGAAAACTTGGTTTCATTGCTTCAAGTTCATCATTCTGGTTTAGCATTCACCTATAACGTTTTGTTACAGTCAGAGTAGGCCCCAGAAATTTGATACCTGCTGGGGAAAATGAAAAAAGGGAAAAAAAAGATTTCTACATCTTTTGTTAAAAAAAAAAATCCCCAAAGCCAGCCCATTTAATCATTATTTATTTATGTAATGTGTTCATTCTCCACCACATTCAATCAAAATGACTCCCAGTAGTTTATGACATGAAAAAGACTAAAATCCTAAAAGCTAATAAACAAGCAACTATTAAAATAGTAAGTATAATGGTGATGAGCCATGCCTCAAAAACTGTCCAGAACAACTCCACCTTTACCAGGTTCCAGAACACCAAAAATGAGGTTAATTTAATTTCAAGGGAAGGATGCTCCATAATATGGAAGCTGCAACTGTCAGGCACAAGGAACCAGAAGCAATGCAATATATTTATATTTCCTATTTCTTCACAGTCCCTCTCCCTCAGAGACGGACTCTGGGTGGTGTACAATGCCCACAATGAGCTGGTATCTTTATTGTTGCTCACCTATTGAAAAGAATAACACCAGATTAAATCACTTTCTATATCTACTAGATACTGTATATACTAGATAAATAGGGATTATCTCCTTTCAGCCACTTCCTCCCCACAAGTGACTTAAGGCTAGTCAGCCATTTCACTTCTCTCCTCAACTCAGCACTAGACACCACCACAGCAACAGAAACCATTGACAGATTGAGATCCAATATGGTACAGTGGCTGAAGTGCCGATTCAAGTCCACCTTCATACATGGAAAGCCATGGTTTTGAGCCAATTACTCTCTTTCAGTCTAATCTATCACAGATTGCTGTGGTAGAGATAAAATGGAGGCCGATCCCAATTTAAGCTAACTTGAGTGGACTCAAGACGTCTTGATGAAAAAGTGGGATATACATGTGAAATATTAATAATTAACCATTTCTTTTTAGCAAGGTCAGAAAATGTTTATATCACCTTCCAATTTGTTCTCATTCCAATAAAACTTATGAATTGATAACTAAGGCAAGACAATAACAACTCTGTGTTTTCAGACAGATTTCCTATACTATGAAGGCCGCTCTTGTTTCTCTCCCAGCTTTGTTCTAAATATGTTCACCCCTATCAGACCATCCCTTCTGCTCTGGACTTATGAAATGAAGTAATCCTGATGACAAGTACAGTGCAATTCTTTGAGAAAGTAACTGTTGTGTAGAATTGATAAAGGAGAATATTTGCAGCTCAGGATTGAAATGATGGATCCTTGGTGCTCTCTGAGCCTGGTTGTTTCTTGCAGACATTTCATTACCCAAACTAGGTAACATCTTCAGTGCTAGAATGTGTGAGAATTCTCTGGGCATCCTGGAACATCCTTTGCAAGCATCTGTTGTCACTTCATACCTTATCTCTTTTAGCATCTTACCCAAACATAAGTACTGAATCCAGGAAATGAATGCCAGTGCTCATAATGCCACTTATACTACTTATTCTTTGCTCCATGAACGTTAAAGTTGATGAATGAGGAAAATGACACTAAAAGGATCTGTGAATCAACAGAACAGTTGTATAAGCTACTGTACAATCCATATGCCAACATATTCCAGGATGCTTCCACAATGGTTTGTGTTGTGGTGCCTTTTCTGTTTCTCTTTTCTTGCACAATTACTATGGTTGGTCTTCATTTTTTAACTCCTGTTTCCTATTTAAAGAAACTATGCTCCAGCTAGGAATGTTCCAGGATTTCTTTTGGTCCATGGTTTAAAGCAAATCATTCCTATCTTCAGTCCCAAATGAATTAGAACATAGTTAGCTTTTGGGTTTTGCATTTCTATGAATGTTGTGATGCAGGTTTTCTTAAAGAATGTAATCAAACTAATATTCATTAAACTATCTTAGACCTGCTTTAAAAATGCACATTTTAGTTCAAAACATTAAAAGCCTGTTTTAGGAAAAATACATAGAAAAATATAGGATATAATGAACTGAAAAAATGCAGAAAAATGGGTGCAAAGATAGCACCACTTTGTACAGCCAATTTTTAAGATTGAAGCTGAAACAGGATAGAATGGACTTTTAAAACTGATAAAGATGAACTGTACTTTTCCAAGCTTCTAACTGTCCCTATTTGTCAAGCATAGTACTTGCTACTTATTCTTGTAAATTATCTTTATATTGTCTGACAAGTTTATATTTCTTAAGTATGGATTTCTCTAGCTCATAATCCTTGGCCGAAGTACAACTTAAGCACAGTGTGTCTGAGAATCTTCCCCCCCCCCTAACTTTAAATGTAAACTATGTTTTTAGCTTCATGTAGGTAAGCAAAGAACTCTAAGAATATTATTTCCCATTGTACAGGACTATCAAGTAGGAATTTAAAGCACTTTAGAGACACTGGGAATTATACTGTGGCCATAGGGATGCATTCCAGGTTGCAGTTTTCAGCAATATTTAAAGAAAATATAGGATTTCGTAGCCTTTCTTCATTTATTTCCGTAGCTGCCTATGAATGTACTAAACAGACAAGAAACTATAAAAATGTGTGGAAACATGTGAAAGAGGCCTTCATCCTGCAGTGGATAGACAATATGATGGTAATAAAACAAAATTATTTTTCAGCCAATGCGTGCACTTATGACCAAATTTCATGCTCCTGAGAACATGTGACACATGTCAGAATGACTATAATGAGAAAACTGTATCTAAATGAGATAGCAGCACCCAAAGATCTTCATAGTCTCTCACTCTCTCTCTGTTTCTCTTTCGCTGACTCTCTCTCTCTCTCTCTCTGTGTCTCTCTGTGTCTCTCTGTCTTTCTTTCTTTCTTTCTTTCTTTCTTTCTTTCTTTCTTTCTTTCTTTCTTTCTTTCTTTCTTTCTTTCTTTCTTTCTTCTCTCTCTCTCTCTCTCTCTCTCTCTCTCTCTCTCTCTCTCCTTAGTGACCATTTTACGTCCTATTTAAGAAATAGATTGTGGTTGCTAAACAAGGGGAGGCTGCATAAGTCAACACACACATTCTACTTTCTTTGGTGAAATATTGGAGGCTGTAAAGATGGGAATTTTTTTGTTTCATCAAAGCGCTAGTTTTATTTTTATTCAATTGAAATTATATGCTATCTAGACAAATTACTCAGATTTTGGAGACCTATCAATCAGAAACTAGCCGAGACAGGAAATGCATAACTAGCTTCACATCTGCCTTTTTTAAAGGGATAGTTTAACTGTTCTGTGGGAAAACAGAGAAATCATATGTTTTCCACTATGTTTCCCCTATGTTGTACTTCTTAATTGGAAGGGCTGACTGCCAACGATGCCTCCCTCCTGGCTCCCAGTTGGTATGACTGCTCTCCTGAAAATGCAGTTAATAAGAACAATTCAAAGAAAGAGCTGAGTGAGTATGCAACTCCAAACAAATGTCTTGGGTTCAAGGGGTTCTGGTGGGGAAGGCCACACAGTTGTGGTGATCCAAATCATTCTGATTAAATTGATTCATGTGGATCAAGTCTATCTGAAATGCTGGGCTGCCTTTGCAAAGGGACAAAGTTTTACCTGAACAAAACTTCTAGTGATTTCTGATGACGAGACTCAATCCAGGACCTTCCGGAGGCATGAGGAAAGAGGTTCATCAACTTCCATTAACACAATTAGTTTCTATTTTCTCTCCTTGCTAATCTCATTTCTTTGCCTCACCACCATAGGTTGCGTTTGTGAAGTTGATTTACAGTAAACAGAATACAAACTCGGCGAGGCTGCCTTATGCTGTCAGTTTAATACAGTTCAGTTTTCCTTCATTCTCAGGGAACAAAAGAAAAAAAGAAAAGAAAAGAAAAAAGAGTTGCTATATTTCCCTCAGACCTTTATAGTAACTGGCTTAATTTCTAATTGAAAACAGTAGATTATTATAGAGACACAAATTATACTTTGTGTAATGCATTTCATAAAAAGATAAATGTAGCAATATTGCTTTTTGCCTCTCAGCTAGGGAACATCAAATCTTAAACCAGGGAGCCATTTAGTATTCAAGTTCTACTTTGCCATAGCAAAAAAGTAAGGATTTTCAGGGACAGGGAAGAGCATGAAGGAAAACCTTCCATTTTATAAACAAGTAAGGGGAATATTATGAAATATCATTTAACTGTGAGAAAGAACAGTGTCAGATTACTAAGCTAATATTGGCAGTACCATGTTAACAACGTTAAGATAATTGTGAGAAATAATACATTCGACAAAGGCCTAAAGGTTTTGTTTGTCTGGTTTGTCTGCAATATAACACTAGTGTATGTAGTAAGTATGTGTCTGCTAATATACCCAATATATAAGAAACAACTATTTTTTATTTTATTTTTTTTGGAAAAAGCTAAATTTAAGTTATGACTTTGATCATACCTTACTGGAAATGAGTGTGATATAACTCCTCCTCTACATATTAATCTGTAAAAGAGGGGTTACAGTTTTTTTACAATAATTCAGTAAATATTTTAGTTGAATATTTCAGATGTAACGAAGAGTGAACCAAACAATGTGTCATTTTTTATCCCCACTACACATTACAGAACCTAAATGTTGGAGAAAGGAAATTACAGGTAGCCTCGACATATGATCAGTGGTGGGATTCAGCCGGTTCGCACCAGTTCAGCAGAACCGGTAGCTAAATTTTGCTGCATTCAGAGAACCGGCTAGCTTCCAGAAGTCCAGTCTAGGCCTGGGAGGCCTGGAGGAGGCCTCCCAGGCCTAGAACGGCCCACCAGAAATGCGTGGATGCCACTTCTGGAAGTCCGTTCTAGGCCTCAGAGGCCCAGGCCTGCATCGAATAAGAGAACCGGTTGTTCAGGTATTTGAATTCCACCATCGCATATGACCCTATGTTCACTCATTACAGTTGTATGTTGTGATGGTTGATTTTATGATCCTTTTTACAATCTTTTTGGTGGCAGCTGTTAAGCGAAAGCAGCAGTCATAACATGAACACCACAGCTGTTAAATGAACCCATTGTTCACTATGGCATGGTTTTGCCGAAAACCAGAAATAATTTCCAATTTTCAGCAAAAGTGTCATAAAACGCAGCCAGGCGACCATGAGACACAAGTGCAGCTATGTTGCCAAGTGCTTCAGAACTGGATTGTTAACTCCCCCTTTTCAGGTATGTTGGAACTTCAAACCATCACTAACTGACTAGTCATAAGGCAAAAATTACCTGTATTATGATTGTTGGCATAGTCTGCTAGATGTTTAGACTCAATCTGGCATTTTAAATCCATTCATCGAGTCCTTCCCAGGGACTTGGGATGATGATGGTGATTACGGTGATGGTGATGATGATGACAATGAATGATAATTACTATGTATGGTTATTATTTTGTTGAGAGAAAATTGAAAGATCAAAAAGATACCCTTAGAATCAGAGTCTGTTTAATTTCCACCAAAATATAAAGAGAAAAAGTACACTGATAATATCTACAATAGTTTGGGTTTTCAGAATAGGGAAGAAATGCAAGGAAACCGGTCAATATACTTTGGAAAGTTACCAGACCATAATCTGCCTGGGATCCAATACAGACAGTAATATTAATAATTTGCTCCTAAATAGCTTATTATGGCTGAATGCTACCACTCCCTGCTTCTTGCTGTGTATTCCACTAATCTATAGCTCAATATTTCTTAAAGTGTGATCCACACATCCCTGAAGGTCCCCCAAGATCCTCTCATGGGTCCACTGAGTCAAAATATTTACCAGATATTGAACATATTAGCCAAAATTTTAAACAATATCACTCTTCTCATTCTTTTGTTGTTGTTTTGTTGTGGTTGTAAAAACTATAGTGGTTCCACAAAAAATATTTCATTTATGTTACTATCTAATAAATTCAATAGTGTTATTTTTTCAGTAAATATTCTACAAATGCATCCATTTTAATGTTTAATACAGTAAATGTCAATAAATATGATCCAAACAAACAAAAGCTCTTTTGGAGTCCTTCATAATTTTAAAATGATGCTTTCAAATTGTGGTGTTGGAGAGAACTCTTGAGCATCCCTTGGACTGCAAGGAGATCAAATCAGTTAATATTAAAGGAACTCAACCCTGACGGTTCTTTGGAAGGACAGATAGTGAAGCTGAAGCTCAAATATTTTGGCCACCTAATGAGAAGGGAGGACTCCTTGGAAAAGACCCTGATGTTGGAAAAGATTGAAGGCAAAAGGAGAAAGAAGAGGATGAGATGATGAATATGCAATGAATATGAATTTGGGCAAACTGCAGGTGACAGTGGAGGATAGTGCTATGAAGTGCTATGGTCTATGGAGTCACAAAAGGTTGGACATGACTTTACGAATAAACAACATAATTTTTAAAAGTGGGAAGGAGTGTTGAGAGCAAAAGATTGCTATAGTCAATTCTGTTACACCTGCAATGGTTGTTGTTCTATCTACTAATAACTAGATGTTCATGGCAACAGCTAAATATCGGAGTAATGACATGATAATTCCCTTCAAAATAATGCTAGGATTTTAAAAACCTTGCAAAGATGTCTGCACACACTTGGAACTGTAGGATCTGAATGTGGTATTACTGGCTAAAACCCGAAGTGGACATCATAAGAATCCGCTTATGTATTTGTTAGCCCTTGAATACTTGTAAACCTAGGGTTCTTAGAATCACAATCTTCAATGTGTGTGTGTGTGTGTGTGTGAGAGAGAGAGAGAGAGAGAGAGAGAGAGAGAGAGAGAGAGAGAGAGAGAGAGAGAGAGAATATATTAAAGGCTCCATTGGCTAAATATATTCTAGATGTTGGGCTGTAATTCCCACAATTTTTAAACAATGGCTATTCCAATGTAAAGGTAGTAGGATAGTAACAGCAGTCAAATCAAGACAGTATGAAAGGGGTTAATTTCTAGGTCATGTATATTCATAAGGGAAAAGGAAAAGGGAGAATGAGTCTGCTTCTGCTCTCAAACATGTGTATTACAATGTAATGGAAAATTCTCCTTTTCAGCTCACTGCTATCCTGCTCCATCAAGGATGCAAATTGAAATAATCTCTTTCTCCGTAACTTTGCAATGATGCTGAACCAGATAAAGATATTTTCCTTTTAACTTTGAAACAACTCAGAAGACAGCAAGGTCTTACTGCTAAGCATCTGCAGCCTAACAGGTTATGGGACGAGATAGTTCTCCATCAAGACAACAAACTTTGTTGTTCAGAATGCAAATTTAAACAAGCTTGACTATAGCAAAATGACTCAGTAGAATTTCTGGTAAAAAGACTGGAACATTAAAAAAAAAACTTAATCTTTGGTCAAAGCTATAACCCAGGAATAGTTAAACTAAACACTAAAAACTAATTGTTATGGAAATTTAAAGCGGAAATACTGCTCTAAAAGGATGGTTTCTGGAAAGTAATCACTACAAATAGCTGGTATGAAATGCCAGTGTCTGGGACAGAATAACAGAGTTGGAAAGGACTTTGTGGGTCTTCTAGTCCAACCCCCTGCTCAAGCAGGAGACCCTATATCATTTCAGACAAGTAGTTGTCCAATGACTTCTTAAAAACCTCCAGAAGAGATAAAAGCTCTAATCAACTTATCTATAGAAGATGGGTAACTCATGAACCTAAAAAGGGAAAACACAACTAAAAGAAGATGGGATTTGCTTATGACCCCATGGAATCTTCATGATCTCACTGTATTCATCAGTCTGACTCTCCTACAAATATTACTGATAGAAGCAGCCTACTTTAAACAGCAAACGCTATCGGGAGGTTTTTGGAAACTCTGAAGTGAGTTGTAGAAATCCCAGGAAATGCAGGAGCATGAGAGTTTCATGATGGATATTGTAGAACAACTCAAAAGCATGGGAGAGGAAATGAGACATAATTATGCTGGCGTTTTGCTGTTCTGGCTTTACCAAGAAGTCCTGTTTTAAATGCCCTAAAGGCAAGACCAAAATGTGAACTCTCATACTATAGCATGTGAGATACAAACTGAATTATGAATACCAGCAGAGGAGGAAGAATTCAAGCAGGCAGTTAAAAGCTAACAAAACAGACTGAATGACAGAGGGAAAAACAAAGAAAGAGCAAAGCCTGCCTGGCCATCTAAAAGTATATGAATACAAAGCCGGTATGTAAATCCCAAGAAAGAGACACTCAACTTTGAGTAACAGTGAGTTTAATGGTAAACTATATGGGGATATAAGGGGGCATGGTGGCCTAGCATTTAAGATGCTGGGCTTGTCGACCAGAAGATTGGTAGTTCGAGACCCAAGTATCGTGTGATGAGGTGATCTCCCATTCTTGCCCCAGGTCCTGCCAACTCAGCACTTCTAAAGCATGTAAATGCGAGTAGATAAATAGGTACCACTTCGGTGGGAAGATAAAAAGCATTCCATGCACCTTGGCATATAGTCTTGCTGGCCACATGACAATGGAATTGTCTACAGACAATGCTGGCTCCCTCAGCTAAGAAACGGAAATAAGCACCACCCCCTAGAGTCAGACACAACTAACCCTTAACCTTTACTTTTATATGGGAATATAGTGGAGGACTCAGAATACTGGAAAAAAAAATAACCTTGTGCATCAGCATATCCTTCAGTGAAATATTGCTAAAGAACCAAGGAACCCCAAAGAGCACCTACCAGTTGAGTATGTCTCCTAAACAGAAGGCATGTCAAGCCAATCAGTCCAAGAGGAGACAAAGGACTCAAGCTAACTAGAAAGATGGCATGCTCAAACAGCCCACTAGGCTAGCAGAATTAGAATGGGAATCTAAACCTTAGAGGTAAAGTTATGAAACTGAGGTTAGACCAGATAGAAGACACACATGCGTGGTTGGAACCAACAAAATACATGACCCTAACACCTGGAAAGACATTAAAGGGCACTCAGAAATGAGGACAGAGGGTGAGGAAAGTCTGCAAAAAAAAATATGGTGTCATTTCAAGAAAATGGATCTCTGGCATTGACCTATCTACCACAACACAATCTAATGCAAGTGGACATTAAAAGTTGTTGTTAATTTTAACAGTTCAGAAGGGGAAGTCAAATGGTACAAAGCTACACTAGCAGCTAATAAATCCTCACAGAAATCTGGTGGGATGTACAATGAAGTATTCATGCTGGTAATTAAGTCTGCAACCATAAGGGCACTACTTTGTATTGTATCAGGTAAACAAATGTGAGGAAACATTTAGATGTGAAGACAGCTCTTCTTGTGTGGCAACATGGCAGTGTGAGCAGCCGTAGATTTTACACGTCCATAAAGGGAAGATTTAGTTTGCAAATTCTAAAGATCATCTATGAACTAAAGCAAATAACTGCAACCTGGAATGAGAAAATTAGTTTTCACAAAAGCAAACATTTTAGATAATGAGGCAGATCTATGCCTATACAGTAAGATAATAGGTGGAGGAACAATCCAGACCCTGTTATTTGTACATAATCTCCTGCGATGCTATGAACAAGAGGTGGATAGTGATGAGATTATTAGGAAACTCAGTGAAAGCGTAGAGATCAAAAGATTGAGGATAGATCACATGCAACCTTTGAGCACAAATAGGCGGAGAGAAGAAGATTAAAGTTTCCTCCTCAATTAAACAAGCAAGATTAGTGAGTGGCATCCCCTTTGGAATGGAAGAAGCTAAGGATGTGCAAAACCTATATGGCAGTGGATTAACAGATATGACCCCGAGGTTCAGACTACATGGGCTAACGATCACCGCGACCATAGTAAAGCTATTCTACATTGCAACCACAATGAGACCAGACATTTCACCGGCAGTCAGAACTCTTGTCAAAAACAACCAAGGGCAACTGGCCTGCAATGAAAGGGGAATATAATTCTTAAAAAGGTTTCTAAAACATCTTCAACCCAGTTGCCTTGACCACTACATCAACCTGGCTCTCATACTGAGAATAAATGGAGTTAAATGCTAGTCCTTTGTATTCATAAGGGGGAAGGAAAAGCAAGGGTCAGCCTATTCTGTCCTCAAGCATGTATTACAGTAAAATAAACATTTTTCTTTCTACATATATATCCTATGCAAAAACACCAAACCAAATAGATACTTTCTTTTTAAAACTGAATTTTTTTCTTTTCTTTTCTTTTCTTTTCTTTTCTTTTCTTTTCTTTTCTTTTCTTTTCTTTTCTTTTCTTTTCTTTTCTTTTCTTTTCTTTTCTTTTCTTTTCTTTTCTTTTCTTTTCTTTCTCTTTCTTTCTTTCTTTCTTTCTTTCTTTCTTTCTTTCTTTCTTTCTTTCTTTCTTTCTTTCTTTCTTTCTTTCTTTCTTTCTTTCACACTGTGCCTAGCAAGTAGTCAGTCATCAAGGACAAGCTAACTATATATTTACATATTCCACAATTCTGGGCTACACCAACTATATTTCTTGTCTTCCTTCAGTCAGGCTGAGATAAAAATATCCCCTCACAACACGGGGATAATCAAAGGAGTGGCACTGTACTTTCAGTGACCATACACTTTAAGCTTCACCTCACAAAACTCCCCTTCACCATGAGGTTGGATCTTCATATTCCATTTTGCCAAGAGGAGAGTTGTGACCCTGAAATGGTGCCACCAGATGCAGTATTTTTTTTTTAAAAAAAAATATCTGTGTGGTTGCTAGACTTTGACCTTTCCCCCTACTTTCCTAATTTCTAAAACATGTAAATTCAGATTTTTTTTTAAGTGAATATTCAGGTCACATATACTTTGTTTTTTTTCTACCAGAGGTTGAACTATACAAATCAGGAAGACAGATGTGCCAGGTAAACATGTGCGGCCTGCACACATCTTTTTAGACTCCTTCTTTTTTGTTATATCTGCACATGTGATGGTGGTGGTGATGGTGATGGCAATGGTAGTGAAAACAAAAACAGTGATGTCCCAAAGGTGCTTTTTCAAAAGGCAACTGGACTTTGTTTTTCCTTGAAGACGTTTCGCTTCTCATCCGAGAAACTTCTTCAGTTCTCCAGCTTCTTGGATGAGAAGCAAAATGTCTTCAAAGAAAAACAAAGTCCAGTTGTCTTTTGAAAAAACACCTTTGGGTCAACCATGACCTGGAGGACTGAGAATCTCCACAGACAAAAACAATGATTGATTTCTTTTCACAATGTATCTTGCCTTCTGTCCAAGATCTAGCTCAGCAACTCTGTGGAATTTTAAAATGATGATGTTCACATACTGAATTGGTTACTTTGCTTATTTTAATGAAAACTTCTTTGTGGTTGGTGACCTGCCAGTCCACTGTACTTCAGGATAAAGGCTGAAGTGCAGGCATGAAAAAATTGGCATGCTATGGCATCAGTTGCTGCCATTTTTAATCAGTCTACTTAATCCATGGAACAATCATATAAATAAAGCCAACATGCTTCCTTTGAAAGAAGCAATGTAAATTACTGAACTCTCGCATATCACGTTCAACAAAAAGTTGGAAAAAGGTATAAAACATATGCAGAAAACAATTACTCATCTTGAGTAAATCACTACTTTGCTTGTACTTAAAAAATGAGAGGGGAAAACTCACCCACAATCCTGCTCTGTCCTGTTTTGCTACTTAAAATTAAAAAATGATTTGTTTAAATGATCCTAACATTTAAGAGAGAGAGAGAGAGAGAGAGAGAGAGAGAGAGAGAGAGAGAGAGAGAGAGAGAGAGAGAGAGAGAAACAAGAATGAGAACAAGAAATTTGCTTTGTTTTAGTTTAATCTGTTGTGTTTTTTTATCTCAAAAAGGGTAAGAAAGAATATTCTCTATTTCCCCCTGACTATTTTTTTCTAACTTTTATCAAAGCTTAAACATATATTCAGAGCTTTTTTTAAAGTGTTCCCTTTGAGAGAAAGAGAAGGCAATGGAGAGTCATGAGGGTTTTCACCCCTCTCTAATATCTATTTATGTAAAATGTTCATTTTGCAGAGTTAGTCCCAAATCAGCTAAAGCATCCCTGAATCCCAATATTGTATCCATTGGAAACTCAAAATTCTTTTTTCCCCTTCTGCTCTTAACTATTTATTTTTTAGATTTTTTTTTAGCCCACCTTATAAATAACTAAAAATGATGAACATGCATAATATTCTTTCCTCCTCCTCCTATTTTCCCCACAACAACAATCCTGTGAGGTGGATTGGGCTGAGAGAGAGAGAATGACCGGCCCAAAGTTATCCAGCTGGTTTTCATGCCTAAGGCAGGACTAGAACTCTCAGTCTCCTAGTTTCTAGGCTTCCATCTTCACCTAGACACCAAACTGACTCTTGTTCACCAAAGGCATTTATTAGGTAACATCTAGTCCACGACCATGCTATCTTTTAGATACACTCCTTTTCTTTTATGTTCATTATGTAGATAAAAAGGATCAGACTGTTGTCATATACTGTAGCTATGCTTTGCAACATGGTAATATTCATATTGCAGTCAAATGTGTTTACACACAGGTAAGATTCCATGAGGTTCAATCAGACTTAAAGGAAGGCATTGTTAATTAAACATGTCATAAAACTGTTTTAGGATCACTGTTTTATAGTAAAACAGAAGCTTATTTACATTATGCTTGTGACTGTAATAGTTTTAGCACAGTCCACATGGTGTGAAATAGTCACACGTAGACAGTAGAAAGAACAGAAGAACTTCTGGCAAGGTGCAATAGTGTACATTCTATATCCTATTTAATTGAAAGGAAGAATGTTTGTTTTCCCTTCCCTGTTAGGGAGGGAGGGAGGGAGGGAGGAAGGAAAGAAGGAAAGAAGGAAAGAAGGGGAGAGAGAGAGAGAAAGAAAAAAGGAAGGAAGGAAGGAGGGGAAGAGAGAGAGAAAGAAAGAAAGAAAGAAAGAAAGAAAGAAAGAAAGAAAGAAAGAAAGAAAGAAAGAAAGAAAGAAAGAAAGAAAGAAAGAAAGAAAGAAAGAAAGAAACTTTCCTTAATCTGCCTTGATGTTCACAAGTTTCTGTTTACCTAATCTCTGTCCAGCTTTCATCAGAATAATGAAAGCCGCATCCTGCCTTCATGAAACAATATCTGCCCCTTTGGTAAGTGCTTGCAATGTCATCCTGCACATGACAAATCACTGTTACCGTTTGCTCTTCCCTTGCCTGCCCCCATGGAAACTTCTATACAGTCCCTCACCTGCCTGCACTGGTATTGCAGGGTACCTGTGCCAAGTCTCACTGGATCTTATGCAGTCAGGGATGCTGACAATAAAAAAAAGGAAAGCTAGCTAGTCAGGTAACTAATCTTGGTGCACACCAATCCTCATGAAGCAGAACTCAGCAGTTCTGTGTGGGAAATCTTTCTTTAAGTTACCTTAAAGTTTGGGGATCTTCCCTAATATGCCCCAGAGATTATTAAAACTGATCCTGAGGAGTCTGTACAGCTGGATTTTCTCTCAAGTTTGGAGCATACTAAACAGTAGCAGAAAAACAGAGCATGATCTTGGTGCTCCAAAGTTTTGACTGGTGTCACAGCTGAGCTTCTGCTCTTCCCCCCCCCCCCAAACAGGTTATGGGTTTATTATCATGTCCTACCCCCCCATTATGAAGAAAGTTGTTCCTGGGTAGATGAGAAAAGCACACCAGGAGCATATACCAAGAGTGTATGTACTCCAGTAAGGTTATGGAAGGACAGAAAGATCATCCTAGCTACCAACTAAAGCCATCAGGCACATATATTAGCAGCAGCAACATAGGAAAGTGCTGGAGACATATGAACATTTTAGTGACAATGACAAAGGCATAATTTCATACTGTGTGGGAAAACACAATGATAAATCACCCCTATATTTTACCAAGAAAACCACATGGTAGACAAGATAAAGTGATTGAAAATATAGTGCCAGATGATGAGCCCCTCAAATTGAATGATATTCAACATGTTTTCTTACTGAGGAAAATCTGAGCATTTTTTGGAATACAAATGGTGGCTATGATTCAGCTAAAATAAAGCGTGATGGACATCTAATTGCAGATGTTGACATGTAGAAAAATAAAACCCAAAGTTGTAAAGACAGAATTACAGGAACGACATGGAATATAAGAGACATGAGTATGGACAAGTTCAGTCCAGTGATGGATGAAATGAATCAACTATATATTGACATTTGGACCTCAGTGAATTGAAATTGGAATTGGAGACTTTCAGTCAGAAGATCGTATTGCTTACTACAATATGTGTAGTAAACACGTGGCAGATGAGAGAAATGAAGAAGGGACAGTGCTGCTTTCATAGTCAAGAAGGATACAGCAAAAACTGTGCGTGGATACAATGCAGTCAACAAGTGATATTGATTAATCTTCACAAACAACTCTTCAATATGATAGTATTCAAGTTTATGCCACAGCCAATGATACAGAGGAAAAGACATTGACAGGTTTTATGGTCAGGTTGAATCTGATTTAAGCAATGTGTATTGTGTGTGGTTGGGTTGGTGTGTCAAAGTTGGAAATAGTAAGGAGAAAAACATAACTGAACAGGATAGCCTAGGAAACAGAAATGATGCAGGATAATGGCATAAGTTTCTTCCAAATCAATGATTACTTCATTGCTAATTCATGCTTTAAACAACCAAAGCAACTCCTATGTAATTATACATCACCAGATGAAACATACGATATCAAACTAACTGTACTAGTACAAGGAGGTGGAAGAGATAACAGTAAAATCAGGCTCAGGGCGGATTGTAGAACAGATTATTAGCTCCTATCTTAGAGTTGTGCAGGATTTGGTTTTCCCTGTGACACTCTATGGAAGCAAAAGTTGGACTTTGAAGAAGCAGGATAGAAAGAGAATTAATGCTTTTGAACTTTGGTGTTGGAGAATATTTTGAGAATGCTACAGATAGTCAAGAAAACCAAATGGACCATGAAACAAATAAATCTTGGGTTCTCACTTGAGCAACAATGACCAGGCTCAAATTATCTTTGACACATTATCTTATACTTGGACACTTTAGAGCAGGGGTCCCCAACCCTCAGTCCATGAACCAGTACCGGGCCACGGCATACCAGCAACTGGTCCACACAAACAAGAAAAGCCCCATCCACAGGATGCAGGCAGCACACAAAACCATGCCCCTTCCGGTCCACGGAAAAACCTCTCTCCATGTAACCTGTCCCTGGTGCCCAAAAGGTTGGGGACCTCTGCTTTAGACCCAGCTCATTGAGAAGTCCACAATGCTGAGAAAGTGAAAAGAAAGAAGAGGATGTCTAACAGCAAGGTGGATGGGACCATGTACAACAGTGATTAATACACCACAGAAAATCTTAAAGAGACACATTGAGGACTTTCCTGGAGAAAGTCTGTCTACCTATGTGGTTGGTGTGTTGACACTCAATTGATAATATTTAATTAATCTGCAGTTTTCAAAATTGTTATATGGTTATTTATAACAATTGCATTTTAGTTTCCCTGTTAGAGAATCAAAATTCTAGGATAATTCTAGATGCTGTATATTTTTCTATTCTATGTTCTATTCTACAAGGAACTGTTCCTTAGTTCATATTATTCATATTCATAATCCATATTATTTTTTCATATTCTGAATATTACACAGATGTAGAATGTTGGTAAAGCTAAAAAAGAAAGTGTTTCATACTCGGTATTCCTAAAAGACAAGTCTAAGCTTAGAACATGTAATTCCAAATGACTACTTTCAACATTTGTATTGTCCTTTCTATCTTATTTCCTGATCTATTATTTGATGCTGACAGATACATATATTATGTTCTGGCCTCATCCCCCTTGATTGCTTTCCTGTGACATCATCTCATTCCTGAAAGTGGCAACCTGCTAATAACTTCATTTTCTGGTTGAAGTTTTCCAAATTAAACGAAGAAAGAAAAACAGTTGAGACTCACCAGTTCCTCTGTACATGGCAGCTGAAGGACACCTTCAAAGGACACCTTTTAACAGTGCTAAAACTAGTTAAGGTAATAGTAGTTAAACACAACAGATTTCATGTATTCCAAACTGAGCTGCTTAATAATGTATAATATAGCCTAACATTTCATGAATTAAAAATTGAGATTGATTGATAGACTACATAGCCTATTATAGAATTAATTATGTTTCTCATTTAGATTTTGAGAGCACAGTGGTGTGGAAGGTAACTGCTGGTAAGTACTCCGGTGCAACTTTCCCCCCCTACTTTCTTTTCAGAAAAAAAAGGTTTCACTTTGATTCTAGTGAGGTATATTCTGTGTAATAGAATAGAATAGATTAACAGAGTTGGAAGGGACCTTGGAGATCTTCTAGTCCAACCCCCTGCTCAGGCAGGATACCCTATACCATTTCAGACAAATGGTTGTCCAATCTCTTCTTAAAAACTTTCAATGTTGGAGCATTCACCACTTCTGGAGGCAGGTTGTTCCACTGGTTAATTGTTCTGTCAGGAAATGTCTTCTTAGTTCTAGGTTGCTTCTCTCCTTGATTAATTTCCATCCATTGCTTCTTGTCTTGCCTTCAGGTGCTTTGGAGAATAGCTTGACCCTCTTCTTTCTGGCAACCCCTGAGATATTGGAACACTGTTATCATGTCATTGCTAGTCATTCTCTTCATTTGATTAGACATACCCAATTCCAGCAGCAGTTCTTTATATGTTTTAGCCTCCGGTCCCCTGATCATCTTTGTTGCTCTTCTCTGCACTCTTTCTAGAGTCTCAACATCTTTTTAACATCGTGGTGACCAAAACTGGATGCAGTATTCCAAATGTGGCCTTACCAAGGCATTATAAAGTGGTATTAACACTTCACACAATCTTGATTCTATCCCTCTGTTAATACATTCTAGAATTGTGTTGGTTTTTTTGGCAGCTGCAGCACACTGGCTCATATCTAAGTGATTGTCCACTAGGACTCTAAGATCCCTCTCACAGTTACTACTATTGAGCAAGGTACCACCTACACTGTACCTGTGCACTTGGTTTTTCTTGCCTAAATGTACAACCTTACTGTAGAACCTGTAATGTAAGAATGGACAATGGAAATGAGAGGCATCTTTCTTCTATGTCATTTCAGTGGCCAACTAGTTGTGCCTGCAATTACATTTTTTTAAAAGATATTAGGCTTTGTGTATATATTTTGGAAAAAAGCATGATTCTTTTTTAAATTCCAGAAGTTATAAATTGGCTACTGAAATAACATAACAGAAAGCATTGTGCCATGTGGCCCAGTGGTTGGAATGCAGTATTGTATGCTAACTCTGCCCACTGCCAGAAGTTCGTTCCTGACCAGCTCAAGGTTGACTCAGCCTTCCATCCTTCCATCCATCGATAAAACAAGGAACCACATTATTGGGGGCAATATGCTGATACTCCAAACTGCTTAGAGAGGACTGTAAAGCATTCTGAAACTGTCAGCAGTTCGATCCTGATAGGCTCAAGGTTGATTCAGCCTTCCATCCTTCTGAGGTCACTATAATGAGGAGCCAGATTGTTGGGGACCATATGCCGACTCTGCAAACCTCTTAGAGAGGGCAGCAAAGCACTCTGAAGAGGTATGTAAGTCTAAGTGCTATATAAGTCTAAGTGCTATTGCTAATGCTATTGTTACTTATCTTCACATTTCAAGAATTGGAATCAAGCTGAAACAACCCAAGTCATGTTATTTACCTTAGTCTGTGCAAATTTGTGTGCTTCAGCTCTCTTACTTCAGTAAAATATTAGATAGAAGCCTTTGGCTCAGTCTAAATACAGCGAATCCAGGAATAAGGATACAGTATAGCAAAGGCAGTATCCTAAAGAATCTCTTACAGTGTTTCAGAATGTTGACTAATTAAAAATCTACAAGATCACCATTAAAAATCTCTCTAGAGATCAAAGCAGATTGTATGAAAATAGCTGCACTTATATGACGTATCTGCTGATATTTCACTTACCCACAATTTATTCAACCGCGTGTTTGGAGTTCACATGATAAATCTTAAACTGGCTCCCCTTGCTGAATTAACAAAACACACTAAGGCAGATGTCTGTTAGGCATTTGAGTGCATTCTGGGTACGGCAACTGAGGCTCAATTCCTATAAGAAGCACACATTACAGTAATGGTTAATCCAAAATGTGAATTAATTTACTGCTTTTTGTTAAACATGCTGCTGTCCTTTATTCTTGTATTGTTCAATAGATCTCAGTTTCATAGAGACTGCCTCTGCAAAAAGACATAATATATAGTGAACGGCACACATTTCTTTTTCTTCCCTTCCCCTACTTCTGATATAGTTGTTTTATTTATTCTATTTACTTACTAGCTTTAATATTATTTGTATGCAGGCGCTAGAAAACCTTATTATACTGAAAACTTTATATCTGTACAAATTCAATTGACTAAAACAAATTTAATTATGCTGTACATAAACATAACCTTCCTACAAAGTTTACTTAATCAACCTCAGCAGTTTTAGATTTACAAGTACCTATGTGATTATTTCCCTCCCCCCCAGAATGATGTCATATGGAAGTTAGTATCTTTCTTGAAAAGTCTGTCCTTAAAAGTCAAGGTACTATCTCCAATGAATCTAAATATGAGAGAGGAATCTACCCACCTAATGCCTGAATTTGATGGGTATTACATGGATTCTTTATGACATGTATTTAATGTGTTTTTGAAAGAGTGCTGGATTATTAAACATGTGTTCTTTTGAAAGAGTGCTAGATCTCTGTTGTAAACAGAAGAGAGAGAGAGAGAGAGAGAGAGAGAGAGAGAGGGAGAGAGAGAGAGAGAGAGAGAGAGAGAGAGAGAGAGAGAGAGAGAGATAGGACTAGCACTGTTATGGGAGAGCATTTATCTTGGCTTAAATTCAATATGTGATCTGGCTTCTGCCAGTTCTATGCTGCTGGTTCTGCCATCACTGCTTTACAGGTTTGCTGCTGCTAACAAATGGATATATTTAGCTGTACTTTCTCCTTCTTTAAAACGATTTGGCCAGAAGGTAGTGCTATTTAGAAGGCATGGTGGCTCTATAGTTAGAATGCAGTATTGCAGGCAAACTCTGCATTCCACTGCCAGCAGTTCGGTCCTGACCGGCTCAAGGTTGACTCAGCCTTCCATCCTTCCAAGGTCAGCAAAATGAGGACCCAGATTGTTGAGGGCAATAGGCTGACTCTGTAGAGAGAGCTTAGAGAAGGCTGTAAAATACTACGGAACTGTATATAAGTCTAAGTGCTATTGCTAGTGCTATTTTGAGCAGAGACTACTGCCAGCCATGAAGACAGAATGGGCTCCTACCACCACTGCTATATTCCCTTCTGGCATTCAGTTGAGGATGGAGCTCACTTATTACCTCCCTCCCTGCCAGTCCATGCCCCGGGGTCTAATTTTGACACTGGTCTAATGTTCTTCCACAAAAGTGGTAAACTCATATTCAGAAATAGCCTGACTGTGTCAGATCACAGGTGCAGAGAACCTTTCTTCCTGTAGCATGTTAGCTGGGCAACCTGCCAGGTAGGTCAACAGGCCATTCCTACTACTTCCCTGTATTTGTTCCAGTATTGGAGTCAGTGATTAATGGGAGGAGAAATACTCCAATTTTTCTAACTTCCTCTCATCAAAACAGTGAAGGCAGAACCTGTTGCTGGCCATATTACTAAGGCAAGAGATGGCATGGCAACTGGGCATCAAATTTCATACCAGTCATATTTTTCTGCTCTCTTAAGGAGTGGTAGATAAGTAAAGGGTCCTTGGTGCTCTCTGAGCTTGGTTGTTTTTTTGCAGATGTTTCATTACCCAAACTAGATAACATCATCAGCACTGATGAAATGTCTGCAAGAAAATAACCAAACTCAGACAGCACCAAGGACCCCTCATTTCAATCCCGAGCTACAAATATTCTCCTTTATTAGTAGATAGGTTTTGAAGCAGACACCTGGATGTGCCCACCAAAAGATGGTATCAAAAAAACAACAGATGGCTGACCACATTCTTTTTTAACACTTCAACTCTCAGTGTTTTCTAGTGTGATTTAGTTTCCAGTCCTCTGATCATCTTCACCACCTCCCCTCATTTGAAAGATTTTTGGGTTTCTGTGAACCTGGCTTAAAGTGCGGGTTCCAGAACTACATGTAATATTCAAAGTGGGGTCTATCCACCACAGAGCATACTGAAATGATCCCTTCCTGTGGCCACTCTACTGTTTCATCTTCAGCTTGTAAGAAATTATAATAGCAGTATCTTTTTTTTCCCCACATGGAGTTCCCAAGCCAGGTGTCTCATACCTGTTCCATTCCATTTCCTGTCACAACTGAATGTGTCTCCTATTTGTCTCAGTTTCTGTTAATTTCAAACACATTTCTCTAACCTCTCAAGATAATGTTGAATTTGGTTTATCTTCCAGATTTTAGCGATGCCATCCAGTTTTGTGTCAACTGCTATTTTGATAAGCCTTCCCTCCAGCTCTTCACCCACATGTTGTTGTTCTTCTTAGCATTTGTTCCGCATGCTTGAAGGGTCTGCTTATTTTTGCACTGCGCTCGCCCGAATTCTAAAAGTGAAGCTTATCAATGCATGATGCAAGGAGAGGTTTATTTATCAGCTGGCTTGTTGCAGAATCTGAAGCTGATTAGGGCTGAGAGAAAGTGACTGGCTCAAGGCCACCCAGCTGGCGTCCATGCCTAACAAACCACCAGAACCTGGGCCCTCCCTGTCTATAAGTAATGGAAACGTCCCAGACTCTTCGCAGCCCCTTTAATACCCTCCTTTAGTTTGGTGAAGAGCCACTGAAGAGCATTCTTGGACTATGGCTTCAAGTCAGCCGTTGACTCACCTAACAGACTTGCTTTCTAGCTCATCTTTAACTAGTTTAACCATTCAGAACATCTCAGAGTACTTTGTCAAATGCAAACTGAAAAGCAAATGTTTCTGAAATGTCTCTATGTTGAGATTTTGGAATTTATCAACGGTCTCATGATCAACAAAATGTCAAGATGATTAATTTGTCCTAGCTGTTTTATTTTTATTTATTTTTTTCAGTGCCTTTTTAATATAATACTCTAGGCTCACTTATCCACACATTTTTTCTCTTTTTCTTTTTGTTATTGTTTTCTTTCTTCTTCACTCTCTCTTGCCCCCACCACCCTGTAATGTATTGCTTTATGTATTTCTGATTTCAGAGCATGCTCTTATGCCGGGGAGAATTGGAACTAATTCAAACCAAAGGCCATTCCTTCAGCCTTTCACACATGAGAAATGAAGTTATGCAGTGGTTAAAGTATTCCTGATTCTATGTTGCATTCTGCTTGTTCAGAGTGAGTTTTGGGAACACATCCTTTTCTCATTATATTTCCATAAAATATACTTGATCTATTCTACCTTCTTATACGTGGATTAGGATATTGAATTACTGCCATTGAGGACAAACATGAAGCCTCGGTTTAGAAGCTTTCAAATATCTTTTTAAATATACTGTAAAGAGTTCTGTTATGGAGAACAAGCAAACAGAAGTGATGGTTCTCAGTGAACGAATCTGTAAGAACGAATCTGTAAGTTTGTAGATGCCGACAGCAGCAAGAATGCTCTATGCACAAAAATGGGAAAATACCTTACGTCCCACGATGGGTGATTGGATGCAAAAGCTGACAGAGTTAGCAGAGATGGCTAAAGTGATTGTTCTAATGAAAGAGAAGAATACAACTAAATTTGTTTCCATGTGGAAACCGCTTCTGGACTCTGTGCTTGAGGTGGGGGAAAAAATGAAACTTTGATTTTGGGTTTTGCTGATTAGATAGGTTAGTTGTTATAAAAATGGCTATTATATATCACTATGTAAAAATAAACAGTGGAAGTTGTATGGTATTATCTGATTCTACCACACATATAAAGTTGGAAGTCAATGCTTTCCTTTTCCTTTTCACCCTACACTTTTTTCTCTTCCCTTTTTCCTCCCCTATTTTCCCATTATTTCCATTTTTCTTTGTATTTTATACCTTGGTAAATTAATAAAACTGGTATTAATCCAGAGCAACTGACTTAGTCCAGTCATCAATTTCATCAAGATAATGGTATTTATTTTCATGAGAAAGCAAGAAAAAAGTTCCTGGATGAAATTATTAGAAGCAACTTTATTGTTAGCCATTGAAGAGAAGATATGAACCACTGGCCTCAAACAAAAATGTGCCCTAAAAGTTTTAGGAATTCTAGAGGCTAAACTAAAATTATTTCCAAATATGAATAAATATTTGATAGTGTAGTTGTCTTAAGGCAATCTTTTTCTCTCCCCCCCTTAGAGTGGTAGTCTGTTCTGGATCCCAGACCAATATAAAGAATCAGCCAATATTAGCAGCAGGGAACTTTATGCTTTTGTATTGTTCCATTAACAAGCAAGTTTTATTCCAATGCCTTTTTTTTTCTTAACATTTTGTTCTCATTTGTAGATTCCTGGGGATTGTAGTAGGTTGCAGCAGTCACATGAAAGTAATCTCTCCCTTCATTTCAATTTACATTCATACAGTGTGATGACCATCACATAGCTTACTATATACTGCCTTACACTACAAGTCTCAGGATAGGATGAAACAGGAGCATCGTATACTTCCTGCCTGCAAACAAAGAATAATTTAATTAAACAGCTCAAACAAACAAATCAAATTATGTGCTGCACCAAATTCCACTCTGTTATATCTTCCTGCAAATGCAGTGTATGCAATGTATGCAACATTCCCAGAATTGATCTACAGCATGCATCTGTATAAGTGACCCGATTATACTTTGCTTTATTATCTACAATTGAATGTGTGAGTGGTTTTCAAAAGAAAACCAAAGTATTGTGTTTAAGAAGGGATTATGGTCTTAAACCTGTGGTGCATAGTCATAGAACTGGGATGCAATACACCAATCCACAGATGAGTAACCAATTTTACTGAGAGAGGTGTGATGTAATAACTCTGCTTGTTGTTTTTAGGAAATTTATCAAATGAGCTTGAACTCTCCTAAATTATCAAGATATACCAATTGGTCAGATGGATGTGTCTGTTATATGGTCTTATTATACCAAGTGGTCTCCTTACCACTGGGTTTTTTGTTTTGTTTTGTTTTGTTTTGGCTTCTGAGCATTCTCAGTAGCAGGAACATAAAACACTACCATGATTTCCTACTGCAGTTTCCTATGACTCCCAGTTCAGTGAATTGTACAGGTATGTATGATAAACTACAAATCCCCAGCACCCAGAGGCAACACATCACAAAACATGATCAGCACCTGGTGTACAAAATCTCTCTTGTCACCGTTGTGCTAACCGTCAACATCAGTTTACAAACACAAATTTTCTTGAAAAGTGAGAAAGTAGCACAGAGGGCTACAAACAAGCTTCAGAAAGATGTTGTTCTGTGGCAAAGTAGTAATGACACAGTATCACAATGAAAGAGAACTGCAGCATACAGTACAAATTTAGATATTTGGCAAAGTTTCTGGTTGGTCTGTACAGCACCCTTTCACCCTTGGGCCTATAGAGCTAAGAATCAGGAGACATCATAAAGTTATTTCTAGCACATTAACAGATGGATTATAGCAGAGATTTCATGGACTACAATTCACTGCATCAAATGCATAGACAAGAAAGAAGGGGAAATGTGTCCAAACCACGAATACTTGTTAGATATCATAAAGCCACTTTGGGAAAGTGAGTTGTTAATATTAATATTAAAAGAAATCCATGGGAAACAATATAAACTCTCCTAATTAATAAATATTCAGCCCTTTCTCTATTTTTATCATTCTCTTATTTAAGCATAGCCATCCTGAGGTCAGTGGCAGTGTCTTCTGGGGCTGAAATATTTCCCAATTTTTCCCCCCACTTCTGTTATTTTTGAAATCTAATTTCTGTTTATCTAATCATTTATATATGAATAGGCCAATTTGTCTTATCTAGGTCCCTGCTGACTAATGATGACACATTTTACACTGGCGGAAAAAAACAAGTATAGGACCATTATGGATGATGGCATGAGGTCTTTTAGCAGAGTTACCAGAATAACTTGGGGACAGAGCTGGTTGCAGGATTTCATCCCTGTATCTTCTTGGGATGCACATTTGATCATGCTAGAAGCTATTTACTAGAAGACATATTTCACTAATTTTGATAGTGAATGTAGACCTACCACCCAAAGTTTGTAAATGGAGATATCTTTCACTTCTGAAGAAGCTTCTTGGATTAGAAATGAAACTTTTTCAAAGGAAAAAAACAACAACAAAAATGTCCAGTTGCCTTTTGGAAAAAGCACCTTTGGGACAGCCATGACCTGGATGATTGAAAATCTCCATAGTCATGTTGATGGGCTGTAGATCATTAGTGGAATTTTGAACTTTCCTTCCATATAGGAGGTCTAGGGCTAAGGGGATGGTGAAGATGACTTCTGTAGGTGTGCCCATGAGCCCTTCTTACTCTTAGCACCAGATAGGGCTTGTGATTTGATCAAAACATGGTGGATACTAGAGGTGTCAAACTGCCGGCCCACGGGCCGGGAGAGTCACGAGAAAACCGCGCCCACCCCATTGCCGGCAATGGGGAAAAAGTTCTGATATGTCACGCGACATCACGTGACATCGTGAGTTTGACATGTCTGGTGTATACCAAAGGTACAATCCCTTAGCATTTGACTTGTTAAATGCTAAGTAGCTAACACATTTGACCCTCTTAAAAGCATTGAACGGCAGCCAATACAGTATGAAATTAATATCACGGAATGTGCCACAGAAGTGGGTTTTACAAATGAATCATAGAGATCTAAAATGATTTTCAACACATGACGTGCACACACTGTTATATCAGTCCGTGTTTGAAAAACATGTAATCAGAATCAGATTTTTAAAGAAATAATCCTGCATTAATAAATACTTCATGTGTAGTGGGATCTTTCCAAGAAAGAGTCAATTTACTTTGATTTTTTTTTTGTAAGGGAAAGATCTTTCTGCATAACTATTTCCATCACTCAGTCAAGTGGAAAGTTAAAAGTATGTAATCATGTGTATAGGAAGTCTATACTTGTCTCAAAAGGTTTTGGTTTCGGTGTATCCACCTTCTGGCTTCAATTCAGAGTTGTTCAGAGGCAGGGAGGAGAGAAAGGTTCTCTTTGAAATATCTGTACGTTTAACATTAAATAGAAATTTAGTGCTTCTACATTCAACGGTATTTGGAAATTCATTTGTTATATTATTGTGATGTTTGCTAGGGCATATCTAGCCAGCAAACAACTGGATGAGTACTAGACAAGATAAAAGTGATTCAGAAAGCTCTGGCCTCTTTGGTGCCCTCTAGTGGTTTTCTGGATTGTTGCAGACCAATTATAATAGAAAATAAATGGGATGTCTCAGAATATCCATAGAAACATCTGCAAAGCTACCAGGTGCCTGGCTTTCTCTTGCTCATTATTGTTTCCATCCAATACTTATTTTTAAATCTTAGCAAACAATTTAGTTACACTTGTTAAAACTGTATCAATACAGCGATTTAGCAGTGCTGAGGTTCTGCATTTCTGCAGTCTTTAAAAGTAGAATTAAAATCACATTTCCATATCTTACAGTGTATTAGCATCAGCCATGATCCTTCTATATCGTTTACCCAGAAGAAATTCCAACTGAGTACATTGTTTTTCCCCTTTTACTTCTTCCTCTAGGGTAGAGCAAAGGAATTAAGGACATGTAGTTTATTAATTGCCTCTAAGTAATCTCTTTAATCACTTATTAGTTTCTGCTTAACTTTTTTTTTTGTTTTCATTTTTATGGAGTAAAAACATGAGAATGACACAGTGGGGGGAAATCAATAGTTCGTCTTCTTTGTGGAGACAAATTCAAAACTAGTTAAGCTACAACTAGGCATTAGCAAATCTAAATATTTAATTATTAGGATATGTTGATAGCTATGGGATGGGATATTGCAATTAGCCACATCTTCTCCTTCTTTCAAATACCGGGATTATCAAAGGGGCCCCTGGGTACTTATGTTTTTGTGGACAACCCCTTGAAACTGAAACAGAATCACTGCCTCCTCTGCTACTGTTACTATGATTGGTCGCACTGTTAGACAGATGTTTAGACTGGATTTGGCATTTTTATCCATCTATCAAGTCTTTCCCAAGGAAATGGGATAGGCAGTTTTTCTTGTTTGATAGTGTTAAAGGTAACCACTGTGGGATGTAAGCTGTTCCAAGTAAATCTACCTTTTGCAATTAATTGATGGTGATTTTGTCAATGTCAATGGTGTTCAAGTGGTGCTCCAGAGTCAGGAGCCCTAAGGCACCTATTATTATTGGTATTATTATTGTTTTACTTTTGCCAGTCATCCTACTTCTATTTGCAGATCTTTGTATTTTGTTGATTTTTATTATTATATATACAAAAATCCAAAATCACAGCTTCCGGTTCTTTAGCTGGTGTTGGCTTTCATATGCATTGTGTTATTTTCACAAATCTAGGATTTTGTAATTTATCAGCATACTGCATGGATCCAAGAAGTGTGGCCTTTTGTAAATGACAGATGAAAAATTTGTCAATGCACAGATTTTCTAAGTGTCATCCAAGATTGTTTGATATGGCATCCACTGTGCCAATAACCACTGGGACCATTATGGCAGGTTTATGCCATAATCTTTCCATTTCAATTTTCAAATCTTGATATCTTGTGATCTTCTCCAATTCTTTGTCTTCTATTCTATTATCTCCTGGTATTCCACATCAATTATTCACACTTACTTCTTTTCAGCCACAATTAAATCTCTATGTTATGAGCCAATCTTTATCAGTTTCTATTCAGAAATTCCCCAATATTTTAATCTGCTCATTTTCGACTACTTTTTCAACTCTATGTCCTTACCAATTTTTCATTACAGGGACTTGATAATTTTTACAGGTGTTCCAATGAATCATTTTGGCAATTGAATTATGTCATTATAATTGGTTTGCACAATCTTCTTGCATGAGCTGTGTATAAGATCTACTGTCTCTTCTTCTTCTTCTACTACTACTACTACTACTACTACTACTACTATTATTATTATTATTATTATTATTATTATTATTATTATTATTATTATTATTATTATTATTATTATTATTATTATTATTATTATTATTATTATTATTATTATTATTATTATTATTATTATTATTATTATTCACCATTGCACAATCAGCCAGATGTTCAGACTGGTTTTGGCATTTTTGTCATTATTATTATTATTATTATTATTATTATAATTATAATGACATCGTTGTTTTGTTGTTGTTATTGTTGTTGTTGTTGTTATTGTTATTGTTATTGTTATTATCTTTGTATGTTACAGAATACAGTAGCAGTCTCAACTTTATTTACCTCCAGGTGGACACCTAGCCAGAACACAAGGGGGATAAAATGTATAAAAGGAAGTGGAAAACATTCTAAGGGGAGAATCTAGAAAAAATGGTTGATTGTATTCTGCAAGACCTGTGCTTTGTGATCAGCTGAGCAGTCCTGCCTAGAAGCTGTTTTGTGAGAATCACCACAATATATTCTCAAAATTGCAAATATGCCCACCAGCCTCAAAACAGTGGGGTTCCCTGCTCAACTAGAATAGCACAAGAGGATGCAAGAAAAAGTCAGTCTGCTAGACATAATGAAACATCTGCAATAAAACAACAGAGCTCAGAGAGCACCAAGGACCCCACAGTGCTAGACATCCTTTTATTGGGCTATTATAACTGGACTGTGAAAATCTGCACCAGCATTTAGAGATGACAACTTGTGGTTTTCCATTAACCATCCCTTATATTGGTCATCTTTCAGATTTTCATATCAGTTTTCCAAAACTTTGAAGCTGATGGTGATAATCTTACAGCGACAGATTCCCCGATGCCCAGAGTTCTTAAGTACAAGATATTCTACAGTACACGTAACTTCTATTTTGCTGCACAACTCAAAGCAAGCAGCAACTGCAACCTACCTCTGTTCACTGTGTTTTCTTCCAGTAGGTCAGAAGTTTGGCTGTTTGGCCTCACACCACTGGGAGATAAATTAGACTGGAAACTTCACGATGTGGACAGTTTTTAACTTAGTTTTCTTTTATCCAGAGAGGCTTGTTATCAGTTGCATGGAATGAGATGTGTGGTGGAATCATTATTTGATTTAAGTCAATATTTCAAATTTCTTCCCCCGCTTTGGAGTCATAGGCAAAAATCAAATTAAAAATGTAAATACTATATTTATTAAGTCTGCATCCTTGGACCTAAAACATGTTCCTGGTTACCTAAATCTGAATGATAAAACGTATGAATATTTAAGAGAGGAATTAAATACCTGAGTGACTAAAAGGAGAAGATGTGGCAAAATTATATATTGGAACCCTGTTATCGAAGTTACCGTCCGTTTGATTCAGAATAAATGCACAAAATTCTGAATTCAAACTGGTACCTCAGTAGGCAGGTAAAACTGTTCTGTGCATTTCATAAAATAAACCTACTGGTGGAAAAGAATGAACTAGAATATTTCCCCCCCAAAAAATTACTCTTGTTTTAAATGCACAGCCTGCTATGTCAGCATGCCAACATGCCATGCCTGCTTACATTTGTCTTGTTGTGTTAAAATTATGTTTCTGACATAACCAGGCTGGGTGCCTTTCTTCTATCCTTTTTGCCAGCTTTTGTGAATGGAAGAGATTGGGGATTGTTTTAAAACGAAAACTACACACATGCACACACACACACACACACACACAAATGGACCATATATCAAGATTTAAATAACATAATAGGCAGCAATTGTTTATGTATAGCAGTACATTTGAAACCAGTTGGGTGTAGTGGTTAAAGGCACCAAGCTAGAGATCAGAAAACAGCAAGCTGTGATCCTGCTGGAGGCAGAAAGCCAGCTGGGTGACTTTGAGCCTGACATTCTTTCTCAGACCCAAGTAGAAGACAAGGACAAACCACCTCCCCAAAAAATATTTTCAAGAAATCTACTTGCCCAGGAGTTAAAACTAGGTTTGTTTTCTTCTTCCCAGTATTCCAGGGCTGTCAAACTCCTGGCCCGCGGGCCGGATGCGTCATGCTGAAACCGTGCCCACCCCATTGCCGGCAATGGAAAAAAAGTCACGATACGTCGTGACACGTCACGTGACGTTGCGAGTTTGACACCCCTGCACTATTGGGGTTAAACAGGGATTACAGTTCTCATCACACTCTGCAATTTACTCAATATATGGAGTTGGATTTCTGGAAGAATTTATTTTATTCAATCAAGCATCTTTTGTTCTTTCTCAGTAGCTAGCTTCATAGTAGCCTGATAAGCAAATGAGGGCTTGAGGATGCCACACCTACAGGTACTTCTCAATTTACAATCACAACTGGGACCAGAACTTCCATCACTAAGCGATGCAGTTGTTAAGCGAGTTGCACATGATTTTACAAGCTTTTTTGCTATGGATGTTAAATGAATCAAAATGGTCATTAAGCAAATTTGGCTTACCCCATTGACTTTGCTTGTTGGAAGCCCCCCTGAGAAGGTCATAAATGGTGATTATGTGACCCCAGGATGCTGCAATCGTGGTAAATACATGCCGGTTGCCAGGTGTCTAAATTTTGATCACATAACTGCAGGGAGGCTGTGAGGGTTGTAAGTCACTTTTTTCAGCACCGTTGTAACTTTGAGCAGTCATTAAATGAATGGTCATAAATTGAGGACTACCCCTGTTATCTTATTGGACAAAAGGCACACATCAATCTGAATTTTACAAGACACTTATTTTTTTATTCCACATTACTTTGAACTTGTTGGATAAGAAATGAATTATAGTGATACGATGAACGTTTTATGTTAAGCTGCTAAATCCGAAGAAGATAAGCCAGTGAAGAGCAGTATATCATCATCTCTCTACCCACAGGTTAGGAAAAGGTGAATTTGGATCAGGCAAACAATAGCAGGGGTGGATGCTTATCCTATATATGGGTTCTCATATAGGTTGGAGATCTAGCAAAAAGAAAGTCAGATGAAGGCAGGAGCTAGAATGGAGACAAGTTGCTGGAGACAAGTTAGCAACTTGTACCATTTTTTTCCTTATAAAGCTAAATTTAAGTTACAGTTGCATATTCAGCTGCAGCAATTAGGTAGTCCTTCAGTTTCGGCATGCAGAGTTTCTTCCATATTGTGTTATCAGTTCCAATGTGCACTTTCTACAAAATACAAAGAAAAACGATTGCCTTCAAAATGCAAACAGGGGTAGTAATGCTGCCAGTTATTTGAAAGATGCAGAATTTGCCTCTTTTCAAAACATCTGTCTCCCTCCCAGCACTGTCATTCAAACACTGCAGTCTCATCCCTCTATGAAATCCACTTTTAGAATTCTCAAACGCCAACATAATTAATGTTCACATATTCAAAGGTGTAAATATTGTCAAAGAAATCTTCCATTCCGTTCTTCCATGGCTTTATTTCCTTGTCCATTCACCCAACTAAACTTTGCTTTGGGATGCTGAGATACTCATCAGCCTGAGTTGAAAACACTCTGAGTTCTGTAAACATTTAACCATTTTAGGGACAAAAATCTATTCTTACTTTGGATCTGTTCAGTGTTGAAGATGGAAATAAATATGGGAGAGGAAGCAATGTGCAGATTTATTTATCTTTTTTGGATCTTGAAGGCATTTAGACTTATTTGTCTGTTTATATTTAAGCTTCCTCTGCCTAAGGTGGCTTTTCAAAACACACATACATAAATATGCAGAAAAATGGCATACATATCACACACACAAATCTACAATTACTGCAGTTATAGCTTTGGGTGTTGGGTTATTCTCCTGCCACCCCCTCCCCCTCCCCCACACTGTAGATTCCCTTTCTCTCTCATTCCTCATAACGGCATAGCATGGCATTTACAGTGCATTGTGGGTTAAGATGCTGTTGCTCAGGGATAAAATTAAAAACATAAAAATATTACTACGGACAGCATACTGGACTTTAGAGGGTGTCTAAAACGTACGAGCTCAAAACTTTCCAAACTTGAAACAGTTGTTTTGAGAGATTAATGCTCAGAAACACACATGATCCAAGTGTTTTATTTTGAGCTTGGAATAAAATACTTGGCCATTTTTATCAGCATTGTTTTGAATTTTCCAGGCTGATTTTGAACGTTATGGTTGAACATTTTTCAGAAGAAAGAAGATAAAGATAAAAGAATGCAAATGCAGAGATGTGCATATGTGTGTATATATAGTCATGAAGTAACTCATCAAGATGCAGCACCCCTTAAGTACTAGTGATGAGTTAATAATTGGGTTTGGTTTTATAAGCTTGATGTGTGCTTGCATCATCTGCAGAGTATTGGGGACCTATTGCTTCTTAGTTGCAGGATGCATTTAAATGCAGGCCTTGCTAGTTTGCAGATCCTGGTGCAGTAGTTTAACATATTATTGTTATTGTTGTTGTTATTATTATTATTGTTGTTGTTGTTGTTGTTATATACCCAACAATGTCAAATCATAGCTGCCGGTTCTTTAGCTGAAGTTGGGGCCTTCACATTGGCATCAAGTTCTTCCCAAGAACCTAGGATGAATGTAATATAATTGGTATAGTGTAGATGTGGCTCTGAGCATTATCCATCTTGTAACTGACAGATAGAAATCTTGTCAATGCATAGATTTTCTAAGTGCTGTCCAAGATTTTGGAGTATGGCTGATAACCACTGGGGTTACCATGGCCGGTTTGTGCCTTTCAACTTTGAATGTCAGATCTTGATATTTTGTGATCTCCTACAATTCTTTGTTTTCTATTCTACTATTCCTTGGTATTGCCACATCAGTTATCCACACTTTCTTCTTTTCAACCTCAGTTATATGTGATATGTTATGAGCCAAGATTTCACAATATTGTAAATCTCACAACATTGTAACCTAATTTTTGACTACTTTTGCAACTCCAAATGAATATTTTTTCTAATTAGGCTTACTTTGGTATTTGGGTTTATTTATTTTGTTATGGTTTATTAGACATGAATATGATGATTTTAGCATTAGTGTTATTAAAGCATGTATAAAGCAGCAATACTTTTTATTTCACTGCCAAAATAACATAGACAAGAACAGAAGTCAAGCAGAGAGCAAAACGCAAAACGCAAATTGCTTCTCATGTTTGTCCCAGTGAACAAGTGAGATATAATAACAATAACAAAACAAAACAACCCCCCCCTCACATCTGAACTTGTTTAGCAGTGTGTGTTTGGATGGGTGGGTGGGTAGTCCACATGGACAGCTATTGCCACTTATCCTATAGAGAAAAGATTACCAGTAAGAATACACACACACATATATATATACACACACACACACATACATACACACACACATACATACATACACACACACACACACATACATACATATATCTCACTGTTTTGGTGGATGTGGGCAAAAATAAATAGAATAAGATAGTTTTCTCAGTCCCTTTGCATCCTCTGGTGAGAAGATAAAATATTTTGAGATTTATTTTTCAGAACATAGAATACCTGAGGCACTGAATTCTTTTACTGATATAGTCAACTGCCGTGGGGTGTTCTGGCTGGCCATTTTGTTCTTCACTTGAAACCAAATGTTTTCTCCAGTTTTTGAACTCTCCTATTGTACCTCAGACACACTTAAATATTTACAATATTTGGATAACCAAGAACTGTCCTTGGATTTAGAAAAGTCCGGGAGTCCCAGAGGGGCTGGGATGGGGGGAGGGGGGAAATGAATGATTCAAAATGAGAAGGGCCATCTTACTGTTTGAATTCCTCTGATTTTGAGGCTGAAAACGAAGGAGGCAGCATGTGATTGGGCACTTGAAAGCGGGTTGTGATTCAGATTCTGACCACAAGGTATTCTGGTCTATTCAGTATCAAGCCTGGATCATGCACCAGCCAAAGTAGACTGAACAGGAACGGTTGGCCCAGCTTCTTGAGGGAACTGGAAATTAGCTCCTCTAATTAAGCAAGGCCAGAAGCTCTGGTCATATCAAAGCATGTTTCAGATCTCCTCTCCTTGGGAACATTTCTCCTGTTTATTGACCTCTCTTTCTGAAATGTCCCATGGCAAGTTTCTTCCTCCCGTCTCCTGCCTGCCATCAGGTCTTTGACTTGACTTTTGGACTGGCTTCTGTGGAATTCCCTGGCCCTCAGCCTACAGCCTTGATTGGATTTCTCTCAAAATCCCTGCCTCCAAACTCCAAGCAAACAGCTTGCAGCAGCCTCATAATTTACAAAGTAAGCAACCTCTCTTCAAACTCCCAAATCTTTGTTACTCCAAATTACTGACCCTTAGTTCTACCTTGGCTAGCAAAAGAAGATTTACAACACGCTAATAAAAGCTCTCACACTTGTAAGTGCCTTACTTTCTGTTTGCAGCAATTTTGCATAGTAGACCTATAGTCAGAGTGGTCCTGAAATTTTCTTCTGTTTCCAAATTTTTGGGAAGCATTTTCTGTATATTGGTTTAATGTATCAAGCCTGCAGGATATTTTAATTTACACTACCTCAACATGATAGAAAAACAGAATTGAGGCCTTACTGGTTTGTTTATTTTCTTAATTAAATGGGCTCTTAAATAATCATGACCACTATATATACAGTACATATGGGGGGGGGGGGAAACTAGCACTGGCTATCTCTTTTCACTATTTTATTGCAGAGACATGTACTCGAAGGTCTAGATCAGAGTTTCTCAACCTCGACCACTTGAAAAGTTGTGGACTTCAACTCCCAGAATTCCCCAGCCAGTAAAGCTCCCAGAATTCTGGGAGTTGAAGTCCACAACTTCTTCAAGTAGTCAAGGTTGAGAAATCCAGGTCTAGATGCTCGAACATTTCCAATCATAAATTATCCTCAAAATACACAAAACTTGCATATCAAAGAAAGGTCCAATTTTGTTAGAATTCCTCATATTTGATTGATTGTACAGAGATACCATTAATGCTGGGTTGCATTTGACTTTTTGTGCCAGTAAAAGTCAATGGTACAATTTCAAATATTATTTCTAAACCCTGTAAATTACAGTTTTAGATCATTCATTCAGTTCTTTTTATATCAAATATACAATGTCTGAAATAATTCTTCACTCATAATGCAAAGTTTATGTAAGAATGCAATAAAACAAAACATTTCTTGTCAGTTAGCTTTCATTTCTATCCACTGTGGTGAGCTGTGCTCAGAAAGAGTTGAATTAGATTTTTATACAATTTTCAAAAAAAATTCTTATATCCCAAATGCATAGGAGGATCAGAATGGACATGTGTGTAAAAATCTTGCTTTCCTTAAAGTAAAAGTCCCAAGTAAAACTAAATGTGCATAATAGTACCATTTTGTCTAAAAGCACAGAGAAAAAAGTATATAAATAAAAAAAAACCTGCAGCCAGAATAGATTGTGTTGGATAAAATAGAAAAAAATGTATATTTGGCAAAATATGCACAGAAATATGTGCAGATATTGTGCAAGTTTGTGCATCCATGTGTATGGGTGTTGTTTTCATTTCTCTGTATATGCAAATCTTTGCAATGTTTCCAATTAAATTACCTTCCAGACTTTAAAGACTCTTCCACTGAAGATAAAATATTACTCTTCAATAGATCACACCCTGTCCCTAATTATTATAAGTGTGTCACATAGGAGTAGAGCTGAAATTAAAAACATTATTTTCTGTATCTAATCAGTGATACTACAGGCAAACAAGAGACTGGCATCATTGGTTTGATTTTGGAAGAGGAGAAGACTGATAGACTATCTATCTCAAAAGAAACTTTGAAATTCATAACCTGGATACAAGCATGTTTTTCTAATGACATCCTCTGGTGCATGCATTTGTAGCATTCCCAAAGAATTAAAATAATAAACATCTCAGCTTTTTAGCCTCCATTGCTGGACAGGTTTCCCACAGCTGAATCCTTTGATGATCCTCTCTAGATTTTCTATTTTAAGAAACTTTTTCTTTCTTTGTCTCTCTGGAGGCCAACTTCTTGGCTCCCTTCTTCTTGGCTTCTTCCTCTCTTGTAAACCTGGCCAAAATCTCTCTTGCAAAAGTCTTGTCTCCTTTGTTGTCTTCACAATTTCCAAGGCCATTTACTCGATCAAGGTTGCCAGGAGTCCCTTTTCTCTCTCCTTCAACTGCTAAACTATTTATTCCAACAGACCTTTGTCTTGAGGGATGCCAACACTTACCAGAATTTAGGGCAAATTGCCAAAAGTATGCCCATTCTAGGCATGTTTGCACAAACAAGCCCCCAAACCCATTTTAAACTATAGCGATAGTAAAATAAATATATCCAAAAACATCCTGATATTTGACTTATTAGAATGTGGATTACTTTTTTGAATAAACACAATATATGGCAATTAAGAATTATATTCTTTCAAAAAAATTACTTCTTCCCTGTAAATTCAACGGTTCAATTCTTTTTTGAAAGAATTGTTATTATATTTCAACTTTTCTTAACTTAGTACTCTATAAGCGGGAATTCTCTTCCTACAATGCCATCCAAAATGGAAAGGGAAACCATCAAGTTAAGAGTAAATGATTTATAAATAATTAAATTAAAATTAAATACTCATAAATATAATTAATAAATAGAAATACTTTATAATTTATATTTTTTTAAATAAATAAAAAAGTTATTATAAATAATCTCAATAGAATTGTAAAGGCAAGCGGAATTGGAAGAAAAAAACAGTGATTCCTTGCTTTTCCAAGGAATATTCATTTACAGTAGCTCCAGTTCCTATAATTCCCTGAGAAAAATCACATTTTATGAGAGAGCGCAAATGTCATCTTAAATTGACATAAATTAATTATAGTGATAGGGCCTACATTTTTCTAAAGAAAATAGAATAATATGTAATTAAATAGCAACTGGAAAAATATGTAATTAAATAACAACTGGATTATTACATCCTGCTTTGTGGATCGTGTTTTTGTTGTAACCACTTTAATTCAATTTATAATTTGTTATTATAAATGTTCCATACATTAAAAAAAATCTTTAGCTTCTATGTACGAAACACAGCCAGGATCCCAAGAATGCCTACAAGGAATTCCACCCCATGCAGTTTTTCCATTTTGTGTTCTCACAGTTTTGCATCCTTTATTGGACCGATTTCTCAAGAGTCCCTGGTTATAGAGGCTGGCTTGTCAGATATCATGATGGTCCTTCATTCAGAAGGAAAGACCTGATTGATCCCATTCCAAGTACTCTAGTAACCTATTCCTGAACAATGCTTGAAAAGATTCTGCATCACTGTAAAATATGACACTCTCATATTTTACTTCCTTTTTTAAAGAAAGCTACACAAAGTGCCTGCATCTTAAAACTAAGACCTGAATAATAATAGAGGTTTTTTTTAGAAGACAGTCCACTCTTGTCAATATCAGTATCTTTGGGAGACAACAATTGAGAGACAATATCTTTAAGTATTCAGAAATGAAAATATCAAGATTATGGTTCAGTATGTCAAATGATTGGATGGATATATATACTTTTCATTTAAGACAATTAAACTGTAATCCTAATACAGGTAGTCCTCAATTTACAACAGTTCATTTCGAAGTTACAACAGCACTAAAATGTATCTTATGACCATTGTTCACACTTATGACTGTTGCGGCATCCCCATGGTCATGTGATAAAAATTCAGACACTTGGCAAGTGACTCATATTTATGGCAGGTGCAGTGTCCCAAAAATCATGTGATCATCTTTTAACAAGCAAAGTCAACAGGGAAGCCAGATTACTTAACAACCATTTTTTCTAACTTAACTACTGAGGGGTACTTCGCTTAACAACTGTAGCAATAAAGGTCATAAAATGGGGCAAAACTCACTTAACAAATGTTTCACTTAGCAACAGAAATTTTGGACTCAATTGTGATGGTAAGTTGAGGACTATCTATACTTAGATTACTCTTTTTGATCTTATAGGCAAAAATGAAGGTGGGGGAAACACCAACGTGAGAAGCAGGAAGAAAGTTGGCAACACAAATACACGTTCTATCCCCAAACTTTTTTAGAAGTGATAGAAGTTTGATAGATCATAATATGTGATAGATTCTGGCACAACTTGTTATATTAAAGTATTATTCCATTCTTTTTTTTTTTCATTCTTTCCAATGCAATAAAATGTAGGAAAAAGAATTGGCAAGCTCAGATGTTAGCTATCTGTTTGTCTATCAGTAGGAGAGCTCCCCCAAACATGGACAAAACAGGACCAAATTTGATGGTGATGGTGGAGGTTGTGTTGTTATTGGTGGCGATGGCAACCAAATGGTCAAGTCTGAAAAATGACTCAGATCAGGCCAGATCAAGTCAGGTGGGAAAAGAAAGCTTCTCCAGTGCAGTCCTATGGGAGAAACAACTGGCAACTCTTCAGAATGCTATTGACTGTTCTAAATCCTTCTGTCCTCCCTCCTGGTCACATGACACAGAGCGGAGTATATTCAGATCGCCTTGAACTTTCGAATACACACATACACATGAATGCACCCAAGCATGACACAAGGGGAAACCAGAAACATGCACATACACAAAGATACAACGCCTGACTTTGTCACAAGGAAGAAAATACAAATCCTTCCTTGGGCTGTTGTTGAGAAAAATGTAGGGAAGAATTTTAGAGGACAAGCTCTGCATACTTTCCCTAAGGTCCCAAAGGTGCTTTTTCCGAAAGGCAACTGGACTTTCTTGGTTTGTTTTTCTTTGAAAACATTTCACTTCTCATCCAAGAGACTTCTTCAGTTCTAACTCAAGAACACGGAGAGAAAAGAAAAGCCACGAAAGTCCAGTTGCCTTTTGGAAAAAGCACTTTGGGGACAACCATGATCTGGATGATCGACAGTCTCCATAGACACTTTCCATAAAGTGTTCGTTCTTTCCAACCCAATGGATTTTTGGAAATCGGTCATGAAGGGGTTCACTCTCTACTTGTCCATCGGCAGGATTACTTAGTGTACGATCAAATTTGTTTTGGTAGGAAAAGCTGGCAAAGTAAAATTAAGTTTAAAAATGAAGCAAATCCAGCTTGGGACTGCAAAGGAAATAAAAAATTCAGAAATAAATATGACCAGCACTTCCCCATTGGAGAGGCAAAAGAACAGTGGCTCAGTATGTTGCTGACTATTCCCTCTCCCTCCTGGTCACATGACACAGAGTAGAGCTATGATTGAAATGTTGGAAGAACCCCACTGGCCCTGAAGGGCCAGCTTCCCTAACCCGGCTTAGTTTGGGTTTTGCTACGATGGACGACATTTTTTGTTCTGAAACTTTGAGAGGAATTCTTTAGCAGAAGTTGTGCCACAAATTTATGCTGTACCCATGTAAGCCTGGAGAACAATCGCACTGACTAACATTGATGGTCAATGAATCTTTACATAACTGTCTCCAGATGTCAACCATCCATGTGCATTCAATGGCAATCACATGAAGCCGCAAATATTGTACAACTTTATGAGTTCATATTATATCCTACAATGTATGTAAACATTTTCGGTCTGTATTTAAGCACACAATGAATGTGTATGGGGAATATATCACACATCATAGGCTATAATGGTGAATGTGCTTGAGAAACAACAGCTTCCAATTTAAATAATAAGATGCTTGCCAGCTGAAAGGAATTCTCCCATTACAGTATGTTAAAAAGGACCCATTTCTGTTGTGGTTGGTTGCCAAGAAAGAAAGAAAGAAAGAAAGAAAAAAAGAAAGAAAGAAAGAAAGAAAGAAAGAAAGAAAGAAAGAAAGAAAGAAAGAAAGAAAGAAAGAAAGAAAGAAAGAAAGAAAGAAAGAAAGAAAGAAAGAAAGAAAGAAAGAAAGAAAGAGAGGGAGGGAGGGAGAAAGAAGGAAGGAAGGAAGGAAGGAAGGAAGGAAGGAAGGAAGGAAGGAAGGAAGGAAGGAAGGAAGGAAGGAAGAATCTACCCCTGAGATAAGTTTGTTTCCTTCATTATTTAAAGAAAATAAATATACCTAAGTCCCAGTATATTACATATTAGGTGAATTCAGATTGAGAGTTCATTTCAGAAACGTTCATCAAGCTATTTATTTACTTACATAAATGTGACTATTATTATTATTATTTTAAGTACAGCAGGAATGCATTCAGAATTGGCTTATGTAATTTTCTTTTGGCAAGCCACCATATAAAACAGGGGCGTCATGGCGCCACCAGAATTCTAAATTGTGGTAGGGAATCCTCAGGACAGATGGCATTAATCTTTGTCCCTTTGCAGAGAGACACACTTACTTGCATTACAAGACTGTGTCTAAAAAGTAAGATGTTGAATTACAATGTTAGTTTAAATTGTAGTAAAATGATAACCAGCTTGAACTGATCCCCTTCTTTAAAAAAAATCTACTTTAACATTGTATTAATGCCACACTTTTTTTCTCTCCTCCCATTAACGATTATCATTTAAAAAAAAAAAATCATAATCCATGGAATCATCACTAATGGGTTAATAATCAAGTACACAATTGATACTTTTCACAGCTCGACAGATCACTGAGTTGCTTTTAAAACTGATACTTATAATTAGCACACCCGTTGGCATTTCATTCTATTTACTCTGAGTTGATCACAGGACTGTGGGGATCTCATTAGAACATATAAGTTTATGTTCCCCCAGTGACTGAAAATGCTTTTGATATCTTAGTATTCAATATATTCGTAATTTAATGCATTCCTTTTCCTTTCCTCAAATTGGCAGACTAGAGAAGCTAAAACAATCTTTTTAAAATGATAGCATCTTTGTCAATTTTGTTATGCCCCACTTTAAAACAAAAATCCTATTTCAAATGGAATGCAGAAAAGAAAAGATGTTTTCTAGCTGTTATGAGAGGAGAAAATAAATGGCAATTCACTGTAACAAGGTGGTATAAGCAATTTTAATATCTTAGCAATAGCACTTATACTTATATACTGCTTTGTAGTGCTTAACAGCCCTCTCTAAGCAGTTTACAGAGACAGCCTATAGCCCCCAACAATCTGGGTCCTCATTTTATCAATCTCGGAAGGATGGAAGACAGAGTCAACCTTGAGCCAGTGAGAATCGAACTACTGGCAGTTGGCAGAATTAGCCTGCAGTACTGCATTCTAACCACTGTGCCATCATGGTTCTTTTAATATCTTAGTAACTTCTCATCTTGTTTATCACTGCCCCCCAAGTAATGAACCATTGCTTCAGTGACCTGGATCTTCTGCAAACGTGTGCTTCAGAATTAAGGAATATATGTAAGTATGTGTACCTTTACACATATTTCTGTAGAATACTATAATAATAATAATAATAAAGTTGGAAGGGACCTTGGAGGTCATCGAGTCCAACCCCCTGCTCAGGCAGGAAACCCTATACCATTTCGGACATGTGGCTGTCCAGTCTCTTCTTAAAAACTTCCAGTGTTGGAGCATTCACCGCTTCTGGAGGCAGGTTGTTCCACTGGTTAATTGTTCTAACTGTCAGGAAGTTTCTCCTCAGTTCCAGGTTGCTTCTCTCCTTGACTAGTTTCCATCCATTACTTCTTGTCCTGCCCTCAGGCGCCTTGGAGAATAGCTTGACTCCCTCTTCTTTGTGGCAACCCCTGAGATATTGGAATACTGCTATCATGTCACCCCTAGTCCTTCTTTTCATTAAACTAGACATACCCAATTCCAGCAAACGTTCCTGATATGCTTTAGCCTCCAGTCCCCTAATCATCTACTACTCAGAATAGAAATGTGGAATGCACATAACACATCTGAATTGTGCAACACTCTCATGGCGCTTCATAGACAAATTTCATCCAATGAATCACATCTTTCACTCTGAGTTTGCATTTCTCGAATGAGCTCCTGGACAGCTAAAATTACCCATTTATTTCTGGGGCACCTGTATACCCTCAACTTAAAAGAGCTTTAATATCAAATAAGGACTTTAATATAAAAATTACATTTGTGCAATCCAAAATTAGAATATGCCAATTGAAAATATATGTTATGCTTTGGTCTTTTCTATGTCTTGCGGCATGTGCATCTAAATATAAAATAAAGTAATTCTGCAGCATAGTAGTCAATATTTTAAATAAAATAGAATAAAATGAAACACGTAATTCCAATGAACTAATAAACTTGCTACTGTTGTTGTGACTGCCACCAGCAAGTTATACAAATGCATAAGAGGTGAAGAAAAAAATAATGTAGATTTATGGAGAATTGATATGATAGATTTCAGAGACAAGAGGTTCTTACAGAGGCACTCAATAAGAAAAGGGTTGTTTAATCAGTTTATAGCCTAGAAATCAGTTAATATGGTGCTTCAATAAATATTTGTTGTTGTTATGTGTATCTTTGTTACTTCTTTTTTAAAAAAAAAAACCCTAAAGACTAAACTTCTGTAGTTTTTAAAATAATTTGGAATAATCAACTGTCAAAGTATTAGCGATTACCTTTTTTTTCAGATGAATAAAATCTGTAATCACTTTGATAAGCACAATATGCCTTTTCTGGCATTTAATCAAACAGTGAAATCACATGCACATTTTCTGACACCAAAGACAAATGATGTAATAAGCTGAAGGAGTTTATTCATCTCCTTGAAACTTTGCATACTTGACTTGCTTTCCATATTTTGTGACTCTAAATGGTGGGAAAATTATATTAAAATGCTTGTAGCAGTTCCTCTAAACTAGCATCTTTTTTGTTTTATTGTATTTAATATAAAAACGGCAATTATTTGATTTCAAAGTTATGAAAATATGTACCTTATGAGAAAACAAGCAATTTAAGCTTTAATTGGTGTCATTTTTCACAGAACTGGCAAGATCTTTGCATCCCTGGAATGTTGTTTTCCATAAAACTGCAGAGCTGCCTTCAGTGAAGGTTTTACAAATGTATAAGTTGTTTCACGAAGGTAGGTAAAGTGACGCTTAGAAATGCTGCCTTTTGTGAGTAGAGGGAGTTATACACCAAATATACTTTTCAATTCATTCACTGGAGCTTATAACCAGTCTTACTTTGCAGGCAGAATCCCATCACTGCTGGTGTAAGAATAGAGAAGGTAGGCGAAAAACATACTCTGTTCAAAAGGGAGGGGGGAAAAAATACAGAACAAATTGTGAGTGAGATGTGTTTTGATTTACACAGAGCAACATATGGAAGATGGCAAAAAAAAAAAATCACTAATAGAAGCCTGATAATGTTCTGCATTTTGCATTTGCCTTCACTTGCTGCAAGATATTATGTCTCTAAACTACTAAAGCTGATGGAGGCAGTCATTCTAATGCCACATGGATCCTATGATGATCACATTCTTGGGTGGCATCTCAGTTCCTATTCCATCAGCACCACTGTTTCCAGGTCTAACCATCCCATTTGCAAAGTAACTGGCTCTGAAAGCCACCATTTAAATAACCCCTCTTGTCTTGGTCAGTATTATTTACAAGCAGAATACAGAATAACAGAGTTGGAAGGAATCTTGGAGGTCTTCTAGTCCAACCCCCTGTGCAAGCAGGAAACCCTATACCATTTCAGACAAATTGCTGTACAATCTCTTCTTAAAAACCTCCAGTGAAGGAGCACTTACAACTTCTGGAGGCAAGCCATTCCACTGATTAATTGTTCTCACTGTCAGGAAATTTCTCCTTAAATTTAGGTTGCATCTCCCTTTGATAATCTTCCATCTGTTGTTTCTTGTCCTCCCTCAGCTGCTTTGAAGAATCAGGTTGACTCCCCCTCTTTTCTGTGACATCCCCTCAAATATTGGAAGACTATTATCATGTCACCCATAGACCCTCTGTTCGTTAAACTAGACATACCCAGTTCCTGCAACTATTCTTCATATGTTTTAGAGAAGCAACCTAGAACTAAGGAGAAACTTCTTGACAGTTAAAACAATTAACCAATGGAACAACCTGCCTCTAGAAGCGGTGAATGCTCCAACACTGGAAGTTTTTAAGAAGAGACTGGACAGCCATTTGTCCGAAATGGTGTAGGGTTTCCTGCCTGAGCAGGGGGTTGGACTGGATGACCTCCAAGGTCCCTTCCAACTTTATTATTATTATCATCTGTGTTGCTCTTCTCAGGACTCTTTCTGGAGTCTCGACATCTTTTTTGTATCATGGTGACCAAAACTGGATGCAAAACTCCAACCGTGGTCTTACCAAAGCAGTATAAAGCAGTATTTCATGTGCCCTTGATATTATCCCTCTGTTGATGCAGCCTAGGACCCCATTGGCTTTTTTGGTAGCTGCAGAACACTGCTGGGTGATATTTAAATGGTTGTCCACTAGGACTCCTAGATCAGGGTTTTTCAACCAGTGGTACGAGTATCACCTGTGGTACATTGGTACCTGGCAGGTGGTACGCGACCATCCTAGAAAAGTGGTAGCGGGAGAGGGGAATGAGCTGAATCTGTGGCAGCACCGCACAAGCCTGAGCGAGAGATGGCTGGAGCTGCAGGGCTGTCAGGGCTCAGCGGAAGCGCCAGGATCAGTGCCGCTTTCCAGCTGATTGGCGCTTCTTCGGGGCTGTCAGGGCTCAGTGGAAGCACCAGGATCAGCGCCAGGCTCCAGCTGGAAAGCAGCACTGATCCTGGCGCTTCTGCTGAGCTCAGAAGAAGCGCCGATCAGCTGGAATGTTGCAGCATCTCCAGGGTCTTGTGATTTATATTCAGATGCTTGGCAACTGATTCATATTTATGACGGTCACAGTGTCCCAGGGTCATGTGAAGTGACCAAAACCTGCTGCAACCACCCAGCAGACGGGGAGAATAAAAACCAAACACCCCCCCACCCCACCCCCACTGCCAATCCTCAACAGAAATGCTCACAACAATGAAAACCTCTGACAGGAGGAAGAGCGCCACCGGGTGGGCAGGCAGGTGTCTTGCTCGGCTGTGGCTTGGGGGGCACTTTTTTCAGTGCCACTGTAACTTCTAAGAGTCACTAAGCGAACTGTTGTAAGTCGAGGACTACCTGTACTTTATCACTTTTTTCATTTTTTTTTTATCAAGTGTTTGACACCTTGCTAGGCGACTGGTGGTACTCGGATGTTGCCATATCCTAAAAGTGGTACAATGGGTGAAAAGGTTGAAAAACCCTGTCCTAGATCACTCTCATAGTTACTGCTGTTGTGCTGCAGGTACCACATATTCTATACCTGTACATTTGTTTTTTTTCCCTTGCCTAAATGTCAAACCTTACCTTTCTCACCCATGAACTGCATTTTGTTAGATAGGGACCAATGTTCAAGCCTGACAAGATGCTTCTGGGACTTGAGCCTATCTTCTAAAGTTTTGACTATTCCCCTCAGCTTGGTGTCATCTGCAAATCTGATGAATTCCACTTCTATCCACTGATCTAAATCATTTATGAAAATGTTGAAGAGTCCTGGGCCTAAGACAGAACCTTGGGGTACCTCACTGCATATTTCCCTCCATGTAGATGTACAGTAGTTCCATTGAGGACTTCACATTGAGTGTAGTTGGTTAGCCAGTTACAAATCTATCTGGTGGTGATGCTTTCTATCCCCCATTTTCTATCTTACCAAGAAGTAGACTGTGGTCTATTTTGTCAAATGCCTTACTGAAGTTCAAGCATACTACTTCCACAGCATTTTGCTGGTCCACTAATTTAGTCACTTTGTCAAAGAATGCAATAAGTTTTGTCCGGCACAATCTGTTTTTGACAAACCTATATTGGCTTCCCCAAAAGGGTTATTTTATGTTGTGGCACCCTCATTTCAAAATTCTGCTGGTGGTCAAGCTGGCAACTACTTATCTGCATTTCACACCTGGTCAAGTCCTATGTTTTATATTAACTTTGTACTTAGCATCCTCATGCATTTTGTCCCTTGAATACCTCTGTAGCCACTTGAATTTTTCTTTAGCAATGCTCTGGTGCACCACGTGTCTATGGAGATATGGTGCACTACCAATTCACTTATTTCTTTTATTGTTGTTGTTGTTGTTGTTGTTGTTGTTGTTTCCCTTGCCTGTAACCTGCCATGAGATCTTCTGTCCAGTAGGCAGCTGTAAATATTTTAAATAAATAAACTGATCACAGCATTTGGAGCTCTGCTACTGTTTAATGAAAGGTAAGTTGACCAATATAGTTAGAGGGCTACCAGAAACCAGTTAGCAAAGAGACCCTATCAATTGCAACTTTAAATTCCTCCCTATTTCAGAGGGAAATCAGACAGGAATCCTTTCCTTTCTTTTTTTTCTTTTTTTAAAAAAATTGTTGCTAGAGTTTTACACCTTTTGGACCTTTAGAGTATCAAAAACAATATTCTTTTTCACGGCTCTCATTTCTAGTCCCCAAAGTGTTGGGGAAAATCAGTGCCTCTTTCTCACTTTTCTTACAAAAGCATTGTTCTCTTTTAAACGGCATACAGAGCCATTGGTCTTGATTAATCTGGCAAAACGGCATGCCCAGAACATGCATGAAAAGTGCAGTGACAAACTAGTCCCCAGCTGGACCATTGTCCTGCCAAAGGAGAAGAGAACAGGCAATGAAAGCAACTTGTGCATTCCTGGATGTTATTGGGCTATTCACATGCAATGGAAGCCACCAATATGCAGACTCCGAGCAACTGTAAGACAGGGAATCAATTACAATGCAGAAACCCATAAGGGCTGTGGTTATTTAGCCCCATGTGCAACATGCGGCCGGTTGGCATTTTAAGAGCTAATGAGATATGAAACTCCTGCCACACCCACTTTTGTGTTTAAGAAATGGAGCCCTGTGGATTTTGTATCCTGGTTTTCTGCCCAGAGCAAAAATGCTATGCTCAGAAGTTGTCAATTGAACACAGGCCCCGCTGGCTCAGAAAAGGACTGGTACCTTTAAACATGAGAGCACACTACTCAAAGGCTAGTCAGCTTTCTGATTAATTGTGGCATATGGAATGACTACAGAGAATGTGGTCTCTGAAAACTGGATTTTTCAGAGTGATGTTACTATTAACAGATGGTCCTTAACACTGCCAGACAATCACACTGGGGCTGGATGTATAACTTTCTGAAGCAGGGGTTTTCCCAGTCTCCTTCTCTTATACGGCTTCAAAAATGATGGACATAGAGGAGGCAACCACTGTTAAGAACAAAAATAATCCCACACAATGGCTGTGCCGAATATAATGATGCCCTCATTTACTTGATATGGTTTTAAAGGCATGCAACTCTGAACACATTGTTGTCCTTGAACCAGACTTTGTAAACACAACATAATTGAATAGAATAGTGGTCTTTGTACTTTCACTCCATTGCCAACTGTTAATAAGCTTAAACACTGTAACTGTATTTCTATTGTCTTTTCCTGTGACTATGCTGCTGTTTTCCTATTGTCAATCTTAGACCCTGTGCTCATCAGACATAAAGTCACCATTTATTAAAGAAAAACTGCAAAAAGGAATGCACACACAGATGGTCCAGGCTTCTCAAACCCTTTAAAACTGGAATGTTCAAAGAGGGTCTCGGGATCCCATTTATTCTGTTAATATATTTCAGACATTATTTAAGTACTCGCACAGGGGAGGGGAAAATTCCAAGCTACCTCTATGCTGCTGATATACTGATATTGGTCCATGTTCACTAGAAAATGATCAGTGGGGTCCTTGATGCTCTCTGAGCTTGGTTGTTTTCTTGCAGACATTTTATTACCCAACCAGGTAACATCATCTGTGCTAGAAGAAAGTGGGGTTTGATTGTTGGTTTATTATTAAACTTGGTGTTAATCTCTGATTATCTGAATGTTGATTGCAGGCAAAGAAGTGTTTTGGTGTTTTCGTTTCCTTTTTAGCTCCCCCCCCCCTTTTTGACTGTCTCTTTTGAATGATATATATAGATGTTGTTTATCTCTATGTTTCTGTTGATGATTGACTGTCTGAAATTCCAGGCTTCCAGGAATTCTCTAGTGTTTTTGGACTTGGCTTGGTCTAGGATGCTCACAGTTTCCCATTTGAAACTATGGTGAAGTCTATTCGTGTGTTTGTGCAGTGGAGGAGTTTTCATCATGTCTTCTGACTACTAGTTGGTGTTCATGATTGAGATCAGATTTTGGCTAATTTTCTAAAGATGTAAACTGCTGGTCAAAAAGACCTAGTAGTCCTCCTTGCTGTTCCAATACGTCTACAGAATTTGCAATGAGCACTAATATTTTGCTGTGTAAGAATAAAAAGGAACATGATTGAGGTGTACAATTTATGCATCTTGGAGATAACATAAACAAGAAAAGGTTATCCTTGTGCAGTTGATTGGCCACTGTGAGAACAGACTGCCAGACTAGATGGGAGAGGTCCAAAGCAGCAGGGCACTACTTATGTTCTTATTTATTTATCAAGAGTATTTACATCTCTTGCTATATTCTTCTAGGTATTTTCCCAACTGGTGTTCCTTTGTGGGTGGCCACCTGGGTTCAGCCCTCCGTCTTCATCAAAATTATAGAGTGGACCTTCACTCTCAGAAATATACAACCTTTGTCCCCTCTCTAATGCCTCTGTGATGAGTCAAACCTTATGTCTTGCCACTGATCCATGTGGATGAATCACAAAGATCTCAGTGAAGAACGGAAGAAGCCTGATCAGCTCTACCTTCTGGCCAGTTGTTGCTATCAATTTATTAAATAAATTTACCATAAAAATGCCAACAGCACAAATTTCTGTGCTTCATAATAACAAGGTGAATGAGTTATATGGATAGCATGCATGCAGTTGGGAAGAATTAAAATGAATTTACGCATGTCAAATACTTTGAATATGTAGTTTCACAATAGTGAGGAAATTACATTATTAGGCAACCCAAGGTCACATAATAATATGCAAGGTTTAACATCCCCTTTCACTCTTCATCATGCTAAACAAATAACGAAAGGTGGAGAGAAGCAAATAGGTTTCATCTTCAAGCTGTCTAGTATACTTCAAACTCTAGTTCATTTTACAATGTGAAAATACGATGCACACATGCAAATTATGCTCAATCCAGTTGTTGAGCTGGTATCAATGAGTTTCCAAAGGACTGTGTCATAGTTTAATGTCATGGTTCTGACAGACAGAGATGAACAAAGCAGAACTCGGAGGCTTGCAAATTTCTCAAAGAACATGTTTATTAGTTACAAAGTATCGGCACGTCAAAAGTGAAACCAAGTCTGGAGACACACGTAACAATTCCACAATTTAAAGTTAATAAATCCCTCCCCTAAAATTATGCAAGTAACTACATTCCCTAATACATCTTCTTAGCGGGCTTTTTATGCAACGCCCAGCCTGCAGTCTCGTGAGCAGCCCATGACCTTGGTTCCCACAGGACAAAAGATTATTTAGACTAGTGAAGCACCTGAGCAACCCCCCTCCCTCCGTTCTATGTGGCCACCAAAAATGAATAGGAAAAATGGCTGCAGTCATGGTCATTTGTAGAGTTGACAGGCTGTTGTGATGAAGAAATAAACATTTTTGTTCCCTGTTTTTAAAAAGTTGAAATCAAGCTGTTACTCAGAAGTCATCTTGTTTCAAGGTATATATGGTTTAAACATCAACTACTCTTTTTTTCTTTCTGAAGAATTTAAAAGATTGAACAGAATTCTTTAACCTGTGTTGACTTAACAAAGGTCTCACATTAATATGAATCTGAGAATGATCTGCTCTAGCTAAACTTTATTAGAATCTGAAACAGCATCTCTAAAACTTCTTTAAGTCTATTCCCTAGCACTAGCTGTAACCCTAACTATAACCATAGCCCTACTCCTAGCCCTAACATTAATCCTATCCCTATCCCTATCCCTATCCCTATCCCTATCCCTATCCCTATCCCTATCCCTATCCCTATCCCTATCCCTATCCCTATCCCTATCCCTATCCCTATCCCTATCCCTACCCCTACCCCTATCCCTATCCCTATCCCTATCCCTATCCCTATCCCTATCCCTATCCCTAATCCCTAATCCCTAATCCCTAATCCCTAATCCCTATCCCTATCCCTATCCTTAACCCTAACCCTACCCTAACTCTAACTCTAATCCTAGCCCTAGCCCTAACCCGTGGCCTAACTGTAGCCCAAACCCTAACCCTAAACTTAAACTTAAACCTAAACCTAGCTTTATCCCTAACCCTAATCCTAACCCTAACCCTAACCTTAACTCTAATCTATCATTAGCCTTTACCTAGCCCTAGCCATAACTGGAGGAAGACAAATGGAGGTATGTCACACATAGAAGGAAACATAATAATCAAAGAAAGAAGCAGCATAGATCTAATAACCCTCTACTGCCCAATCTAACTCAACCAGAAGCAGCCCCATTAAAACTGAGCATTCAATTTCTCTCCCTAGATGGAAATAGGCAGACCCACAACTTCCCCCCCAAAGAAAATATGCAGACATCTAGCAAAGAAACATCACCAGATATCCCTAAAACATCACATCAACAAACACACCTGAGATAAACAGAAAAGCACCTCAGACTGCACCCCCCCCAAAAAAAGGAAGACAAGTGTTGGTAATAAGAGATTCTATTCTCAAAGGAACAGAACCAGCCATCTGCAGACCAGACATACAATCTAGGGAGGTATGTTGTCTCCCTGGAGCAAAAATCAAACCAAAATAATTAGGCCCACATATTACTACCCTTTCCTCCTCCTTCACATTGGGATGAATGACACAATGAAGAACCTGAGTACAATATTGAGAGATTATAAGCAACTAGGCAATAAAGTCAAGAAACTAGGAGCACACATAGTGCTCTCATCAGTACTCCCCATGAAAATCCATTGAGGGGAAAAAGAATTCTAGAAATAAACCACTGGCTAAAGGGTTAGTGTTGCCAAGAAAACTTTGGTTTCCTGGACCATGGACTGCATTTTCTACATGAAGGACTCTTGGCAAGGGATGGGCTGCACCTCACGAAAACAGGGGAAAATGTACTTGGAAAAAGACTGGCCCAACTTATCAGAAGGGTGACCAATCTTTAGAATCTCTAGAACACAAAGTCAGTCATAAATCCTAAGAAAACAAATCAAACAATGAGGTAGGGAGTGATGAGAAAAAAGAAAAACCCAGACAATTAGGAGATGCTGGAAACATACTGATCGACAGGCATAAAAGTCTTAAATGCTTATATACAAATGCTCAAAGCTTGGGGAACAAACAGGGTGAATTAGAAGCAATAGTACATGAGGCAGGTATGACAAAGCTGGCATTACAGAAACCTAGTGGGACGAAACCCATGACTAGAATGTACTGATGGATGGATACAAATTGTTCAAAAGAAACAGATCTACAAAAAGAGGAGGGGGAGTTGCACTATATGTAAGAGAATACTACATACAGTATCTACAGAAATGCACATGCTCAAAGATAAAATCCCTCCAGAATGTATATGGGTCAATATAAAAGGGGGGGGGGAATGACATCGCCATAAGTGTATATTATAGGCCACCCAACCAATCAGAAGAAACAGATGAACTCTTTGCCAACCAGTTAACAAATGTATATAGGAAGCATACCACAGTAGTAATGGGAGACTTCAACTATCCAGATATCAACTGGGAGACAAACTCTGCAGTGAGTGGGAGATCAAACAGATTCCTAAACAACCTAGCCAACAACTTTGTCATCCAAAAGGTGGAATAAAGCTATACTGGACCTAATTCTTACTAATAGAGAAGAAGTGATAGAGGGAGTTGAAGTTGCCAGAAACTTGGGTGAAAGTGACCATGACATACTGGAATTCAATATAATGCAAACACAAACAATAGAAAATAATCCAACCAGTGTCTTAAACTTCAAAAGAGCTGATTTTAACAAATTTATTCTTATTCTAAACCTAAACCTAAACCTATCCCTAAATCTAATCCGTGGTTTATAAGAGAATCCTTAACAGTACAGAGACAAACCACAGAGAGGAAGCAAGGTGTGCTTGGGGGCCTTCAGTCTTTGCAAAGTTTGATCTGTACCCCTCCCAAACTAATATAAAAATCAGAATGTAGTTAGTGGTGATATTTTTAGTAGAAATAATCTTTACTAGTAATAAAGAGAAAGAATCCACTTAAACAAATATGTCTTATGTTCCAAACGAAGCTGGTCCTGCTTATATATTTATGTCATGTTCCACAATTAAACCATTAACTTCTAAGTCATGCTACATCAGAATAGAAGATGTGGGAATTAAAAAATACATGAAATATTTGGAAATATTTTTCTTAGTGGTACAATGAGTATATATAAAAAAGAAGTGAGTTCTTTATACATTTGCATAGGTATCGGGTGGACTGGGGACATGTAGTGTCAAAAGGTGAGCCGTGTCATCACAACACAAACCTCAGGAAGTATATACTTGTGGGAAACATTGGCATGCAAATACAAAATGCTGAGAGTTGCCTTGTAAGATTGTAATGCACATCTAATCATGCTTTCATCATCTTGGTTTGTAACAGATACCTATGCAGATTCACACATCTTCTTACAGGAAACATGGCAGGTTGAGACATTAAGATGGTTCCTTGTAAGTAGCAGATACTATGAACAGCCAATTTTAAGCTGGCCTCTCAAGGCTTAAAGTATCATCAGAAATGAGATTAAGGTGTTCATGGCTTCCTGGTTCTTTGCCTGATGCTTTAACACTACACCAAACAGGCTCTGGATATTTAAGTGACACATTATGTTATGAGTGAAGATCAATTGGCATACAGCCTGAGTTTAATGATAGAGGGAAGCCTACATGCCTGCAAATACCAATTTGTTTAACCTCCAACATATATACATATACAGGGTTAAAATACTTTGCTTCTAAATTTGTTTGATTCTTCCTAGAGCAGCTCCATAAAGTTCTCCTATTTTTAAAGAAATAATACGTGCATTTCCCAACACAAAAGTAGTTCTTAACTTATATAATTCCCACTTACTTTCATTGGTAGCTGGAATTTCCTGTCCATATTTATTTTTTTACCTTTGAAAGTCTAACCCATAATTTTTGAGATCTGGTTAGCGGTATACTGAGGTTGAACTGAGATTATGTATCATTTTACTTAGGTTTGGCTGACCTGAACTTAAAATGGACACTTCGGTGATGAATCTTCTTGAAAATTCTTCCAAGCAAAACAGGTCTTATCACCAACAAATCAGTGACCTGATTTATGAAAACCAGTTTATTGTAATGGAAATACAATTTGGATTAAGTTAAAAACACCAAACTCAAGGTCTTCAGAAGAAATCTCCTAACTGTATAAAATGTAAGCACAGGCTATCTAAGGTGAAGCTGGCAGAAGGACTAAGTCATGAGAAAATCTTGCAGTATGGGTATCTTCAGGAAGCTTCACACATTAAAAAAAAATAGCAATAAGATTACTGCTAAATAATCATGGATGTTTCCAATTTCTTCCTCTTATACTGTTGGAGAGGAAGTTCACATGCCTGTGGGCTTTTTGAAAGCATAATGTCCATATAGGGTTCATTTATGGAGGTTATGAGATACAGTGGAAATAGGATCTTCTTTTGGCTAATGAAATTCTTAGCTGAAAAGAGAGAATAATATTTCCAGAAATGTATTTTTTTGTTCGACGCATATCCCACCTTTCTTTCTGGAGCTCACAACAGCATTGTTATATATGTGTGATTGCATGACCTGTGTAAGTAAATAAAATACTAACAGCACTTCCTCCACCATTTTTCCCCACAACATCAAAGCAGTGAGGAAAATAGGGCTGGCAGAAAGGGATTCCTCCAAAATGTTCACTCCTCTGGCTGATCTGGATCTCCTGGTCCTAGTCCAAGACCTTCACTAGCATACCACCATTGTTTGTTTTGTCTGATGGAGATTCTAGAAAGGAACAGCCGATATCATGGCATTACAGTGATGGGAAACAAAATGTGAGTATCAGAACAATCAACCATATAAAACATGGATCTATTCCCAGCACAAGCCATTGTGGAGATATTTCTGAGAATGCTTTACTGAAGTTTAGTCAGGAGAGAATTGAATGCTGTGACATGAAAGGAAGTGGGAGAAAGTGTCAGATTTGTACTGAATTCTTCTCATCCATCCTTTCTTAGTTTTTATCTAATGATGGTCATAAACTGAGTTCTGAAGGATAGCTTTGGCTCGCTCTGCTATCATTTTTCAGCAGCAGCCGAAAGATAGAAACCCATTGGGAGTATAAATGCATGCACACATCTACATCACAGTAACACTGTGGCACATGAACGGGGGCAACAACCAAAATTGGGAAACTCAGGTCTAGTTGGCAGCATTACTCATCCATGCATAGAACATGGGATGAAGTTAAACCTCCGGTCCTGTGTCCATAATAGTCCTATAGATTTACTCATCTCCTTAAAATAGAAATGATCTGAGTCTTCAGAGCAATGTACTTTTTAAAAAACCTCTTTTGGCCACCCATGGATGGTGTCCCAACAAAATTGCCAAAAAAGCTCACATGGTTTTGTGCTCTGTTGGTGGGAAACATGAAAAGGAATGCAACAGCTCCTATTTCCCCATTGCTTTGCCATACAAAGTTTTGATGACCGTCCCGTAAGTTAAAGTTCCAGAATACAGCAGCCATGAGCTTCATGGCATATAGATCCTCCCCAAAGTTAAACATTTTAGATATTTGTTGTTGTTTTTTAATGGCTGCAATTTTGTGCTACAGCCAACTGTCATTAGATTATAGAGTTGTGGGATGACATTCCAAAATACAGCATTATGACATTTGGGACATTTATTATTTTACTTTATTTTTGCCCCTATTAAGGATCATTAGCAACCTCCACTGACTATCTGGGGAGCCCCAATAGTATTGAAAATATCATTAAAAAATATGAATATACATTGTAAGTCCACGGTTTGTTATGCCATAGCTAAATAAATAATAAATAATAATTAAAAAACAAAAAAAAAGTGATTCACCCCTCCCAAAAAATCTACTGCAATGAAACAAAAATCCTGATTCTGCCTATGCATGTAACAGGGCTGCACTCACCTTCCCCATCTTGATAACCTTTACCATATTAAATGTGACTTCAGATATCACTGAATTGGCATTTTGTTTCCAAGGCGCTACATTTCATTTCAGTTGGGTTGGACTTGGGAATGATTGTGATGAATAGATGTCTTGAAGAAAAGTGGGATCAGAGAATGGAGAATGAAGCCAAAGAAGGCTACAGTGGGCTACTAAATCAGAGAGAGAAGGTTGGTGGTGGTTCGGTAGACAAGGTCATGGCGAAGAGGTGGCAGCTGCGGAGAATGGAAAGGAAAGGAACAGTGTAGATGAAAAAGGATGAGAAGAAATGCCCAGGACTGGAAAGATGGAATTATATAGGAATGAAGTGAAGTGCTTTATGGGAACAGAAGTTAAATTATGCCCGAAGTGATGGAGTTCTTTTTTTATTTGTATCAGGAGCACCTTCAAATTAGAGACGTTTAACATTCAAACTGAGCAGGTAAAATAAGTATAAAATAGGTCATAGAGATAAAGCCATATAAAAAGTAAGTAAAACAAATAGGATTAATGCTAGATGACATTTGCCCAGTATTGGTCCATTGACAGCTTTTTCTCTCACCAGCACGAAGTCTTCCTCTGTGCATAACAGAATAACAGAGTTGGAAGGGACCTTGGAGATCTTCTAATCCAGCTCCCTGTTCAGGTAGGAAACCTTATGCCATTTCAGACAAATGGTTGTCCAATCTCTTCTTAAAAGCTTCCAGTATTGGAGCACCCACAACTTCTGGAGGCAAGTTGTTCCACTGATTAATTGTTCTAACTATCAGGAAATTTCTCCTTAGTTCTAGGTTGCGTCTCTCCTTGATTAGTTTCCATCCATTGCTTCTTGTTCTGTCTTCAGGTGCTTTGGAGAATAGGTTGAATGACATCATATGCAGCGTAGCATAGGTGAGATGAACTGATGTTCTCCTCATTGATGGAATAAGGGTAGGAGAGTGCACTCAGAACAGGGATTTCAAAGAAATATTTAAGACATCATAAAATGGATTTGCCTTTAAACTATGACATCAAAGAAACTTTGATAATATGGGAATATTCTTTATTATCCAATCAATGGCTTCAGGTTTTATGGAATGTTAGAAGTTTAACTTCTGCACTAAAAAGTTAACTTCATTCTCTCCCCCTCTCCCACTACACATACACATGAAGAAATGTAGAATCTCAAGGAATACTTTAACAGGGTTGGCTCTCATCCTTTCTATGTTAGAGAAGTATTAAATTTTAAGGAATTTTGATAAACGTATTATCAAACGTGTCTGCTTGTAATTCCTGATTGGTTAGCTATAATAACTACAGTGAGGCAAGGTTTTTGGAAGGAAGGGTTAAACGCATCAAAATCTAGAATCTTCAGAAGTATGAAGAACTTTGGACACATTGTTGTTGCACAATAAAGATAAGTGATTATGTATACATACAAGAATGCTTGTGGCCCAGAATTTAAAAGTTGACTTAATCTGACAACTGCCAGCTTTTGAACTAATTTTATACTGAAAAAGAAGCAAATCTGGGCAACATTCTAAATTTAATTTATTGTTTCAAAATTAAAACATAATATTGAAATGGATGAAACTTATATAATTTTAATAGGTTTTTTTTCTCATCTGGCTCCTGTTATAACCAATATACTGCCCCCAGAATTACATTAATTTTTAAAAAAACACTAAAATTTCTTCTTTTTCATGGGCACTTATGAAGTTGATTTAAAATAAATAAACACCTAACAGTTTATACATTCAAAGTTTAATATTATTATATGTCATGGACTTTTCTTTTATAATGTAATACTATAAACTATTGCAATATGTGATTGTATGGGTGTTCTTATTCCATGTCTGTACTGCACTGAGTTATAAGCACAGAATAAATTAAACTAATATTATCACCACAGTTGCCAAATGTCCCCTTTTCCTTCTTTTAAGTCATGGTTTATTTCTGAGTTTCTTTTTAAAAAGAACTGGGTTGAGTCAAGCTTCTGAGCTGGGCCCAGCAATAAAGAGCAAGTGTCCTGAAGCTTCGTGGCTTAGTTGACTGCTTGGCTTGCCTTGACTGAAAACTGTCAAACATGGCTTGGCTAGATTAGAGTCTTCTTTGCAGGCAAGAAGCCATACATAACAGTTGACTGTCCACAGCTAATGCCAAAATGTTTTTCTTTTAAAAAAAAAAAATACTCTTGGAAGTTTAAATACTTGGGTTTTTTTCCTCCTGCCCTTCTGAATTAATAAATACTTGGCACAGTGTTTGGTAGCCTTGAAAATGAGCAATTGTTGTAGGTTAACATAATGAACAACGTAAACCTGGAAAATACTAGTTCCTGCCTCACCCATCTCTTCATGGGCCCTCTTCAGTGTCTTTGCCAAGGTTATGTAGAACTTCAGATTCAAAGGCCAAAAGATGCTTCAGAGACGGCAAGGGCATTCGTGTAGCACCTCAGTAGCAACTTAGAACAGATGCATTTTTACCTGGGATTTCAGGGCTGCTTTCCACAGCTGCTTTTCATGAAATTGGATTGGATTGGATTGGATTGGAATGGAATGGAATGGAATGGAATGGAATGGAATGGAATGGAATGGAATGGAATGGATTGGATTGGATTGGATTGGATTGGATTGGATTGGATTGGATTGGATTGGACTGGACTGGGGAGTTGCAAACTAGCACACTCTAGAGCTCCTTTTACTGTAGCTTTTAAATCCAAAGAATCCCAAAGCATGAATATTTACATCTCTGCTTCCAAGGATGCTTTCAAAAGTTGTTTCCTAAGCAATCATTAACCTGCCTTAGGATCTTAAATGAAATGGTCTAAATCAGGGGTGTCAAACTGCCAGCCTGCAGGCCGGATGCATCATAGTGAAACCGCGCCCACCGCATTGCCGGCAATGGCAAAAAAGTCGCGATACGTCGCGACACGTCACGTGACGTTGCGAGTTTAACACCCCTGGTCTAAACAAAATATACATGATGACATGATGTGTGATGCCATACCTTATGCTCTTACATTGGTCATTAGAATGCAAGTACATTGGAATGGCATGATGATATCACCAAGCAAGTGTTTATAACCCTCTTCTCCCCCCCCCATTATTACTTCAATTTCTATGTTCTTATTACTAAAAAAAAATCTGTTAAATAAAGATGTCAGTGATGACAAGATGTCTTTTGGTCTGCAGCACTAGCAGCTGTTGTCTAGAAGCACCCTGAGGTGCTGGCAGCAACCACGGAAGTTCTGTGTGTGTTAAGAGGAGACACTTGTAAAAGGAACAAATCTGCCCTCAGACATGAAATCAGTAGAAAATGAACGCCCACCCACACGCATGTAGCATGTTACCAACTTCAACGGTGGGCAAGAGCTCTTGAAATCCGAGATGAGAAGCAGTTGCAGCAGCTTTAGCCACCTGAGAAATGCAATAATCACTCTGAAATGTGCAGTCTCCAGTGCTTTATTGCCATTATAAAATGCAATTTGTACATAAAAATAAGGAAAATAGTCAGAGACATCCATTTATGAGGTATCGTAAATATTGCCATGACATCACTGAAAACCACTCAAGACACTGCCAAAGAGACTACAGCAGGGATGGAGCAGCCCTTTGAAATATGTTTCTGATCAGTACAAGTGTGTTTCCTTGCTCAAGAGGACAACTCAATATCTCTTGTCATCACTGTTTTCCCATACAAGACTTTTAAGGGAACATGAAGGGATAGAACCCCATCAAGAGAAAAACAAATGTGCAAACCACCCCATCCTCCAAAGTTACTGAAGTATGTTCATCCTTTCAAATGCATGGATAAATTCTTCTTGGCCAGCCCTGTCCAACTTTGATAAGGGAGTTTAGCAAGCAGTGCAGAAAAGCCAAGCAGTCTTTTGCTAATGTAGTGTGGCTGAGGGAGTTGTATATAGGACAAAACACATATAATTAATCAAAAAGAAATTCCAACACCCATAAATAAGTCTAATTTTCAAAATATAGAACATATAGTAGTACTACTAAGTGATATAGTACAAGAAGATGATTGATTGATTGATTGACTGACTGATTATGTGTTATCAAGTTGTTTTTGACTCCTGGCAAAAACCTGGTGCCAGCTGCATTTACTTGAAAATAATTTGTTTCTCTTCTTTGGTAATAATTTTTATTTGAGTTTTAGGTGAACATGCAAGTTAACTGCTGCTTTACAGGTAATTCTACTTAATATTATGTGCAAATGGAATTTTGAAATAGGTATGATATGATAGCAAATATGAGCTGATAGAACTCCATGTAAGTTCTTCAGTCCCCTGGGTACAACTTGGCAACTGTAATAATACTAGCATTAAAATATAATTAAAACATATAACACATAAAGGCACACTTTAATATTTGTAGTAGTAGTGCTTACATGGCTACCAAGTTGGAAAACTCAAGGCAGTTACCTTAAAAACTCAATAGAAATAATCAGAATATAAAATGTAGAACAATGAAATATTATATGGGAGATTACATTAACAAACATTTTCAGCCATCCCTCATCAGTCATTGCTCAGTAGGATCATAAACTACATTGGTCTGTGGTTTTTTGAAAAGCCAGGTTTTTAATGCCTTTCTAAAACGGAAGATGGATCAGAACAGACTGGGAAATGATATTTTTGGAGAACAAGAGCAGTGACAGAGAAGGTACACACCCAGGATCCCACAAGATGGCATTGTTTAACAGAATGGACTTGAAACATGCCCAATTTATCAAATCCCAAAGGTGCTTTTTCAAGAGGCAACTGGACTTTCTTTATTTTTCCTTGAAGACATTTCACTTATTTGAGAAGCTTCTTCAGTTCTGAAATTCTTAAACTGAAGAAGCTTCTGGATGAGAAGTGAAATGTCTTCAAGGAAAAACAAAGAAAGTCCAGTTGCCTCTTGAAAAAGCACCTTTGGCACAACTATGACCAGGATGACTGAGAATCTCTATAGACAATTTATCGAATATTATAGGATGAGCAAAGTTGAAGAAAAGTAGCCCAATAGATAAGCAGCCTGTGAACCATATAGAGCAGGGGTGTCAAACTACCGGCCCACGGGCCGGACGTGTCACGAAGAAACCGCGCCCACCCCATTGCCGGCAATGGGGGGAAAGTTCTGATACGTTGTGCGACATCACATGATGTCGCAAGTTTGACATGTCTGATATAGAGCTTTGTAGATTATGGTCAGAATTTGAATTGTATCAGGAAACCCACTGGAAACTAATGCAGCTTGCCTACCTTAAATGTCACATGGACATACTGAGGTCACATTCTGGATCAGCTGTAACTTCCAAATGGTTTTTAAGGACATCTCCATGTAGATTGTGTTACGGAAATTGAAACAACAAGTGAGTATGGCATGATTGACCTTGAGCAGAGTCTGCAAGTCCAGCAAAGAGTACAGTTGGCATTTGAGATGGATCTGTGCAAAATACCTCTTGGCAAACTTTGAGGGTTCTAGCCATGAATCTAGAACCCCCAAACTGTGTACTAAGTCCATCTGTAAAAGTGCCACCACACCCAGGATTAAAAATGAAACAACTTTAAACACTAATTTTGCACACTATCAGTACAGTTTTTAAAAAATATATTATACAACAGTTTAAAGCTGAATATTCCAGGTTTACAACCCTGTATTAGGAGGAGGAGGAGGAGGAGGAGGAGGAGGAGGAGGAGGAGGAGGAAGAGGAGGAGGAGGAGGAGAGAGAATCTCTTTTCAGTTGAACTCTGCAGGCATTTTTTTAAATAATAGTATAGCCACTTGGGATTGTAGCAATCCAATAAGTGCGTAATTGAGTGGAAGGGTTCATATACTGCAGAAAGGCCTTCTACCGGTATTTATGTAGCTCATGGAACTGCTCACTATAGGAACAACTACTAGAAACCGTGAGTTTTGTTTCTCTACTTGCTGCCAACTCATGGTTGCCTTGAAGTTTTGCAGCACAATCTGACAGCCTATGCAGTCTACTACCAAGTTACTAATAGATAATAGATTTTTAAAACCCCAGATCTTCTTTCTTGCAATTCTTTATTTTTAACATGACCTTGGCTTGTCCAACTCTTAAACCAAAGACATTTTTAGAGAGCTGGCCTCACTACCTTTAAATTGAGAGCTGCCCTTCTTAGTACAGTCTTACACGATGTTCTTCCTCTTGCTACCTCTAGAAACTAATATCAGTGTAAGTAATCAGAAAATGTTTTACAGCTAGAAATCTGCAATGGAAACTCAAAATGATGCTATCCCTACAAAATCTTTGAAGAGAAGTCTATTTTCTGGACCAGGTCAGACAAACTGGTAATGTTTTAACGCTCTACAAACTTGTAAGCAGATATGTTTCTGACTCCAGAATCCACAAAACAGACCAATAGATTTAATGTTGCATGCACCAAAATTCAATCAATTTTGTATTTTTATCTTTTTTATGCATTACTGGGAAATGCCAAAAAAGAGAATTTGAGGGTATCACAAGCACATTTTTATTTTTCGTGTATCTTTGGATATGAACAACGCTTTCACAGGTGTTTGCTGCATACATAGGAAAACAAGCTCTTCTCTTCACTAGAAAAGAATACATGCATGACCACTCTAGCATGAATACTGCATTTTCTAAAGCTGAATTTTTTTTTATGATGATCAAGCAAGCCTTCAGAAACACAGAAAACAAGCTTTCTCACAATGATAAATAAATAATCCTGTTTTGTTACAGTTATTAAAGTATACTAACTAGACAAAGTTCAATAAAGCATGAATATCTCAGTTTCTAAACCTGTCTTTTGGATTTTTTTTTATGTTCTTTAGCTGGACAAGAGGATTATGATCCCATTTATGTTGTTGAAATTTAAGCTGGACCACTTTAGTGGAATAGACGAATAAGTTATAATATAGCAAAAATTTGAACTTAGATCTCATTATGAAATTTATATACGTGTGTAATTTGTTTTCATATAATATAATAGATCCTAATCCACTCTAGCCATTGGGAAGATTTGCAGTAGCTCTAATGAGAAAAATAATGCAACACAACTTTAGATACTGCTATTTCTCTGACAACCTTTTGCAGAATTTACCCTAATGGTTTACTGTATAGGTTCCAGTATCAATAGACTGAGCTTTCCTGAATTAAATATCATTTTTGTTCAGAGAGATATTTAGTCTAAATTATAATTCAAAGATAAATCTAGATAAATAACAAGCCAGCTTTCAGGCAAACAAATGAATTTGCATTATTTTATATTCATCATAAATATTTCACTTAATTACTGAGGTACCTTGTTCAGAAATACAAAACAACATTATAAATTTATTAGTACTGTCCCTGCTGATTTTATAGACTTTCTGTGGAATGTAAAAGCCAAAAGTAGAAACTGGCTCAAGACATACCCAGGAGAATATAAACCATAATCAAATACACATTTTGACAGACAAACTACACTTTACTGGATACCTTTTCCTCCATCCAAAGCTCTCTGCCTTCAGTCAGATGTTACTACATTTGTCAAAATCAAGGTCAATTAAACCATCTAATCCAAGGCTCAGATATGTGAAAAAGACACTTATTAAAAGGAATAAATGGATCCAAGCTACAAATTACCCAATGAATATATTTCTAATTTATAAAATTATTCAAATGCAAAGGCTCTTTAATATGAAGAATGACTACACTTTAACAATAGTAGAACCAAAATTTAACCTGTAAAAATAGAAATGCAGAATGATCTAAATATTCATTCTGGCATCCCAAATAGGCAACTCTTCAAAAGATTAAAAAAAAATGTAGATATCTTTTAATTCTCCAATGCATGTCCCATTTTGAATTAAAGCCAAATAATATAGTGAGATTCTCTAAAAAGGCTTAGAAAGGTCAAGTGCAACTGAAACATAAAAGCAACATTTATCATGGGTAAAGTTTAAGTGTGGGAATGTTTTCGTGCCAAGGAGCCGAAGTTTTAGAAGCAATTCTTTTTCAGAGTGAGGACAGGGAAGACAAACATTTTTAATGCATAGGACAACTTGAGAGATTAATCACCAAGTAAAATACTTATTTCTAAATTTGATTCAATGCATCATTATGCTGTTTGCTTGAAATGGATAAACATTTGCAATCGTCTAGATAGTTAGCAATAGAACTTAGACTTATATACCACTTCACAGTGCTTTACAGCCCTGTCTAAGCATCAGCATATTGCCCCCAACAATCCAGGTCCTCATTTTACTGACCTGAGAAGGATGGAAGGCTGAGTCCACCTTGAGCCAGTGAGACTCAAACTACCAAACTGTTGGCAGCTGGGAGTCAGCAGAAGTAGCCTGAAGTACTGCATTCTAACCATTGTGCCACCAGGGATAGATAGATAGATAGATAGATAGATAGATAGATAGATAGATAGATAGATAGATAGATAGATAGATAGATAGATAGATAGATAGATAGATAGATAGATAGATAGATAGATAGATAGATAGATAGATAGATAGATAGATAGATAGATAGATAGATAGATAGATAGATAGATAGATAGATAGATAGATAGATAGATAGATTAGATAGTATAGATAGATAAATAGATAGATAGATAGCAGATAGATAGATAGATAGATAGATAGATAGATAGATAGATAGATAGATAGATAGATAGATAGATAGATAGAGATAGATAGATAGATAGATGAGATAGATAGATAGGATAGATAGATAGATAGATAGATAGAAGATAGCTAGATAGCTAGATAGCTAGATAGCTAGATAGATAGATAGATAGATAGATAGATAGATAGATAGATAGATAGTAGATAGATAGATAGATAGATAGATAGATAGATAGATAGATAGATAGATAGATAGATAGATAGATAGATAGATAGATAGATAGATAGATAGATAGATAGATAGATAGATAGATAGATAGATAGATAGATGGAATATTAGCAGCTATTCCAGGACAACTAGCTTCAAAAGAAGAAGAAGCATGCTAGACAGGTCCAGATTTTACTACACAGAGGTAAAGTAACGTTGTTGGCTTATTTATTTCCTAAATGCAGCTAAATATACCTATTGCTGTCTGTCACAAGAAGCAGTGACTGCTACTGTACTTCTTTCCTTTAGTACCCTTGACAGCTTAGTCTCTTGACATCATTTAGCATGCAGCTCCTCAAGGTACTAGAAGAGCTCTCTTCTCCTGAGCTCTGGAATATCTATTAACCTCTGGGACGTTTCCATACATTGAACTCTGAAACTGCCTTTTATATGTATACATATATGTATAATTTTTATTGAAAACATAGTAGAAAATGCAAATTAAAACAAAGATAATAGGGAAATGGGAGAGAGAAAAGAGAGTGAAAGAGAAATATAGGTTAGTGTAGAAGTATATGAGATGGGTGACAAACAAATTGAATGAATGAATGAATAAATAAATAAATAAAAAGAAGGAAAAACATTAACTTCCCATTTTTTTCAGTGCAGTAGAATAAAAATAATAAAATACATTCCCAATTTTTTACTTTGACATACTTAGTATACACTAGCCATTTTTATAACAGCAAACCAATCTAATCAATAAATCCCGTAGTGAGAGTTTCATTCTTTTTTCTGTCTCAAACTCAAAATCTATAAACAGTTTTCAAGTGGAAACAAAACTAAATATATTTTTTTTCTTTAATTAAAGCAGTTAATTTGACCATCTCATAACTCTGGAATTATCAAGCTGGTTTTCTGATAGTTTGATGCTTAACCAGAAAATAAGCTTCTTTATTGGATGAAACTAGACTTGCCAACCTCGTATTCTTTCCTTCTCTGAGGCCATTCAGAATGAAAAACAGAGGTTGAAAGAGGTGCTGTTAATCCAAAGTAGCTGAACTCTTTGGAGAGAGGGTGCTGTTATGGATCAGGGCTCCTGGCCAAAACTAAGGATGTCTGCCTTCTTGTCTCCCTGGTCTTTAACTGAAAGGTAGCACAAGACTTCAGATCTGTTATTTGTTAAGTCAGCATGGAATGTCTGGCTTCCTACGATTATTTTAATTTGTGACAGTTCCTTTCCCTTTGACATCCTCAGACTGACACTGACGCTTACTCACATCTTCTCATTCTGTTCTGGGGTGGAGCATACAACTTTAGTTCTACAAAAGCTGTGAATCCTTCCCCAGCCCCTATCAATTCAGTACTGGCAAGGTTCAATATCAATTCAGTCTTTGTAATCTTACAATGTAGGCTAAGGGTACAATATCAGAATAAGCCCATAGATTTCATATTATGAAATATTCTCAGATTTTCATAATAAGGAGATGTAAAAATGTGATAACAGGCCATAGAAATCGATCTAGACCAGTGTTTCTAAAAGTGTGGTCTTAGGACCGCTGGGGGTCCCCCAAGACCTTCTCAGGGGTCCGGGAAATAAAAAATATTTGCCAGTCTATGATAAAAGATGATACAATATTAAAATCCCATCAAGCAATTGTGAGAAGCGGTAGCGACAGCAAACACATCAATTTTAATTTTTAATGACATATATATTGATAAGTATAACCCATATAAACAAAAGCTTTTTTGGGGGGGAATCTACTATAATATTTAAAATGGAAAAGGAACCCTGAGAATTAAGATGTTAAGAAACACAGATCTAGACAGTTAAAACCATTTTGATATTTATTTGTTTGTTTGTTTGTTTATTTATTTATTTAAAATTTATATCCTTTTTTTTTTTTACAACTCAAGGTACTCCTACTCATTTTGACTATTTTTTTGTGTGTTCTGCTATTTTTATATTAATTTCTTCTTGTGAGCTGCCCACAGTCGTGTCTCCCCCACCCCCCAATAATTTAACCTATAGTCCTCAAAGTTGGCTTCCCATCCAAGTACCAGTCTGGTACTTCCCAGTGAGAAAAATGCCAACCTGATACTACCATTTACTATGACTCAGAGAACAGTCAATAATAAGGTTGTGTATGCTTTGAAAACTGAATGGAAGTTGTCTTTCAGATTTTGCAGGCGTGCAAGCTTACAAAGTCTTTTCCATTCATTAAAATAACCTAACTTTTTCAGATTTCAGCAAGAGCTTGAGAAAGGAGGCACACCAGCTGTAAGAATAGCATTATCTTTGATATATGGATTCTTTAAAGTAGTGGCAGCATCTTTTTCCCCACGCCCCCACCCCCAAGCATAGATGGAAGTCTGAAAAATGTCTAAGAGTGAGTTTGGTGCAGTGGTTAAAGCATTTAGCTAGAAATCAGGAGACAGTGAGTTCTAGTCCTGCCTTAGGCACAAAGCTAGCTAGGTTACCTTGGGCCAGTCAGTTGTTTATCAGTACAGGTAGTCCTCAACTTACAACCACAATCGAGCCCAAAATTTATGTTGTTAAATGAGAAATTTGTTAAGTGACTATTCCTGCCACATTTGTTAAGCGAATCATCTCAGTAGTTAAATTAGTAACACGGTTGTTAAGTGAATCTGACTTCCCCCATTGACTTTGCTTTTGAAGGTCACAAAAGGTGATCGCATGACTCCGAGACACTGTGACTGTCATAAATGTGAGTCAACTGTCAAGCATCCGAATGTAAATCACGTGACCATGGGGATGTAAGTGTGAAAAAATGGTCATAAGTCACTTTTTTTCAGGGATGTTGTAACTTTGGAATGGTCACTAAATGAACCCATTGTAAGTCGCGGATTACCTGTATGACCTTTGGTTGATTTTAAGGCGGCATAAAGACTCCTGCATAAGGAGTTGAATTTTTCTAATTTATTTTTCCCTGCTCTATTGCGTATTAGTCCTTACTGAAGCATGATGACTGTAACCTGTTTAGACTGCAGATGTGAAGCTTAAATAATTGAATGTTCTTCCCTACACCATTATCATCAACCATATACCTGCACAGAGATAATCAGGTTTTTGGGAGGAAGGGAAGGCTGAGTGAGAAGGGAGATGCAAGAGAATTATTCAGGCAGATCAGCAGCAGTCTGGAATGAAAACAACAACAGGTTCCAACCTCAATGATTGATAATAAATTAGGGAGTCATCCATATTCAATTCTCCCATCTAAGTGAATGATTATGATATTTTAGATAAGCTAATTGTTAACAGAACCTAAAGTCAGGGCCCTCCAAATATTTCATTGCAAAGCTAGAGCCAAGTTACTCCAGGATCTTAGGAATTAGTATCTTTATTCAGAGATTATGAAGGTGGGGCAAGCTAGGAAACTTAATTATTTAATCAGATAGAGGAAGCTCTTCCAAAATGGCAAACAACAGAAAAGGTGTGCTTGCTTAGCCAATTGGCTATCCAATCTGAAACAGCCCCTGGAATTAAAAGCTGAATTTGCTCTTCAGCTCTGGTGTCTTTGTTTTATGGCTACAGATTCTCTGGCCAAGTTCAGGCTCACCATACATTTTGTTCACACTTTTCATGTAAAATATATCTGTATAAATTGTATAATTATTTCTTTTCACATTTTTTCCCCACCTTGGAGTTGAGCAATGGAATACATGAAGGTGCAAAACCAATTAATGGAACTAAAAGGTCCGAAAATACAGTTTGTAAGGTTACATTATTTACCCTGAAAACAAATACTCTTCCAAATTAAAAAAAAATATTATGTGAATCAGTGTACATTGCAATTGTATTCTTTCAGTGAGATGCTTTGGGAAGTGACTTCAGCACCATTTCAAACCCACTGCTTCAGATGTTGAAGTGCTCTATCCTTTTGAAGATTGGGTGTGGTTACTTCAAAGACCTTCCTTGTTGTCTGAGCATTCGTGTACATGCACAATGCACAGAAGACACCTTTTTTACCTTAATTCTTGCTAGTGACATGATGGTTCTCAATGTTTTTTCCCCCTTTACAATCTGTTTGTGTGTGTGCTCACGTGCATACGCACAATAATATAGAAGTTGAATTCTGAGCAAAAGTCCTTCCTACATCATCATGAGGCCACTGAATTTCTAGTAACCACTTGACTTTCTCTTTATGCAAATTTCAGTGTTCATTTTTCCATCCAATCAGTAGTTTGTATCTGACTTATTTTGTATTGCAAGCAGTAACATGCCTAGGCTACTCTTTAAACTCTAGACCACAATAACCAAGAAACCTGTAACCCTACAAATAAGAACAATAAAGGCAACTCTATTGTCTATTACAGGGGTCTTCAAACTTGGCCCTTTTATGACTTGTGGACTTTAACTCCCAGAATTCCTCAGCCAGGCACACCTGGCTGAGGAATTCTGGGAGTTGAAGTCTACAAGTCATAAAAGGGCCATGTTTGAAGACCCCCGGTCTATTACCAACTAGGGATAAAGTGATTCCATTGCTTTTAAGTGAGGGTGGAGTTGTGATGTATAAAAGGAATGGGAGGCAGTGTCAGATGGGGACAAGTGGCCAATGTGGCAATTGCAACCTCCCAAAGATGTTATTCCCCTGGTCACACGTGCAACGTTTCATGCAAAATCAAAGCGGCAAGGGGGTGGATCATGGGCCCCCCATGAATGCCTCCGGTGGGAGAGGACAATTTTTCCAAGAAGCAAACAAATAATAATAATAATAATAATAATGTCTCTTTGACATTACAAAAAGATCCTACTTCCTTTTAAAACTTTACTTTGGTTTCCCCCCCCCCCCTCATTCCAGGATTCTTCAAATATTTTTAACCAATGAGAACTTTAGCAGAGGGAAGCACCTGGTTAAAAGCTGCCTTTAATGTGGAATGCTTGATAAGGAAAGTCAACAAATAGACAGGATTTGACATATCGTTCCCTGACACCTCGATATGTGTTGTGCCTATGTGTAAAGAACACTAAGAGGGAACAGCTGAAAGGTAAGGAGAAGTGAGCATCACTTGGGTCAATTTAGTTTTCCACTTGATGCAGTTCTAATGGACAAAATACCACGACTGCCCTTCTCCTAGCCAGTTTATTTAATAAGGGGATTTGTGAGTTTTCTGAACACTCCACTCAGGGATGGTGGATTTTATTATTATTATTTTTTATGAGGCTGCCAGCTGGAGGATGGGAAGCAAGAAATGGGATGGGAGATGAATGCTTTAGCAAATCATAGCAGAGTGGGACTATTCAAAGCTGCTGCGTCACAGGCCAAATACTAGGGACCAACTGTGAGAACTTTGCACTGCCATCTGTAGTGAATACCTCTAGAAGAATGAGACTAAAGCATTAGTACAACAGACAGAAGCAGAGGGAAACAAAATCATACAGCAGAGACTGGAATATGCAAGATAGAGCTACATATTTTTTTACGACTGTAAGTGGGAAGGATAAAAAAGAATGTGGAGAGACGTGTGTCCTACTTTTCACATATGTGAAATGTGAAAACTAGAAAGGAGAGGGGAGGGGTAGAGAGGAAGAAGTAGAGAGAAAAAAAGAGGAGAGACTACTAAAGAAATGAATCTCCCCCCCCCCCAGACTGCCTGACGCCAGATGGCTTCTTCTAATAAATATTCAACCTTAACTCAGTTCCCATGAAACTTTATTGTAAAGCTGCCAGCACACCCACACAGATCTGGGCCAGCAAAACGATTACAGTAGTACAAACAAAATAGTGCAATAGAGGAAACAGGCAGACAGGATCCTGCATATAGAGCTGGAAAAAAAAAAAGGGGGGGGAGATGCAAGTTGACAAACCTCTGAGATACACACAAACTTCAAAACTAAACAATGCAGCTCATACAAAAGGCGAAAGCTCATCAGCCAAAGTCACAGATGGAGGCAGGCACCAAAAGGACAACTTTTTAAACATGCCCTTGCATTTTAAGTTTGATCGTTGGGACTTCTTTCTGAGAAAAGCACACTAGGAATTGACTATTCAAATTGTCTGTTTATGGAAATTATTAAGATTCACTGAAGAAGTCAGAAAACTGTTTATTGTGTTTCTTTTGTGGCCACCTGGAGCTGCTTTGCAGTAAACAATCACCCCTTATGACATCGACTGTATTAATTGGAGAAAGGAGACAACGTTGCATTCCCCTTACTGGCTTTCAAACTTTCTAGTTTTTACTTCTTGTTCTCCCCCCTGCTTTCCAGAGCTGAAGTATGAAACTTGGACACACCAGACTGGAAACATCAGGGATGATAACAGGATCTTGACCAAGTTCAACAGAACATATTCAGGTTCACATGGAGGGAAATGGACATAAACTCCGAGCACACATATTTATGGAGAGTCTGGAACCAGAATACAAAGCTATCTTAGGCTTGCCGGGGGGGGGGG
>JALGBA010001410.1:600000-870000 GCA_023970755.1 Azemiops feae
ATGGAATTGGTGTGGCAACAGTATTGAAGTGAGGTGCTCTTAATGTCCAAGAGTGGATCCTGTGGCTGTATAAACCACAAACACAGCTTGGGCCGCAGCATGTAGCAGAGTTTGGCTGAACTCTGGAGGATCAAGCAGGAGATCAAGCTTGGAAGGGAGGGGGAACCACTAGGAAATCTCAAGAGGGCACAAAAAGTTTTTTTTTTAAAAAAAAAGTATTGTACAAGCAGCTTGATTGATGTCTTCATCTCCTTTGCAGTGTTCAATGTTGGCGAGTATCGCCGTGAGGCTGTGAAACGTTACAGCTCTTACAACTTCTTCCGTCCTGACAATGAGGAGGCTATGAAAGTCCGCAAGTAAGCCTGATGGGTTTCCAAATTTCGTTCAGTTGGCTTTCTTTCTTTCTTTCTTTCTTTCTTTCTTTCTTTCTTTCTTTCTTTCTTTCTTTCTTTCTTTCTTTCTTTCTTTCTTTCTTTCTTTCTTCCTTCCTTCCTTCCTTCCTTCCTTCCTTCCTTCTTTCTTTCTTTCTTTCTTTCTTTCTTTCTTTCTTTCTTTCTTTCTTTCTTTCTTTCTTTCTTTCTTTCTTTCTTTCTTTCTTCCTTCCTTCCTTCCTTTCTTTCTTTCTTTCTTTCTTCCTTCCTTTCTCCTCCTTCCTTTTTTCTTTCTTTTTTTCTTTTATTCTTTCTTCCTTCCTTCCTTTCTTTCTTTCTTCCTTTCTCCTCCTTCCTTTTTTCTTTCTTTCTTCCTTCCTTCCTTTTTTTCCTTTCTTCCTTCCTTTCTCCTTCCTTTTTTCTTTCTTTTCATCTTTTCCTCTTCCCTCTTTCCCTCCCTACTTTTCTTTTTTTCCCTCTCTTTTCCTTCCTTCCTTCTTTCTTTACATCTTTCCTTCTTTCCCTTTCTTTCCCTCTCTCTTTCCCTCTTTCCTTCTCTTGCTCGTAACTTGGAACGGACGCTAAGCGAGGACTACCTGTATCAGAGTAGTCCTTTTCCAACAGCGTGAATAGATTGTTACGGGAAAGTCTTTAACCTTCCTGCTTTCGGCACTTGAGAGAGGCTCCCTCTTTAAAATCCACGGCCCGTATTCTTCAATGTGTAAATGGAGACATTGTCCTCTGTTGACCGTTCCAGCTGACTGTTTGAACAAGACACAATTGCCTCCTTCTCCTAAGGAGCTGGGGTGGCGTCCAAACGCCCGGTTTTGTGGGATACAAAAGCCCACAACAGATTCCATGCACCCCGTGGCCGAAGGTCTTTGCCCTGGCTGGGGAAAGAGAAAGCAACTGCTTTGCAGGAGTCAGACAATCTGCAAGCGACCTCAGCTGCATGATAAAGGAATTTTGTTGCTAACGGAAATTTCTAAAATCCAGACTGCAATTGCTTTGTGTGTGTGTGAGCTTCCCCCTATGCATCAATTAAGGTGCTAGTCCTCAGGGTTATGGATGAAGCTACACAAACCTCTGCAGCGAGTCCTCAGCTTACAACAGTTCCTTTGGTGACCGTTTGAAGTTACAACAACACTGGAAAAAGTGACTTATGACCAGTTTTCATACTTAACGACTGTTGCAGCACCTCTGTTCAAAATTCAGATGCTTGGCAACTGGCTCGCATTTATGACGGTTGCAGTGTCATGTGATCCCCTTTTGCGACCTTCTGATGAACAAAGTCAATGGGAAAGCCAGATTCATTTAACAACTGTGTTACTAAATTAACAACTGCAATGACAGTCACTTAACAACTTAGCAACAGACGTTTTGGGCTCAATTGTGGTTGTAAGTTAAGGAACTGCTTTATTTAAGCAACAGTTCTGGAAAATACATGAATATGTGTCTATGGAGATTCTCAAGTCAGGTCACGATTGTCCCAAAGATGCTTTTTCAAAAAGTAGCTGGATGCTTTGAAGCTTCCTGGATGAGAGTTAGAATTAGAATTAGAATTAGAATTAGAATTAATTAGAATTAGATTAGAATTAGATTAGAATTAGAATAGAATAGAATAGAATAGAATAGAATAGAATAGAATAGAATAGAATAGAATAGAATAGAATAGAATAGAATAGAAAATGTGGAATAGAATAGAATAGAAGAATAGAATAGAATAGAATAGAATAGAATAGAATAGAATAGAATAATAGAATAGAATAGAATAGAAAATGTTGAATAGAATAGAATAGAAAATGTGGAATAGAACAGAACAGAATTAAAATAACAAAGTTGGAAGGGACCTTGTAGGTCATCTAGTCCAACCCTTCCCAAGCAGGAGACTTCTTCAAGGAAAAACAAAGAAAGTTCAGTTGCCTTTTGAAAAAGCAACTTGGGATATGTGAATACATCTAGTTTTTACTCCTACTATGGAGATTTTTAAAATGTTATTATATTTTTGTCCTTCCTGAAGATGGTTGCAGAGTATCTCCTTTTTCTGCACTAAGCACATTTCTGACAGAAAGTGATTACTTTATCTTGAGGGATCTGGTGAATGAGCAGTATATCTTTGGTGAGGTGGGGTGGACTGCATCCAAAATTTACCTCATCCGTTCTTATTTAAATTATTTAAATTTATTTTCCCTACAACGTTCAAAACATTCTTACTGGTTAAAATTTTCCCAGAGTTACGATGAGGCAACCAAGATGATCAGATAGAAAAGAAGCATGATACTGAGGTGATTATTATTGGTAGAAATTTTACAAAATTACCTCATCAGGGCTACTCCTAGATGACAGTCGAAAGATCTCAAGAACCTGGTCTCCATGCTGCTATCTTGCATACCGGACAGCCTTACTAAATAGCCTGAGGGTTGCTTTTAAACTATTGTGTGATGATCTAAGTATCTTGTATACTGGACAGCCTTACTAAATAGCCTGAGGGTTACTTTTAAACTGTTGTGTGATGATCTAAACAGGCCTTAATCGGCATTTTGTGCTTTACTTACAGACAGTGTGCCTTAAGTGCCTTGAGAGATGTCAAACTCTACCTGTCTGACGAAGGTGGTCAGATTGCAGTAAGTGATGTTCCTTGAAGACATCTTGTGAAGATGTCCTTGTTTGAGACAGCCCAGCCTGGTCTAATTTAAACTGTTTTAATGAAACTCCTCCAGACCTACCTTGTGGTTTTAGATTTGCAGGAATCCCTAGAGATCCCCGAGTCCACAGTAGGTTGAAGCTTGTGATTCCAATAAAGGGGAATATTTGTAACTCAGCATTGAAATGAGGGGTCCTTGGTGCTCTCTGAGGTGGGTTGTTTTCTTGTAGACGTTTCATTACCAACCTAGGTAACATCATCAGTGCTAGAAGGGAGAGGAGTTTGCGGGGAGGAGGAGGAGGACTGTGGGCTCCTTGGTGCTCTCTGAGCTTGGTTGTTTTCTTGCAGACGTTTCATTACCGACCTAGGTAACATCATCAGTGCTCATGATGATGTTAGCTAGTTTGGATAACCAAATGGATAACCAATTTATTTTTTATTTTATTTTTTTTTTGAAGAGGGGAAAAGATAAACCTTGCACTGGGACCCTAAAGATGTATCCCAGGTTTTGTTTTTTTTTAAACCCTAATTATTCCACCCATCCTATATCCATGATGGAGGAATTGTTTTCAGTTATGGAAAGCAACTGCCTAGGAACTGGGCCCATCCCGTTGCACAGTTGTGGGTTGGTTCTGCTCCTCTAATTTGAAGATGGTTGGGATCCTGGAAAAGTTGATCTCCTTTTGCTGAAAACCAACCTACAAAAACAAGCCATCTAACGTCTCTTTTTTAATTTTTCTTCCCTCCCCAGGTTTTTGACGCCACCAACACAACTCGTGAGCGAAGATCCATGATCCTGCATTTTGCCAAAGAAAACGGATACAAAGTGAGTGACATTCTTGAACCACAAGGTGAAGGAATTTAAGACTTGGCCTACTGCTATTTGTACAGCTTCCCTCCCTCAGGAGTCTTTCTAGAGCAGGGGTCTTCAAACCTGGCCCTTTTGTGACTTGTGGACTTCAACTCCCAGAATTCCTCAGCCAGGCAGTGCCTGGCTGAGGAATTCTGGGAGTTGAAGTCCACAAGTCATAAAAGGGCCAGGTTTGAAGACCTCGTTCTAGAGTCTCAACATCTTTTTTACATCGTGGTGATCAAAACTGGACACAGTATTCCAAGTGTGGCCTTACCAAGGCCTTGTAAAGTGGTATTAACACTTCACGTGATCTTGATTCTATCCCTCTGTTGATGCAGCCCAGAACTGTGTTGGCTTTTTTGGCAGCTGCAGCACATGGCTGGCTCCTATTTAAGCGATTGTCCACTAGGACTCCCGAGATCCCTTAATTCTAATATCTTCTGCTTCCCTCAGGTGTTCTTCATTGAATCCGTCTGCAATGACCCCACTGTGGTTGCTAGCAACATCATGGTAAATATGAAGACGGTTTCCTATCTCTCAAGTCCTCTCTTATCTTTCAGAAAATTCTTTTAAATATGGGCTGGAGAATAATAACTCCTGGGAAGGGGTCATAGTTGAGGGAGAGAACATCCATCTTGTATGTTCTGAAATGTCTCCATTCTCGCCAACAACACACACGTAGTCCTACATTTACTGCAGTTCATTTAGTGACGGCAGTGAAAATGACTTATGGCCATTTTTCACATGACCGTTGACCATCCCCGTGGTCACATGATCGAAATTGAGACTCTTGGCAACTGACTCATCTTTATGACGGTTACAGTGTTCCGCGGGATCACGTGATCCCCTTTTGCGACCTTCTGACAAACAGTCAATGGGGAAGCCAGGTTCACTTAACAACTATGTGACTCACTTAACAACTGGGGTAAGCAAGGTCGTAAAATGGGAAACTCACTTAACTGTCTCGGTTAGCAACAGATATTTTGGGCTCAATTGTGGTCGTAAGTTGAGGACTACCTGTAGTACTGAAGCCACAAGGCAGATTTTGAGCACTGTGGACGTTATTCTGTTAACAGCATTTGTCAACCTTGTCATCTCTTAAGATGTGTGGACCAACTCCCAGAATCTGGCTGGGGAATTCTGGGAGTTGAAGTCCACACATCTTAAGAGTTGCCGAGGTTGAGAAACACCGCTTGTTAACATTGTTAGAATAGGCTTGATGTAAGGATGGGCTTGTTATTACTATCTTTACCTTTCTAATATTTCCACTTTTAGGAAGTCAAGCTGTCCAGCCCAGATTATAAGGACTGCAACTCAACAGACGCCATGGAAGATTTCATGAAGAGAATCAGCTGCTATCAATCCAGTTACCAGCCTCTTGATCCAGATGGATACGACAGGTGGAAAAAAAAACACCCACTGAGATAACTACTCCTAGTTCAGCTGGGTCTAGATTTGCCTTCAGGCAACTAAAACTAGCTGGACGCTAGCATGAATGTGTTCCTCACTGCAAAATGTGTGAGGAGTAGAGTAGAGTAGAGTAGAGTAGAGTAGAATAGAATAGAATAGAATAGAATAGAATAGAATATATGGAATAGAACAGAGAATAGAATTAGAATAGAATTAGAATAGAATAGAATAGAATAGAATAGAATAGAAAATATGGAATAGAATAGAATAGAATAGAATAGAATAGAATAGAATATATGGAATAGAACAGAGACTAGAATTAGAACAGAATTAGAATAGAATAGAATAGAATAGAATAGAATAGAATAGAATAGAATAGAAAATATGGAATGGAATAGAATAGAATAGAATAGAATAGAATAGAATAGAATATATGGAATAGAACAGAGACTAGAATAGAATAGAATAGAATAGAATAGAATAGAATAGAATAGAATAGAATAGAATAGAAAATATGGAATGGAATAGAATAGAATAGAATAGAATAGAAAATATGGAATAGAATAGAATAGAATAGAATAGAATATATGGAATAGAACAGAGACTAGAATTAGAACAGAATTAGAATAGAATAGAATAGAATAGAATAGAATAGAATAGAATAGAATAGAATAGAATAGAATAGAATAGAATAGAATAGAATAGAATAGAAAATATGGAATGGAATAGAATAGAATAGAATAGAATAGAATAGAATATATGGAATAGAACAGAGACTAGAATAGAATAGAATAGAATAGAATAGAATAGAATAGAATAGAATAGAATAGAATAGAATAGAATAGAATAGAATAGAATAGAATAGAATAGAAAATATGGAATGGAATAGAATAGAATAGAATAGAATAGAATAGAATAGAATAGAAAATATGGAATGGAATAGAATAGGATAGAATAGAATAGAATAGAATAGAATAGAATAGAATAGAATAGAATAGAATAGAATAGAATAAGCAGAGTTGGAAGGGACCTTGGAGGTCTTCTAGTCTAACCCCCTATACCATTTCAGACAAATGGTTGTCCAACCTCTTCTTAAAAACCTCCAGTGTTGAAACATTCCCCTGTTGGTCATCCTGTGCTATTTTTGTCCCTAGAGAGTTGTCGCTCATCAAAGTGATTGATGTTGGTCGAAGATACCTGGTGAACAGAGTCCAGGACCACATCCAAAGTCGGATTGTCTACTACTTGATGAACATCCACGTGCAGCCCCGGACCATCTACTTGTGCCGGCACGGCGAGAGCGAATTCAACCTCAAAGGGAAGATTGGGGGCGACTCGGGGCTCTCCACCAGAGGCAAGAAGGTACGGGTGGGATTTACCTCTGAGTAAATGGGGATGGGAGTGGGCTGGTAGGAACGTAAGCCAGAATTGCCTTCACAAAGAAGAAGGGGTGAGGGGTGACCTTCACAAAAGCCAATGAACGTCCTCTGAAAACAGCTTGTGGCAATCACCAAGGCTAACCAATTTCTAAAGTATTTCTTGAGAAATCTCCCTAATGCAAAAAGACAAACTTCACTTTTAGTTTGTTCCTCCATAAAAGCCTTTTGGAAGACAGAGGAAGTCTTCAGACTCTGTGGGGGAGTCTTGAAGCTTCTGGAGAACTTTGTGGTTGTCTAGATTCTAGACATTGGACTGCAGCCAAGAAATTAAAAGACGCTTGCTCCTGGGGAGGAAAGCTATGGCAAATTTAGACGGCATACTAAAAAGCAGAGACATCACCCTGCCAACAAAAGTACGTATAGTCAAGGCCAGGGTTTTCCCAGTTGCAATGTATGGCTGTGAAAGTTGGACCATAAGAAAGGCTGAGTGCCAAAGAATTGAGGCCTTTGAACCATGGTGCTGGAGAAGACCCCTGCGAGTCCCCTGGACTGCAAGGCGATCAAACCGGTCAGTCCTGGAGGAGATCAACCCTGACTGCTCTTTAGAAGGCCAGATCCTGAAGTTGAAACTCAAGTACTTTGGCCCCCTAATGAGAAGGAAGGACTCACTGGAGAAGAGCCTAATACTGGGAAAGATTGAGGGCAATAGAAGAAGGGGACGACAGAGAAGGAGGTGGCTGGATGGAGTCCCTGAAGCAGTAGGTGTGAGCTTCAATGGACTCCAGAAGATGGTAGAGGACAGGAAGGCCTGGTGGAACGTTGTCCATGGGATCGCGATGGGTCGGACACGACTTCGCAACTAATAACAACAACAAGATTCTAGAAGATGTGCTTAAAGGAGTTCCATCTTTCTCAATCTGGTGAAGGAAGATCGAATAGCTCAGCTTTTCCGTTGACTTTCAGGACTCCTCTTGGCAGTTTTCTTGGCAACAATATCGAAGTAATTTCCAGGATTTGTTTATTTTTTTTCAAATTTTCCTGTCTGGGCCAGACCAAATACATTTTTCTTTGGCCCTGACCAACCGTTAACCCAAACCACAGGAGCTGAATCATAATTTTCCCATATTTCCTTTCTTTTCCAGTTTGCCAGCGAGCTGAATAATTTTGTCAAGGAGCAAAACCTAAACGATCTCAAAGTCTGGACCAGCCATCTAAAGAGGACAATCCAGACAGCAGAAGCTCTTGATCTGCCCTACGAGCAGTGGAAAGCTTTGAATGAAATTGATGCTGTAAGAACCTCCCCCCCTTTTTTTTTTTCTTCAATTGCAGAATAAACCAGAGGGAAAAGCTGTCATCTTCTCTCTCTCTCACACACACACACACACACACACACACATATCTCTCTGACTCTGCAAAGAGATCGTCCTGGCTCCTAGGAAGGATTGAGAAGAATTGGATGATCACCCTTCTTTTTATTTTGGAAGAAAGGGCCCTTTATTTTCCTGTCAGTTGTGAGAGTGTGAGAATTAGTTCCCACACAGTCTGTAAGCACAAGATGGGCAGGTGCAGAAACATAAGGGCACGAGGCCAGCCTGTTGGAGAGAGAGGACAAGCAGTTCTTGCCTAAAGTTGGAAGGGAAAAAAAGAACGCAAGAGAGTTTGGAACTTGTTTCTACATAGCCGAGGTCTCCAACCCTGGCAACTTTTAAGACTTGTGGACTTCAACTCCCAGAATTCCTCAGCCAGCCAGCCAGGTAATCTGAATAACCAGGCTGTTTATGTAGAATTCTAGGAGTTGAAGGCCACAGATCTGGAAGTCATCCAGATAGGGAAACAGGTTTTGTACCAACTGGCAGAGACACTCTAGGGCAGGGGTAGGCAACCTTGGCTCTTTTATGACTCGTGGACTTCAACTCCCAGAATTCCTGAGCCAGCCATGCTGAGGGGAAAGGGAGAGGTTTCCATGCTGAGCCATGCTGGCTCAGGAATTCTGGGAGTTGAAGTCCACGAGTCATAAAAGAGCCAAGGTTGCCTACCCTTGCTCTAGGGTAGAGGTGTTCAACCTTGGCAACTATAAGACTTGTAGACTACAACTCCCAGGATTCCCCAGCCAGCCATGTTGAAGTTAAAATTGCCAAGTTTGGGGAAACCTTCTATATAGAAAACACAGCAAATGTTGAAAGTCTTTTGAGTTATGGCGGGCTGAGTGTAGTCTGGTGCACAGATTGACAGAAGTTGGAGAACGGGCTATAAAGTGAATTTCTTCTCCCTCCTCCTCCTCCTCCTCCTCCTCTTCCTCCTCCTCCTCCATCTCTTTGTTCTTGTAGGGTGTGTGCGAAGACATGACTTATGACGAAATCAAGGAAAAGTATCCCGAAGAATTTGCTCTACGCGATCAGGACAAATATTATTACCGCTATCCATCTGGAGAGGTTTGTGTTTTGGTACACCAAGTGTGTTTTTAACTATCGGGTGGGATGCCCAAGCAATGTGCCAGTGCTAACCTCCTAGAGCCTGAAATTGGGGGGTCTTATGTTTCCCCTCCCCCCTCGTCCCATGTGGCTCTTTGGCCAATATTGGAATTATTAAAATTATTGCGCATAGCTGTGTACAGGTGATCCTTGACTTACAACCGTTCATTAAGCAACTGTTCTAAGTTACACCTGCACTAAAAACAAGTGACTTAGAACTGATCCTCGCATATAGTCCTTGACTTACGACCACAATGGACCCCAAAGTTTCTGTTGTTAAGTGAGACATTTGCCCCATTTTACCACCTTTCTTGCCCCAGTTGTTAAGCAAATCACTGCAGATGTTAAATTAGTAGCACCGTTGTTAAGTGAATCTGTCTTCCCCATGGACTTTGCTTGTCAGAAGGTCTTAAAAGGGGATCACATGACCCCGGGGACACTGCAACCATCATAAATACGAGTCAGTTGCCAAGTGTCTGAATTTCCATCATGTGACGGTCGTAAGGGTGAAAAACAGTTGAGGACAACCTGTACTAAAGGAGGCCAAGAAATTCCTCGTACAGGATCCAAAATTGTCTATTTTTGGCATCGAATGTACTTTCCTGAAATCTGCATAGTTTTTGCTTTCTCTAATCAGGGATCTCCAAACGTGGCAACTTTAAGACTTGTGGACTTCAACTCCCAGAATTCCTCAGCCAGCCAGCCAATTAATCTGAATAACTAGGGCATCTATTTAGAATTCTGGGTGTCGATGCTGGTGGAGGAATTCTGGGAGTTGAAGTCCACGAGTCTTAAAAAGTTGCCAGGTTTGGTGATCCCCGCTCATGTCTGGCTCTGTGGCTCCTCTATTTCTGCTGAAAGACAAAACCTGTTTCTCATCTCCTTCTCTTTGTCCTTTTTTTCCCCCCTCAGTCCTATCAAGATCTGGTGCAGAGGCTGGAACCGGTGATCATGGAGCTCGAAAGACAGGAAAATGTCGTCGTGATTTGTCACCAGGCCGTCATGAGATGCCTGTTGGCTTACTTCCTCGACAAAAGCGCAGGTGGGTCTCTGCTCTCTGCAACTTCTCTGACGCAGGAATGGAAGAAAAGAATTTAGGATTAGGATGAGAATAACAGAGTCGGAAGGGACCTTGTAGGTCATCTAGTCCAGCCCACTTCCCCGCCCAAGCAGGAGACCCTACACCAGGGGTAGGCAACCTGGGCTCTTTTATGACTCGTGGACTTCAACTCCCAGGATTCCTGAGCCAGCATGGCTCAGCTTGGAAACCTCTCCCTTTCCCCTCAGCTTGGCTGGCTCAGGAATTCTGGGAGTTGAAGTCCACCAGTCATAAAAGAGCCAAGGTTTCCTACCCCTGCCCTACACCATTTCTGACAGATGGGAGTCCAGTCTCTCCTTGATGAAGCTCCCACATCTTCTGAAGGCAACTTCTGTTCCATTAGTTGATTGTTCTCACTGTCAGAAAATTTCTCCTTATTTCTAGGTTGAATCTCTCCTTGATCAGTTTCCATCCGTTATTCCTTGTCTGGCCTTCAGGTGCTTTGGAAAATAGGTTGATCCCCTCCTCTCTCAAATATTGGAAGACTTCTATCATGTCTCCCCTGGTCCTTCTCTTCACTAGACTAGCCCTGCCCAGTTCCTGTAACCGTTCTTCATAGGTTTTAGCCTCCAGTCCCCTAATCATCTTGGTTGCTCTTCTCTGCACTTTTTCTAGAGTCTCAAGATCTTTTTTATAGTGTGGTGGCCAAAAATGGGTGCTTGTGAAGTGGGTGGGAGCTGACACCACCATCCCCAAGCAGGGGAGAACTTTTCAAGCAGTGTCTGGAACTGAAGAAGCTTGTTGCACGAGAAGCGAAATGTTTTCAAAGGAAAAACAAACCAAGAACGTCCAGTTTGCCTTTTGGAAAAAGCACCTTTGGGATTTCAAGCAGGGTTGTTGTTGTTTTTTAAAACAGGGCAATTTCAACTCCCAGAATTCCCCAGCCACCATTTTGAATTCTGGGAGTTGAAATTTGAAAAGTACTGGATCAGGGGTCTTCAAACTTGTCCCTTTTATGACTTGTGGACTTCAACTCCCAGAATTCCTCAGCCAGGCACTGAGGGCCAAGTTTGAAGACCCCTGTACTGGATTAAAGGGGAGTGTAAAGGCAGGCTGGGTACCATTTGTGGCGCTGAATAACATTAATCCAGTCGATCATTTTTAATCCTTTTCCCCCCCTTCCCTTTCAGAAGAAATGCCTTATCTGAAATGTCCTCTCCACACAGTCCTGAAACTCAGTCCTGTAGCTTATGGTGAGTAAAATATATTTCATAAGAGACCAAGTATGTTCACACAACACGCTCGTCTTGGCTAAAATCAGGCAAGCGAGACAGTTGGTGTGGTGACAGGTAATCCTCGAATTACAGCCATTCATTTAGTGTCCATTTCAAGTTACAAAGGCCCTGAAAAAAAGTGACTTATGACCCAGGTTGACTCAGCCTTCCATCCTTCCGGGGTCGGTAAAATGAGGACCCAAATTGTTGGGGGTCAATAGGCTGACTCTGCAAACTGCTTAGAGAGGGCTGTAAAGCCCTGTGAAGCTGTAGGTAAATCTAAGGGCTGTTGCTATTTTTCACACTTACGGTCCCTTCAGCAGTCACTCCCAAGCTACAAAGGAAGAATCGACAACATACCCTTTTAGCAAGAAAATGGAGGCTTGTCACACTGCCTTCCCTTCCCCATCTTTAATTCTTATCTGGGAGTTAAGATAAGATGGAAGTCAGTTCAGCTCAGCTGTCCACAGAATGCAGAAGGATCAATTTAGCACTGATTGTGTAAACCCTGATCAATACCCCATAACCCTATCTTAACTTTATTTGCCATCAGAACAGATGGTTTAACCCAGGGAAATTGCCCTTTGTCTCGCTCCCTATTTGTTTATCCCTTTTGTTTTTGGCAAAATCACCACCGAGAGCAGTGCATAAATGAAATTCTCGGGGCTGTTCCCTAATGAAAGAAATTAATGGCTGCTGTTATTATACTTTTGACTTGATTTGAATAGCCTTGCTTTTCTCTCTGGCATTGCCGAAGGACAAAAGGCTTTTCCTAGGCACTGTTTGACCCCCTGCTGTTTTCACCGTTGCTTTTAAAAATTAAATCGCCTGACTGATTTGATTTGAGTTACATTTAACACCTCCTCCTCCTCCAAGTACTCAAGTCTGTTTTGATCTCATAATCTGATTAAAGAGTGCAGCTGAAGGGCTAACGTATTCCTCATCCCGCCATATCCTTTTTTCCTCTCTCTCTTAAGGTTGCCGCGTGGAGTCCATCTATCTGAACGTTGAAGCTGTGAACACTCACCGGGACAGACCAGAGGTGAGCTGGCTTCCTAAGGGGTCATTCTCTCTCTCTCTCCCCCCCCCACCTTATGCGCTCATAGCACAAGCGCCTATTCCCCCAAAATGTTCAGCATCGCATCCATTTTCTTGCCCAACGCTAACCCCTGGCTTGGGACAGTGGGATAGCAATTACCCCAATACTAAAAAATAGGGGGTAAAAATCAGATTTACCTGCATTGTTGACTGCTCAAAGTAATTCCCATATATAAGGCCCTAGTGCTCAGTAAGGAGGTCAATCTTCTACATTGGCGATTCCAATGGCCTATGTGGGGCCCGCATGACTGAATGCTCCCCCTTTGGCAGGGAAGACCCCGCCCCATAGAAAAGTAGCTTGACAGGTGTCAGGCTCCTAAAATCAAAAAGAGACACATCGTGATATTTTTTCCAGGCAATTTCTTTATTGTTCCTCACCCATAGACGGAGTCCAACTAAAGCATGCTAACGCCATCATATAGCACAGTGATGGCGAACCTTTTAGAGACCGAGTGCCCCAAAACCGCCCCCGTCCCCGCTCTGCCCTGTCCGCTGGGCCACCCACCACCTCCACAGATCACCCAGGCAGCCCAGCAGTGCCATGGCGGCCACGCCCTCCGCCCGTGCCCCGCAGCGTCATCTGCGGGCGACAGGGTGCAAGGGCGGAGCCTTGTCCCCGCTGCCCGGCTACCATGTCCTTGGCTGCGCTGCTTTGCGTGGGCCGTGCCCGGGGGCGACTCTCCTCTGGGGGGGCTGCTGGTGAGGAGGGGGCCATGGGAGAAGGCGGAGCTGGGGCGACGGTGTGTGTGCCCACAGAGAGGGCTCCGAGTGCCACCTCTGGCACGCGTGCCATAGGTTCGCCACCACTGATATAGCATATCCTTTGGGAACTATTGAGGAGGAGCTGCCTTCGCCCTCTTTCTCACACACAAGCTATCTGGGCCAAGTTGTCTGTTGCTCCTTTGGGATGCAGCCCCTCACTTCTGGGAATCCAGACTGCATTCCATCGCGACAGTTTAGCTTTCATTGTGTAACCACCAGCCCAGGTTTTCTACCTCCTTGACACCTATGGTGATTTCAGATTCTCCTGCCATCAATATCTGCTTCCCTGTCTTTGCCAAGTACGTTTTCTTCCCCCCCCCCTAACTAGGAAAGCCCTGGGGGTTGTCGTAAATTAGGCATTGTGTACTTTAAAAAGGTGGCAACTTTAAGAGCTGTGGACTTCCAACTTCCAAAATTCCTCAGCAAACCATAGTCCAGATCCAGTTTGTTTCTTGCTTATTGGGTTGATGTGTATGTTGTTGGCCTTTCCAACTGCAGGGCTGGAAATCTTATTTTACAACCCTGTTGCTCATCACTGTGGCCAGTAACTAAGGAATAAGAATTGATTTAATCAAAGGCTTCTTTCTGTACTTAAAAGGCAGGCTGTGCACCTTTAAAATGATCTATAGTCAACGGCTACCAACGTAGGAATTTTGAGCTGAAAAGCAAGCTTTAAACTGGGTTTTGCCTAAAAGGAACTGGACATTATGCAATACTTTAAAAGTATTGGTCAAGATAAGACACGGGTCCGATTTGACCTTCTGTGGCTTCACTTCCTGTCTAGATACCTTGTCTTCAGTGAAAGCAGATGATTCTCAACGGTCAATGTCATCAGCTATTTATTTTGTGTATTATAATTTATTTTTTAAATTTATATACAGCTTCTCTCACTGTTGAAGCTAAGCACTAAATGTTTCACAGCTGCTGGTTTCCGTCCCACATTTTGTAGGGAAAAGATGGTCAAGTTTAATTGAACGTTGATTTCAGTCTGGCTCCGCCTACCTCTTTGTTCTGACTTCACCTCCTTTTTTGTGGGGGGGGGACCCCTCTCTGGATCTAACAATGACCTCAGGCCTCATTGCTGAGTTTCCAATTCCCCAAATCTTTCCATCCTCTTCGTCTGCCTGCAAAAACTAGAAAAACCGGTTCTTCTTCGGCTTCTAAAATCCTGTTTCCTAGAACTGTAGAATGTCAGGCTTGGAAAGCACCTCAAAGGTCATCCAGTCCAACCCTCAGAGGGGAAAAACAAAATCCGCTCTCCTTGCTTTCGCATTTGTGTTACGGCGAACCGATGACCTCGTTTTTTTTTTTTTTAAACAAAAAATGCTCTTTTTTGTTGTCTTCATAGCTTTCGTCTTCCTTTGCTTTATTGTTATTTTTCTTATCTTTCTCTCGCTCCAATCTAGGATGCAAAGAAGGGACCTAATGCGCTCATGAGACGCAATAGCTTCGTCCCTCTGGCCAGTCCAGAGCCCGTCAAAAAACCACGCATGAACAGGTTTGAGGATCATGCCGCTGCTTCGGCCGCCTTGCCAATCCATACCTGTCTATCTCCTGACGGCCCGGTCCAGCTTCCCGGACAAGTTGGTTCTCTTTCTTTTTGTTGGTGTGTTTTTGTGGTGATGGTGTGTCGTAACTTGCAGCATGCTTAACCGTCCTGTTGTTTGACCTCTTAGGACAGTGGTCCCCAACTTTTTGGGCATCAGGGACTGGTTCCGTGGAGAGAGGTTTTTCCGCGGACTGGAGGGGACGTGGTTTCATGTACTGCCTGCATCCTGAGGATGGGGCTTTGCTTGTTTGCACGGACCGGTTTCTAGGATGCTGCGGCCTGGTGCTGGTCCGCGGACCGGGGGTTGGGGACCCCTGTCTTAGGAGGCTGTGCTTGGTCTTGCTTAATTTTGTTTGAATGGACTCGACCTCCCGGGACTCTTCTTCTCCCTGACCCTCAATGACCTTCTCTTGATATCTATCATTGGAGGATTAAATGTTTTTGGCTAGCTAACCTAACTAACTTGCACACGCCTGTGAGAATGTGAGTAGCTTAATCTTGGTTGGACAAGCCCTTGAGTTGCCACGGAAATCAGGACTACCAAATATAGATAATCCTCAATTTAACAGTCCCAATGGTGACCAAAATTTATATGGCCAAGCAAGGTGGTTGGCCACATGAATTATGCCCAGCTTTGCGACTTTTTGCCCCAGTCGTTAAGCAGACTGCTGCAATTGTTAAACGAATTGTGTGATCATTAAGCAAAGCTGGCTTGACTTTGCTTTCAGGAAGCAGCCAGGAAAGTCCTAAATAAGGATCACATGATCCTGGGATGCTGCCTTTGTCATAATTATGTGCTAGTTATTAAGCCCCTAAATTTTGATCAGGATGCTGGGGATGTAGCTACAGTTGTTGCAGTAAGTGCAAGGACCGGTCGTAAGTTATTTTTTTTCAGCACTGTTGTAATTTCGAACGGTCACTAAACAAATGGAAGTCGAGAACTGCCTATAATCCAGAGAGGCATTATTTCTTGAAGGCTTTGTTGAACATTCATTGAAGAATGTTGGTTTGGTTTGTATTTTTGCCTTTTTATCAGTCCACACTTTTTAAGTTGATTACGATCTCCACTAACTATTCTTAAAAGACTCAATAGGCTCTGATTAGGAGCTAAGGATTTCAGTGGCATCCGATCAGTTACCAACTGAGGAAAATATTTGTAGTTCAGGGTTGAAATGAGGGATCTTTAGCACTCTCTGAGCTTGGTGCTTTTCTTGCAGACATGTTAGGGGGGAGTGAAGAGGAGGAAAAGAAAGGGAGGGAGGGAGGAAAGGAAGGAAAGAGGAGGAGGAGGAGAAGAACTGTGGGATCCTTGGTGCTCTCTGAGCTTGGTGGTTTTCTTGTAGACATTTCATGACCCAACTAGGTAACATCATCAGTGTTAGAAGGGAATGGGGTTTGCTTTCTGTTTACATAGAAGTATACGGGGAAAGCCACTCCCAATAAAAGAGAATATTTGTAGGGTTGAAATGAGGGTGTCCTTAGCGCTCTCTGAGCTTGGTGGTTTTCCTGCAGACGTTTCATGACCCAACTAGGTAACATCATCAGTGTTAGAAGGGAGTGAGGTTTGATTTATGTTTACATAGAAGTATACGGGGGAAGCCACTCCCAATAAAAGAGAATATTTGTAGCTCAGGGTTGAAATGAGGGGTCCTTAGCACTCTCTGAGCTTGGTGCTTTTCTTGCAGGCGTTTCATTACCCAACTAGGTAACATCATCAGTGTTAGTAGGGAGGGAGGCTTGCTTCTAGCACTAATGATGTTATCTAGTTGGGTAATGAAACGTCTGCATAAAACAACCAAGCTCAGGGAGCACCAAGGACCCCTCCCGAGATCAGTTGCTTGTCGTATTTTTTTTTTGGGGGGGGGGGTTGACTCTTTAGAGACCCAGACCAGTGATGGCTCCTCCATCAAAACCATGACATTCTGTGTTTCGTACAATGAAAAAATCCAAAAAACCCGAACACTTTTGCATTTGGCTACTTGCGGGCTCCGTGACTCTCAACCTGGAGAAAATCTACAAATGTTTTGTCTGCTGGCTTGTAATCTCAAGGCCTGTTTTGGAGGGCCAAAGGAACGAGATTGCCCTGACTTGATCCATTTTCTTTCTTTCTTTTTTTTAATGGGAAAGGTCAGAAAATGTTCTCTGTTTCTGCCAGATATAGATCAGTGCAAGCGTCCTGCCTTCGTTCTAAACTGCAGTGTTTTGAAATTCGGCCATTTTAAGAGGGGTGGACTTCAACTCCCAGAATTCCCCAGCCAGCATGGCTGGCTGGGAAATTCTGGGAGTTGAAGTCCGTCGCTCTTAAAATGGCCGAAGCTGAGAAATGCTGTGCTCTCGGTTAGCAACCCTTGTTTGAAAAGACTTCCAAGTTACTGGTTTTTCTGTTATTTTGATACTTCTTTTCCATGCATGGAGGTTGATGCTGAAGCAGCTGCTTCACGTCACTTGATTTGTCTCCTTCTACCCCATTGCTTTCCATCTCCCGGCTGCCATTTTCTGATTGCTAAGCTTTCATGCGCCTTCACTGATTTTCTTTCCCTTTACTTTATTTCTTTTTTCTCTTTTTCTTTTGTCTCTTTACAGCCATTACTGGGGAAAGTTTGCCTGTAAGTAATATTTTTTTTTTAGTGTTGGTGATGTTGGTTTAACCTGTTTCTTTGCTGTCTGCATGGCTGTGTCTTTGTTTCTTATTTATTTATTAAATTTGTATGCCATCCATCTGGCCGATAAGGTGACTTTTGATTTTGCTGCTAAGAAGCTGTGCTGAGCTTTTAATTTTCCATCTGGCTGTTGCACTTCTGTCATTAATCATTGGGAATTTCCATAGACTGAGAGAATAACACTAGGATAGCTGATGATAGATAGATAGATAGATAGATAGATAGATAGATAGATAGATAGATAGATAGATAGATAGATAGATAGATAGATAGATAGATAGATAGATAGATAGATAGATAGATAGATAGATAGATAGATAGATAGATAGATAGATAGATAGATAGATAGATAGATAGATAGATAGATAGATAGATAGATAGATAGATAGATAGATATAGAGGTAGAGTAGGTAGGTAGATTGAGATAGATAGATAGATAGATAGATAGATAGATAGATAGATAGATAGATAGATAGATAGATAGATAGATAGATAGATAGATAGATAGATAGATATAGAGGTAGGTAGGTAGGTAGATTGAGATAGATAGATAGATAGATAGATAGATAGATAGATAGATAGATAGATAGATAGATAGATAGATAGATAGATAGATAGATAGATAGATAGATAGATAGATAGATAGATAGAGGTAGATTGATATAGATAGGTAGATATAGATAGATTCAGACAGACAGACAGACAGACAGACAGACAGACAGACAGACAGATAGATAGATAGATAGATAGATAGATAGATAGATATAGGTAGATAGATTGATATAGATAAGTAGATAGATATAGATAGATTCAGACAGACAGACAGACAGATAGATAGATAGATAGATAGATAGATAGATAGATAGATAGATAGATAGATAGATAGATAGATAGATAGATAGATAGATGATAAACATAGGTAGATTGATATAGATTGATAGATAGATAGATAGATAGATATAGATAGATAGATAGATAGATAGATAGATAGATAGATAGATAGATAGATAGATAGATAGATAGATAGATAGATAGATAGATATAGATAAGTAGGTAGATAGATATAGATTGAGACAGACAGACAGAGATAGATAGATAGACTCACTTAACTGTCTCGCTTAGCAACAGAAATGTTGGGCTCAACTGTGGTCATTAACTGGAGGACTGCCTATATTCCTATAAGGGAGCATGGGAAGTTAAGAAAGTGAATTTTCTTAGGAATAAATGCTGCCAGCATCTTTTCCTGGGGTAGCAAAGTGAGGGCAAAAGGGCAACAGAGAAGACTTGGCTTCAAGGTAGAAATGGAAGCCAAATTAATTTTGGGGTGCTGATGAAGCACCCACCTCCCTATTTTGAGCCAATGCTGGGGCAAGCCTTTCCCTCTCACCCATGACAGATGGCCATCTTGTTCATTTCCCCCCCCTCCCGTCTTTATTCTTCTTGTACTGAAGTATGGATGTGGGTCTTTCAGCTTCACTCGTTTTTCCAAAAGGGTGTTTGCTGTGTTGTGTGTGGCCTTTGGACTAGCCTCACTTCTTTGCATTGGAATAACAGGTGTTGCAAACATTTTGGGTTTCTGTCCTTTCTCTCCTCTCCTCTTCCTCCCCCTCCCCTCCTCTCTATCCTTCCCTCTCCCTTCCCTTCCTCTCCTCTCCCTGACCTCTTGTCCTTCCCTCTCCTCTCCTCTTATAGGAAAGAGAGGTAGAAATAAATATTCCTTTGGATTTAAGTTGCTTTTATAAAAGTGACATGCCTTTTCCTGAAATTTCTTTCTTGTTGTTGTTTTGGAACTATTCAAAGTATCTGGATATTTTAGAAATATATTGGTATTTTTTTAATCAGGTACTCTATGCAGAAGGCTTATGGGTTTCAGCATTTTTATATTATTTATTTATATCCTGCCTTTATAGTTTTTTTATAGATAACTCGAGGCAGTGAACATGCCTAATATCCTTCCTTCCTCTTATTTTCCCCATAACAATAACCCTGTGAGGTGGATTGGGCTGGGACGGATTGGCCCAAAGTCACCCAGCCAGCTTTCATGCCTAAAGCGGGACTAGAACTCACCATCTCCTGATGATTGGCCCAACGTCACCCAGCTGGCTTGCATGCCCAGGCAGAACTAGAACTCACAGTATCCTAGTGATTAGACCAAAGTCACCCAGCTGAGTTTCATGGCTAAGGCAGGACTAGAACTCACCATCTCCTGAAGACTACCCCGAAGTCACCCAGCTGGCTTGCATGCCCAGGCAGAACTAGAACTCATGGTATCCTAGTGATTAGACCAAAGTCACCCAGCTGAGTTTCATGGCTAAGGCAGGACTAGAACTCACCATCTCCTGGTGATTGGCCTAAAGTCACCCAGGCAGCTTTCATGCCTACAGCCAAACTAGAACTCACCGTCTTCTGGTTTCTAAGCCAGCACTAGACCAAACTGGCTCTCTAAATTCCTTTAGGCTTCAACTTTTGCTTCTTTGAGGACAAGCCAAGACTGTATGCAGAACGTATCAAGGTTGAAATCTGCTAATCTCAAAACATCCTTTTTTGGAGCAAGAAGCTTGTTAGGACTGGGATATTTCAGCCGCCAAATGTTTGGCATGCTTCTCTTTCATTTTTTGCTCCTACTCCCCCCCCCAAGGGGTTCAATTGATGATTATTTGCAAGGCAAAGGAGATAATAATCTTCCAACAAATCCGTTTCTTTAATGGTGTGGTGCAATGGTTGTCAGGCAGCCTGGGGCATACTACTTTGTGTGTCCTCTCTATGAGCGAACGTCTGGATCATTAGTTGCTCACCTCCTGTGTAGTGTGCACGTTGCTTTGAAGCTACCCAGATGTGTTTGCCTATTCTCAGGTATTCTGCAAAGCTACCCAGATGTGTTTGCCTATTCTCAGGTATTTTGAGTCAATCTCAGTTCCAGACGATTGCACACTTAAACAATGGCAAACAATGTCTACATTTCTGCCTTTTGCTGAGGGTTCCCCCCCCCCGATTTCTCAGTCTAGCTACGCCCGTAGAATATTTTAGTGCCCCCCCCCCCAACCAATCCTAACCAGGTCCAATTCTGCTTAGTCTCCCACTTCCCAAAAGTTGAGTCGAGGGATATGACCAAATTACAAATTACAGGTCCCTAATCTGTTGATGTAGCAAAATAATAGCAATAGCACTTAGACTTATATACCGCTTCACAGGGCTTCACAGCCCTCTCTAAGCAGTTTACAAAGTCAGCCTGTTGTCCCCCAACCACCGGGGTCCTCATTTTACTGACCTCGGAAGGATGGGAGGCTGAGTCAACCTTGAAGCTGGTCAGGATTGAACTCCAGGCTGTGGGCAGAGTTTGCCAGCAATACTGCATTCTAACCACTGCACCACCATGGCTCCTTCCTTCCTTCCTTCCTTCCTTCCTTCCTTCCTTCCTTCCTTCCTTCCTTCCTTCCTTCCTTCCTTCCTTCCTTCCTTCCTTCCCCCTCTCTAAGTGGTTTACAGAGTCAGCATGTTTGCCCCCAACCGTCTGGGTCCTCATTTTACTGACCTCGGGAGGATGGGAGGCTGAGTCAACCTTGAAGCCGGTCAGGATTGAACTCCAGGCTGTGGGCAGAATTTGCCTGCAATACTGCATTCTAACCACTGCACCACTACGGCTCCTAAGATAGTAGAAGAGATAGTTGCTTTGAATTTCAGTTCCGTTCTGGAAAACGGGGAGGTGGAGGTGTGATTATGTCATGTTACCACTGCCGGGATCAAAACCTTTTGTGCAGATCAGTTTGCTGAAATGAGCAGTCAAAAAAATCATTACGTTGCATTTGCAATGTGAAGTGCTACAGCAGAGGTCCCCAACCTTTTGGGCACCAGGGACCGGTTCCGTGGAGAAAAGTTTTTTCCACAGACCGGAGAGTGCGTGGTTTTGTGTGCTGCCTGCATCCCACGGATGGGGCGTTGCTTGTTTTTGCGGACCGGTTGCCGGCATGCCACGGACCGGCACCGGTTCATTGACTGGGGGTTGGGGACCCCTGTGCTACAGGACTTCCTTTAAGAGAATAAACTTTATCTGGTATTGCTTCGTTCATTCTTTTTTTTTTACACATTTGAGATGTCCTACAAAAAACAAAAAAACCCTTAGGGATATAACTTTTACAGAGAATGTAAAATGCAAGGCGGGGCCTATCAACACAGCCCGCAGATCCCATCTTTAAAAGTAACATGTAGTTCTCCCAGGGAGCACCAGGGCCTCTCCGAAGCTCCTTTAAGCTAGCAGATTTATGTTAGTACCTATAGGAGAGAATATTTTGTAGCTCAGGGTTGAACTGTGGATCCTTGGTGCGCTCTAACCGCCGGGCGGTTTTCTTGCAGACGTTTCATTACCAAGCTAGGTAACATCATCAGTTTTACGTTAGTAGCCAGGAAACATCAGAATACAATCAATTGACTGAAGATGACTTGACAGTTTTTTAGAAATCGGTCCAGGAGACACGAAAGACCTAACCCAGGGGTAGGCAACCTTGGCTCTTTTATGACTCGTGGACTTCAACTCCCAGAATTCCTGAACCAGCATGGCTCAGCTTGGAAACCTCTCCCTTTCCCCTCAGCATGGCTGGCTCAGGAATTCTGGGAGTTGAAGTCCACGAGTCATAAAAGAGCCAAGGTTGCCTACCCCTGACCTAACCCTTGTAAAGAGAACAGGCACCTTGCATGCATACCTAACAATTTTTTTCTCCTGACTTTGTTTCACCTCCAGTTTTTTCCCCTCTCCAGAACTCTTACCGCAACTTGTGTCTTCTGCATGTTGTTCTAGTTGTGCTGCTTCTCCTCCCCTTTCTCCAGACACAAAGCCACCGGCTCATGGTTGACCTTCTCTCTTTTTTCTTCCTGTGTCGCCAGAACCTGAACTCTCCACACACACAGCCTTGACTCTCTTTCGGCGCTACAGCGGGATCCGCGGGTGGAAGCCAAGCGCCATAGCATCATTCATCTCCGAAACTTGCAGTCTGCTCCACATCTCTGTTCAGCTCCAGTTGATTTGTTGATGATCTCCATCGCTGGTTTATATCTTGCCTTCTTGGACGTAAGAAAATGGAGTTGTGGAAGGAGGAACCCACCAGAGAGAAAGAAAGAGAGAGAGATGGATGGATGGAGGGAAAAAAAAATAAAGGAAAAGAAAGAGACTTATTTCATCAGCATATAAACTGTGAATCTGAACCTGATTTTAAAGCTGGTTTATTTTTTTATTTTATTTTTTTCATCTCCACTTTGGTAGACTCCAGCAAGCACCAGAGTGCATCTGTACGCACCATACGTCCTAGGTCTCTTTGTTATTCTGTTTTTTTCTTAAGCAACGAGCTTGCCTTGCAGAAAATCACTGTGCTGATCCCAGCATCTCTAAGATAAAGGGCTAGGGTCAGCCTAGGTGGGCTGCAGCTAAGACAGAGGCGAAGGGGAGATGAAAAGTATTCTGGGTTACATCCGTGAGTCTGTTCCATCTATTCGTTTCTACCTTAGATGGTCGCTGAGGGGAAGGATTCTCCATGAATTTTAGCTGTCCTCGTGAACTGGTCCAAGACAGAGGCGATCAGTTGCCTCCCAGACCTGGAGAGAAGAGGGATAGAGGCCAAAAGCTTGGGAAAAAACAATTGTGAAATGTTGTTTTATTTCCACAGAGCGTACACACAAACCACACTTCGTAAGCGAGAGCCTCTCGTCTCTTCTAGGGGCGCATAAACATCCGCCATCTCCAACGGGACTGCGTCCTGGCCCTGCTTTGGGATAGTTTTTGTGTGATGGAACACAACCTTTTGTGGACCCTGACTTCTCCAGTGGGTTGGGGGACTTCCCACTCAGGCAGGACTCCAGCCCATTTTTAAGTCCAGTGTTAAAAGAGATGCGCTGGTCTAAATTTTCAGACCTGGAGGTGTGGTTTCGCCCCGCCTTGCCTTCTCCCCTTTTGTGCTTGTGTGTGGCTCGTGGGAAGGTCTGTTCGGAGACCGCTGAAGGCTTAAGATGCCTCTTTTATGTTAGAAGCATCTCACGGTGCAAACAGGGTATGTTCCTATCGACCGACGAATGAGCTTCCGGCAACTGGGACGTTCGTAGAGATCTGCAAATCCGGAGTTGGCAAGGCTGTTTTTCAAGCTTTCCACTCTTGAGTCAGCCACCGGAAACGGTTTCTGATCCTCACGTTTGAGACTCCACTGTTTGATCCAGCATATTAAATCTGTCTTGGCAAGTTTTCCTGTCAAGGAGAGGGAGAGGGTTCCCAGAGCTACAGTTTTGTCCTCAGCGTGGCCAATAAAAAATTAAAAAAATGAGAAGAATGGCTGACGTACCCCAACGCATTAGAATAGCATGTTAGGAGCAAAGTTAAGGTTAGTTTCATTCAGGTGAGTTGATGATTATGGGCCTCCAGGGACCCCCCTCCCTTTTTTACACGTTGAAATAATTATCCTTCTTAGAAGCAGTAGAGGACTGTTTTAAATGATCGTTTTTGCTAGTTTTGAAGGACATCTGAGTAAGCATGCTTTCCTGTGGACCAGAATTTACCCTGGTGACTTCTCAGCCGTTCTCCGGTTTCCCAGGTGTCACTCAGTTCGTAGGCCTCATGTGTGGCTGACGAAAGTAACAATAGGCTGGTTTCGAACACAGGCCCTCTTTAAGACTGAACTGTCCTGCCAAAGGGTTACTGGAAAAGCTGTCCAGGATGAGCAACTGGTGGGCAGGGTGAGGTCCCCAAGGCAGATAGTTGCCTTGTGTGCGAATCTCGCAGGGCGTTAAAGGTGATGTTATTTTCCAAATAAAGGATTGTTTGACCCAGACTCAAAGTGTTGACTTGCTAATCCGAGATGGTTTATATGTGTGTAGTAGCGCTCCGTGTAGATCAGAGGTGGGGAACGATGGCCCTTTTATGACTTCAACTCCCAGAATTCCTGAGGCAGCCAGTGTGGAATTCTGGGAGTTGAAGTCCACAAGTCACGAAAGGGCCATCGTTCCCCTACCCGTGGTGTAAATGAAAAGCTTTTTCTGCTTGTTAAAATTAGCTTGTTTTATTCTTGTTTTGCTTTTTAAAGACAATTTTTATACATTGGATGTTTTTCGGAGCTTGTATGTGCCTGAGCACGCAAGATTGATCTTTTTTTTCTTTCTTTTTTTTTTAAAAAACCCCGTACCTAGGTGTGAATGGCTTCATCTCCAATCCGGCAAATATTTCCTTTTGAAATTCTGCGGGGAAATAGAGCAAATGGGTGCAAATAAAAATTAACCTTTCCCATCCTCCCAAAACAAAGGTCCGGGCTGACAAATTGCATTTTGTGATCAACGTTTTAGGCCAACTGTTTTCTTACAAATACTGTCCATTCGAAAGAGATGGAAGTAAGGAAATAGAGAATGATAAGGGCGTCTCCCACCCGTCTGGAAAACAGAAATCTCAGAACAAAATGGATTTTTCCTGTTTGAAAAGAAGGGGGAAAGCTCAAAAGGTTGTTAATTACCATATTGTTGTGGGATTGTGTGGGGTGTTTGTGCTTGCAGGGTGTGGGGAACAAAAATAGGACATGGCACGGAAATTTAAATGCCATTTAAAAATCGCACCAATGGTTCCTTCTCGGCTTGGGCTTTTTTTCCTTTTGATACTTGAAGTTAGATTTTTTTAAAATCATTTTTAACAGCAAGAAGCTACTTATTTATTTAATTGATCTCGCAGAACCACAGAATCCCCCTTCTCTGGTCCTCGTAAATTTTGTATGAAATTTTAAGTTGTGTGTGTATGTAGGGGGTGATTTTATCTTCTTTCCCCTCATCCCTGGAGGTGAAGAGCAGCGCAGCTTATAAAACAGGTCTGCCTTTTTTGGAAATTTGTATATTTTGCAATTGCCGGAACAATTAAAATACCATCTTTAACTAGAACGATCGGAATTGTGTTTTTTTTTTGTTGATCAGACATCTCCTCTGTTGGAGGATATTGGATGATGGGTGTGAGTTTGGTGGGATCGATCAGTCTTTAGAAGCTGGGTTAGGTATTTACATATAATTTTATTTTGGCCATGTCAAATTTTGGCTGGAATGAGGTATGTCTAGTTCAGGGGTAGGCAACCTTGGCTCTTTTATGACTGGTGGACTTCAACTCCCAGAATTCCTGAGCCAGCATGGCTCAGCATGGAAACCTCTCCCTTTCCCCTCAGCATGGCTGGCTCAGGAATTCTGGGAGTTGAAGTCCACGAGTCATAAAAGAGCCAAGGTTGCCTACCCTTGGTCTAGTTTAATGAAAAAAAGGACAAGGGGTGACATCATAGTATTCCAAAATTTGAGGGGCTGCCACAAAGAAGAGGGGTCAATCTATTTTCCAAAGCTCCTGAAGACGGGACAAGAAGCAATGGATGGAAGTTGAGAGAACCAACCTAGAACTAAGGAGAAATTTCCTGACAGAACAATTAATCGGTGGAAGAACTTGCCTCCGGATGTTGTGGGTGCTCCAACACTGGAGGTTTCTAAGAAGAGATTGGACAACCATTTGTCTGAAATGATAGAGGGTTTTCTTCCTGAGCAGGGGGTTGAACTAGAAGACCTCCAAGGTCCCTTCCAAGTCTGTTATTCTGTTATTCACACAGGGGAATTCACTAGAGAGAACAATTATGCTTGGAAGAGTTAGTGGTAAAAGGGAACCAGGTTGCCAAAGAACACAGCTGGAGACCATTAAAGCAGACACCAGCCAGAACATAGAAAAACTCAAAAGAAACAGTATAAGATCAGAAGACATGGAGAGCCCTGGCCCATAGAATCACAAAGACTCAAGACTTGACTGAATGGAGAACATCCTCATCAATTTTGTTATCTTTATCAAGGTATAAAACACAGAAGAAGGTGAAAATAGTGGAAAGATGGGGAATGAAAAAGGGAAAAGAAGGAAGTGTAAGGTAAAGCGGGAAAAGAAAAGCATTGACTTCCATCTCCCTTTAGTGCATCCCAAAGGTGCTTTTTCAAGAGGCAACAGGACTTTTTTTTTGTTTTTCTCTTGAAGACGTTTCGCTTCTCATCCAAGAAGCTTCTTCAGCTCTGAGCTGGAGAAGCTGAAGAAGCTCCTTGGATGAGAAGCGAAACGTCTTCAGAGAAAAACAAGAAAGTCCAGTTGCCTCGTGAAAAAGCGCCTTTGGGACAACCAGGAGCTGGATGACTGAGGATCTCCATAGACGTCTCTTTAGTGCAGTAGAATAAGATAGTGGTAACATTACAGCCTCAACTTTGTACTTTTACATGTACTTAAAATGCACTGATAATCTCTATAACAACAAGCTTATCTAATCGACAAAACCCCAAAGTCGATGTTTCATTTCTTTCCATCTCAAGCACAAAATCCAGATTTCTGTGCACAGCCAGTTCTCGGCGTGAGGCCCTTTTTTTTTACTGCTATTGTTCAAATGGTCTCTGAAAGAATTATTGTTAATCGTGAGCTGCCTGTAGAAAGCTCAAAATGCAGAAGTGGTTCGCAAGTAGAACCGGATTAGGTGTCAGTAGTCCTCAATTTATTATCACAACTGGGGCCAACATTTCCACTGCTAACCAAGACAGTCGTTAAGTGAATTTTGCCCCCTTTTGCGACTCTTCTTGCCACAGTTGTTAAGAGAATCGCTGCAGTTGTTAAGTTAGGAACACGCTTGTGAAGTGAGTCTGGCTTCCCCCATTGACTTTGCTTGTCAGAAGGTCACAAAAGGGGGATCACATGACACCCCCCCGGGACGCTGCAACCGTCATAAGTATGAATCGATTCCCAAGTGTCTGAATCCATGGGGATGCTGCAATGGTCATAAGTGTGAAAAACGGTCATAATTTATTTATCTCGGTCTGCCACATAGAAGAGGGAGTCAAGCTATTCTCCAAAGCACCTGAAGGCAGGACAAGAAGCAATGGATGGAAACTAATCAAGGAGAGAAGCAACCTAGAACTAAGGAGGAATTTCCTGACAGTTAGAACAATTAACCAGTGGAACAACCTGCCTCCAGAAGCGGTGAATGCTCCAACACTGGAAGTTTTTAAGAAGAGACTGGACAGCCATTTGTCTGAAATGGTAGAGGGTTTCCTGCCTGAGCAGGGGGTTGGACTAGATGACCTCCAAGGTCCCTTCCAACTTTATTAGTATTAGAAGTCACTTTATCCAATGCCATTGTAACTTCGAGCAGTCACTAAACGAAGTGTTGTAAAAATCGTGGCCCACTTGTAGTTCAGGCAACATAAACCTGAGCTAAGCAAGTCTCAAATATTTCAAAAATGTCTCTGGCCAAGATCCGGTAATACAAGGGAGTGTCCAGCAGAAAAGAGATGGAAAATCCCAGCCATAAAGCATACTTGCTTTTAAAACCAAGCTTTGATCAGCAAAGGTTTATAGAGAACAAAGATGCTCCTATATTGGAAGATTATCAAAAAATACCTTTGAAGGACTCTTTGTCCTGCCAAAAAACCCGGCCCTCGAGATGAAAGATGGTAACCAAGCTGTAAGCAAACAGCTCATATCTCGGGTCTCGCCTTCCTATTAAAAAATGGGACAGAATGACTGTTCCTTTTTTCAGCCCTGAAACTGATCCTGCAATCCATTTATTATTATTATTATTATTTTGGGATAATTTGAGAGCGAGCTGGAAAGAAAAGTGAAGGCCTGTCTCTGCTCTTTAGGATCCGGAAGTAAAATTGGAACACACACACACACACACTTACGGGTGTCCATGTGCCAAAAAAACAACAACTCAAGATGGCAGCCATAACCACCTCATCTCCTACAATACAGGTAGTTGTTGACATAAACCAGGGGTCTTCAAACTTGGCCCTTTTATGACTTGTGGACTTCAACTCCCAGAATTCCTCAGTCGGCCATTTTGATGAAATTGCAGGCTTGGATCCAGACCAGGGGTCTTCAAACTTGGCCCTTTTATGACTTGTGGACTTCAACTCCCAGAATTCCTCAGTCGGTCATTTTGATGAAACTGCAGGCTTGGATCCAGACCAGGGGTCTTCAAACTTGGCCCTTTTATGACTTGTGGACTTCTACTTTCAGAATTCCTCAGCCAGGCACATGTGCCTGGCTGAGGAATTCTGGGAGTAAAAGTCCACAAGTCATAAAAGGGCCAAGTTTGAAGACCTCTGACGTAAACAGTTCACGTAGTGATCGTTCAAAGTTACAACGGCATGGGGGGAGGGGGGGAAGTGACTTATGGATTGCTTTTTACACTTATTGCAGCGTCCCCATGGTCACGTGATCAAAATTCAGATGCTTGGTAAAGTAGTTCGTATTTATAATGGTTGCAGTGTCCCGGGGTTACCTGATCCCCTCTTGCGACCGTCTGACAAGCAAAGACAATGGGGGAACCCGTGTTCCTAACTGAATTTCGATCCCGTAACTGTGAGGACATGCTGCAGTGGTCGTAAGTCTTTTTTTGTGTGTGTTGTAACTCTGGTTACTCAACCAACGGTTGTAAGACAAGGACTACCTGTAGAATGTAGATGGGAGACCACTCGGAGACACCCCCCCCCCCCAGAGCTGTAAGATAAAGTAGGAAGTTGGGGGGGGGAACATCCTAGAAAAACAGTAACCACTGTTACAGAAAACAAGGTGGAGACGTTTGTGTAAACACCAGAAACTGAAGCTAACTCAAGGGAATTTCTATTTACTTAAAAAGGAAGGCAGGAGGCTGGCTGTGACCTGGCAAAGATGATTAATCTAGGGAAATGACTGGTCTATGGCAGGCTGATTTATTACCGTTAATGCCACAACCCCAGAGAACCAGATCCTCATTTTGCTTTTCTGTACGATAGATCCGACGCTTGAGAACCCCGTGCCCCATCAGCCACAGCCAGGGATGAGGGTTTGTGGGAATTGTAGGCCAATAAAAACCACCTGTGACTCTAGTTTTATGAAGTGGAGTAATAGCCACACATTGACCCAGGGCCAAATTAGAAGAGAGTGCAGGATTTAACTTCCCAGGTAATGTTACCTGCTCAAAAGATAATAATAATAATAATTTGATTAGTTTCCATCCATTGCTTCTTGTCCAGCCTTCTGGTGCTTTGGAGAATAGCTTGACTCCCTCTTCTTTGTGGCAACCCCTGAGATATTGGAACGCCGCTACCATGTCGCCCCTCGTCCTTCTCTTCATTAAGATGGACAGGTGAAATTGATTTGCATGTGAGCCAGCTGTGTGATAAAACTGCTAAAAAGGCATTTTGCTGAAAGATAAAAGAGGGCCTTGTCTCCACTTATGGAAATGGGAGAAGTGCAGAAACCTTGATCTACCCTCGTATATTTCTCAATCAAGCTCAACATTTTTAAGATGCGTGGACTTCAAATCTCAGAATTCCCCAAAAGTGCTGAGGTTGAGAAACACTGTGCTGGCTTGGGAATTCTGGGAGTTGAAGTCCACACACCTTAAAAGATGTGGAGACTTTGGAAAAAGTGCAGGGGAAAGCGACAAAGATGATTAGGGGCCTGGAGACTAAAACAACTGCTGAACGGTTGCTGGAACTGAGTATGGCTAGTCTTGTGAAAAGAAGGACCAGAAGTGACACGATAGCAGTCTTCCAGTATTTGAGAGGCTGCCACAAACAGGAAGGGAGTCAATATATTTTCCAAAGCACCAGAGGGCAGGACAAGAAACAATGGATGGATATAAACCAAGGAGAGAAGCAACCTGAAATTAAGGAGGAATTTCCTGACAGTGAGAACAATTAATCAGTGGAACGGATTGTTTTCAGAAGTTGTGGGTGCTCCATCACTGGAGTCTTTTAAGAAGAGACTGGACAGCCACCTGTCTGAAATGATAGCATCTCCTGCCTGAGCAGGGGGTTGGGCTAGAAGACCTCTAAGATCCCTTCCAACTCGGATATTCTATGTTCTGTGTTCTAAAATTAAGAGTTCAACCTTGGACAGCTGGCTCTCACAAGATCAAGAAGAGGCTGTCCCACAAATGAGACTCTATAGCCCTGTTGGAATAAGGACTAGTAGCATTACTTGCATTTGAATAGGCAAACAAATCAGCCAGCTACTTACATCATAGCTATTTTTGAATTCTTTCTTTAGAAAAACCTCTCTTAGAGGCAGCCAGCACACCCTTAATAAAGCATCTGCAGAAATCCTTTTGAACCTTTTTTTTTTTTACTTTTCTTGATCTTCCTGAGGAATTCTGGGAGTTGAAGTCCACAAGTCTTAAAGTTGCCAAGGTCGAGGACCCCTGCCCTATATCATTTCAGACAAATGGCTGTCCAATCTCTTTTTAAAAGCCCCCAGTCTTGGAGCACCCACAATTTCTGGAGGCAAGCAGTTCCGCTGATTAATTGTTCTCACTGTGGGGAAATTTCTCCTTAGTTCTAGATTGCTTCTCTCCTTGATCAGTTTTTGTCCTGCCTTCAGGTGCTTTGGAGAAGAGCTTGACCCCCTCTTCTTTGTGGCAGCCCCTTAGATATTGGAACACAAGTAGGAAAAAGCACAAATATTTTGGATTGAAATTGCCAAGAATATCCCTCTCCAGAAAACATCAGTTTTAGCCTTTGTCTTTGTACAAAGTTCAAGAGGATCATTCTAGATTCTAAAATACAAGGAAGAAAAGATAAGGTATTATGGGAGAGGCATGGTGTTGTAAGTAAGACAACGGTAACGGAAAGGAGTTAAACTTAAAACCAGGAAAGATAAACAGCTTCATTAAGTTTGATTGGAACATGCAACCGATTGCTCCCTGAGCACTGATAATCAAGGACAAAGTAGATAATATATCTCTAGTACATTGAATATGATAATGCAATGGCATCCATTTAGGGAGGCAGTGTGGATTGTGGTTCAGCTGTGATTTCGGTCCATTGAACAAAGAACCCGCCAAACTCCTTTTAACATATATTGGCTGATTAGGGTTATCATACATCTGAACAGGCAAAGGAGGACACAGACAATTGGACATAGACAATGGGAGGGGAAGGGAGGACAGATAAACTGTTTAACTTTCTTGATACTCGTGATGAAAATTACAGCAAAAAAACTGCAAAAAAAAAAAAGTACAGAGGCCTCCATGAAAACGTGATTATTTTCCCAGCCTCAGAAAGATAGGTTTTCAGTCAATTACGTGGCATCAAGTCAATTTCAGCTCTTAGGTAGATGTTCTCCGGCAGGATCTGTCCCCAACCTGCTACAGGGAGTCCTCAAAATATAATCATTCGTTTAGTGACCATTCAAAATTACAACGGCACTCAAAAAAGTGACCCATGATCTATTTGGGCATCCCCACGGTCACCTGTTCAAAATTCAGGCCCTGGCAACTGGCATGTACTTATGATGGTTTCACTGTCCTGGAGTCATGTGATCCTTTTGAAAAACACCTTTGGTTCAACAGTAGTAGTTTCCTCCCGTTACAATACAGGTCTACAATTTATAAACTTCTACGGCTCTAAGTATTTACCTCAATCATTATAGACTTCTCGAGGGTTTCAAGTATGCAGGTCATTTGATTATGGGCCATCAAATTGGTGATGTTCCAAAGGTGCTTTTTCAAGAGGCAACTGGACTTTCTTGTTTTTCTTTGACGATATTTCGCTTCTCATCCGAGAAGCTTCTTCAGCTCTGAAGAAAAGAGTTCTAAAGGCGATAAGCTCTGAAGAAGCTTCTAGGGTGAAAAGCGAAACGTCTTCAAAGAAAACCAAGAAAGTCCAGTTGCCTCCTGAAAAAACACCTTTGGGACAAGCATGACCTGGATGACTGAGCATCTCCATAGACAAATCAAGATCACGTGAAGTGTTGATATCACTTTACAATGCCTTGGTAAGGCCACACTTGGAATTCTGCCTCCAGTTTTGGTCACCACGATGTAAAAAAGATGTTGAGACTCTAGAAAGAGTAGAGAGAAGAGCAACCAAGATGATCAGGGGACTGGAGGCTAAAACATATAAGGAACGGTTGCTGGAATTGGGTATGTCTAGTTTAATGACTCCAGAAGATGGTAGAGGACAGGAAGGCCTGGAGGAACATTGTCCATGGGGTCGCGATGGGTCGGATACAACTTCGCAACTAACAACAACAACAGGTTTAATGAAGAGAAGGACTAGGGGAGACATGATAGCAGTGTTCCAGTATCTCAGGGGCTGCCACAAAGAAGAGGGAGTCAAGCTATTCTCCAAAGCACCTGAAGACAGGACAAGAAGCAACGGATGGAAACTAATCAAAGAGAGAGGCAACCTAGAACTAAGGAGAAATTTCCTGACAGTGGGAACAATTAATCAGTGGAACAACCTGCCTCCAGAAGTTGTGAATGCTCCAACATTGGAAGTTTTTAAGAAGAGTCTGGACAACCATTTGTCTGAAATGGTTTAGGGTTTCCTGCCTGAGCAGGGGGTTGGACTAGATGACCTCCAAGGTCCCTTGCAACTCTATTGATGTTGTTGTTGTTGTTGTTGTTAATAATAATAATAATAATAATAATAATAATAATAATAATAATAATAATAATAATAATAATAATAATAATAATAATAATAATAATAATAATAATAATAATAATAATTGGTGATCATTTTTAGAAGCCACATATATAGGCCTTCTCTCCTCAATGATCTACCTCAACATAGCCCTTCACGTTCTTGCTATAACCAAGCCCATCCATCTTGGTGCTGATCATTCTCTTTTTCTCTTTCCTTCCATCTTTCCCAGTATTACAGCTTTCTCTAGAGAGTTAGGTCTGTCCGTAATAGGATAATTTGAGCCCAGTCATTAAACACTGCTGTCATCGGACAACGCACAAACCCATTAATCATGGTAAACAATAGCTGGATTCACACAATCATGTTATAAGAGACTGCATTTTGCTTCAGTGAGTTATGTAGTGTTTTCTGTCAACTTTTGGACATAGAAATTTAGTTTGCCTTATAAGAACTGTTTAATTGGAGGCACTCTTCCAAGGCTGCTGTGTCCTTGACATCTGTATATTGCCAAGAAATTCAACAGGTGAATCTTTTATTTTCTAGCCAGCAGTCAGCTAAAGTGATGGGGTAAAACTTCCATTTCTTAAATTCCTTATCAATTCCAATGAAGACACAATATATTAATCTTAATTAACATGAAGAGTTAAACAATAGATGGCTAGTCAGAAGGTAAACAAATCTTATCATTTTCTCTCCATTTGCCAAGGATTTGGCCTGCAAGATAAGGCCCCACCATGCCTTTGTCTCTCCAGTGATCGCAGATCCGTAGAAAGCTGGGAAAGAGATAAAGATTTATTTATTTGTTCTATTTTTAATCCCTCCTTTGTTGCTTTATAAGTAACTCAAGGTGAAGAAAATACGCAATTATCCTTCTTCTATTTTTTCCACAACACCAACCCTGTGAGGTCGGTTGGGCTGAGAGAAAATGAGTGGCCCAAAATTGTCCAATTGGTTTTCATGGCTAAGGCGGGACTAGAACTCACCGTCTCCTGGTGATTGACCCAAAGTAACCCGGCCAGCTTTCAGGCCTAAGGCAGGACTAGAACTCCCCGTCTTCTAATGATTGGCCCAAAGTCACCTGGCCAGCGTTCAGGCCTAAGGCGGGACTAGAACTCACAGTCTCCTGGCGATTGGCCCAAAGTCACCCAGTCGGCTTTCAGGCCCAAGGTGGAACTACAATTCAAAGTCTCCTGGATTCTAGGCCAGCATCTTCACCAGTACACCAAACTGACTCTGATGTTGAACCAGCCTTAAGGGCTGAAGAGGACCCAAGGCAAATCCACTGCCCCTGTTGTCATGACAACAGCTTAGGCCAGGGGTAGGCAACCTTGGCTCTTTTATGACTCCTGGACTTCAACTCCCAGAATTCCTGAGCCAGCATGGCTCAGCTTGGAAACCTCTCCCTTTCCCCTCAGCATGGCTGGCTCAGGAATTCTGGGAGTTGAAGTCCACGAGTCATAAAAGAGCCAAGGTTGCCTACCCCTGGCTTAGGCCCTAATGCAAAGAGTGCCCAAAGAAGAGGGGGGAAAGTAAAAACTGAATTTTAATCCAATGCTGAATAAGATCAAGCCACTCAGATTGCCCTACCAAAAAGAAGAAAAAAATAGTAATATTGAGAGCATTTCTCCCTTCCAAGGAAACCGATTGAGGTGGGGTAGGGTGTGAGGCCCAGTCTTGGTGGCAGCATGGAGTGCCCCCCAAAATTCAGTACAAGCAGTCCTTGATTTACAGCCATTCATTTAGTGACCGGTCAAAGTTACAACAATACTAAAAAAAGGGACTGTTTTTCACACTTTTGACCGTTGCGGCATCCCTGTGGTCCCATGATCAAAATTCCGATGCTTGGCAGTTGTCTCGTATTTATGACGGTTGCAGTGTGCCAGGGTCCTGTGGCCACCTTCTGTGACCTTCTGACAAGCAAAGTCAATGGGGAAGCCAGATTCACTTAACAACCGTGTTACTAACTGAACAACTGCAGTGGTTCACTTAACAACGGGGGCAAGAAAGGTCGTAAAATGGGGCAAACAGAAATTGTGAGCTCAGTTGTGGCCGTAAGCCGAGGACTACCTGTAGCTGAATTTGCACAGAGGCTCCTATTTTGTTTTCTGAATTAAGCAATTTTCCTGCATTTGCCCAATAGTAGATGATGTTGTTTTCAGCAGTTGCAATTCTTGCTTTATTATTATTATTATTTTACTTCTTTTCAGCAAATATAAGAGGATACCTTTAGTTCACAGGTAAAATATTTGGAGAAAAAGATGCTGCCACCTGTTGAAACGCAAATGTAGGTAAATGTAGAGGACTGAAAGCAAGTGGTATTTTGTCTCTAAAGCAGGGGTTGGCAACTTTAAGACCTGTGGACTTCAACTCCCAGAATTCCCCAGCCAGCCATGCAAGTTAGAACAGTTAGTCAGTGGGATGACTTGCCTCCAGGAGTTGTGGGTGCTGTAACATTGGAGGTTTTTAAGAATTGGGTATGTCTAGTTTAATGAAGAGAAGGACCAGGGGGGACATGATAGCAGTCTTCCAATATCTCAGGGGCTGCCCCAAAGAAGAGGCAGTCAAGCTGTTCTCCAAAGCACCAGAAGGCAGGACAAGAAGCAACGGATAGAAACTAGTCAAGGAGAGAAGCAACCTAGAACTGAGGAGAAATTTCCTGACAGTTAGAACAATTAACCAGTGGAACAACCTGCCTCCAGAAGTTGTGAATGCTCCAACACTGGAAGTTTTTAAGAAGAGATAGGACAACCATTTGTCTCAAATGATAGGGTTTCCTGCTTGAGCAGGGGGTTGGACTAGAAGACCTCCAAGGTCCCTTCCAACTCTGTTATTCTGTTAGACAAGAAAGAAAAGGAAAAAAAATGCATTGGATTAATAACATGCCAGTAAAAGGCCATGAAAATCCTTGGACTCTCTCTCTCTCTCTGTGTGTGTCTTTGTGTGTGTGTTTGTATGTGTGCCTTTTCCCCCCTTCCTCTGAAGAATGTTTTTATGCACCCCTTTCAGCTCCTTCTTTGGGGAGCTGAATTGCTTGTCTCACTGAAATTTTTCTTCTTCAGAAAGCAACTTTCCCACGGCTTTAAAAATAAATCACGCCAAAGGAGAAAAAAGCTGGATGGCTGGGAGACATTGTGCCCAATTTGGTAGCCCCTGGAGAGGCTGGCATACCATTCCCATAGTCCCCAACCGCTTTGGGATGTCTTCCAGCCAGACCTCTACAGTGAGGAATAATCAGAAAAGATGCAGTTAAAGAGACTTCATTGCTGGTGGCTGAGTTCTCACAGCTTTTCCTGCAACTGCAGTCAAGATATTTACTCCCTCCTCATAGCTACAGGTAGTCCTTGACTTACAAACCAGTTGTTTAGTGACCATTCCAAGTTACAACACTGAAGAAAGTGACTTAAGACTGTTTTTCACACTTATGACCGTTGCAGCATCCCCGTGGTCACATGATCAAAATTCGGATGCTTGGCAACTGGCATGTACTTAGGACGGTTGCAGTGTCCCGAGGTCACGTGATCCCCTTTTGTGACCTTCAGACAAGCAATGTCAATGGGGGAGCCAGAGTCACTTAGCCACCGTGTCACTAACATAACATCTGCAGTGATTCACTTAAGAACTGTGGCAAGAAAGCTCGTAAAATGGGGCAAAACTCTGACCGGCTCAAGGTGGACTCGGCCTTCCATCCTTCCGAGATCAGTAAAATTAGGACCCAGATTGTTGGGGGACAACAGGCTGACTCTGTAAACCGCTTAGAAAGGGCTGTAAAGGCACTGTGAAGCGGTATATAAGTCTAAGGGCTATTGCTAAGTCGGAAGGAAGGAAGGAAGGAAGGAAGGGAGGGAGGGAGGGAGGGAGGGAGGAATAGAAGGAAGGAAGCATTGAGGAAGGAGCAATAGAGGAAGGGAGGGAGGGAGAGAGGGAGGGAGGGATGGGAGAGGTGAGAGGGAGGGAGGAAGGGAGGAAGGAGAAAAGAAAGGAAATGGAAGGAAGGAAGGAAGGAAGGAAGGAAGGAAGGAAGGGCCATGGTGGCGCAGTGGTTAGAACGTGGTATTGCAGGCTGACTCTGCCCACTGCCAGCAGTTCGATCCTGACTGGCTCAAGATTGACTCAGCCTTCCATCCTTCCGAGGTTGGTAAAATGAGGACCCAGATTGTTGGGGCCAATAGGCTGACTCCGTAAACCGCTTAGAGAGGGCTGTAATGCACTGTGAAGCGGTATATAATTCTAAGGGATATTGCTCTTGCTATAACGAAAAAAACCTAAGGCATTTACAAGCACATCGCAGAAATTATTAATTTTCCAATGTATCATTCATTGATGGTAAATTGCTAAGTATATAATAGCCTTTTAAAAATGTTGAAGATGACTGTTACATTCTGAATCACAGGAATCATGATGAACACGATATGAATCATACCCTGAAATTATAAACAATGGCAAAATTTATCCGTGGTGCTAAAAACCTGGTCTAATTTAAGAAGACTTATATAACCGAAATATTCAGATATGTCTAAAGAGAAATCCATGGATTAAATTGTAACCTCGAAGTGTTTTTCAATTTCAGTTAAATTCCGTGTCAGATTTAGTTATCTGGATATCAAAGTGGCCACAATTTGGTTAAGCCAAAGAAAGAGTCAAACATGCTTTGCAATAATAGGAGGTATAAATTTTAGGTAGTCCTTAACTTATAACCATTTGTTCAACAACCCCAGGCCTACACACACACACACACACACACAGACACACACACACAAGGAACCCCATGGCCACAACAGAGAGAGTCAGGATTGTGTGGACACCTTGCTTAATGGCTGCAACAACTTACGACCATAATTCTGGGTTCAATTATCAAGGATTGTCTGAATCCTCGCATCAAATAGCATGGAGAAATCCAATTCAGCATATTTTTATGAGAATCTGTACAGAATAACGAAGTAACAGACTTTAATGCAGTTTAGTAAAATGATTACGGCTTAAAAACAGAAATTCAATTTCTGTTTCATTAGGAAGACTTTTGAGATATGTAGGCTACAGTAGGCATATTAGTCGATGCAGCTATAGAAAGCAGATTACCTACCCTGATCCTTTTTGATTTTCCTTTAGGAATAAAATAGGAAGGGCAGGATCAGCCTGGAGAAAATGCATGCTTTTTTTCCTGGATTTTATCCAGGGCATTTTGAATAATTCTTTTTTTTTTTTTTATAGGTCTGAGAAAACAGTGTTTGCAAAATAGGATGGAAAATCCTAATGCCGTTAGGGTTTTGTTATTCGTGTACAATGTAAGCCTTTGCAAAAAAAATAAAAATAAAAATCAGAATAATGTCTGCTGTTCTGACCCTCAGTCCATTTCTTTATTTTCTCTAAATATTAGACACAACAAATAGGTTTCAAGGCACTTCGTGAGGCGTTTTGGATCTGCAGCCTATGGAAAATATTTCACCCTTTATCATAAAGTTGTGTCTGATATTTAATCTTCGAATTGCCTGGCCTTGCTCTCCTTTGCATTACCCTCAGCCCAAGTTGCCTTTTGCTCCAGAACTTGGATAAATAGAGAGGGGACAATATTTCTCGAAGAAAATCTTGAAAGTCTGGAGTTCATGGTTGCCCCTGGAAGGTGATGGAAACTAATATTACAAATGGATGGAAAATAATCGAGAAGCAACCTAGAACTAAGGAGAAACTTCCTGACAGTTAGAACAATTAACCAGTGGAACAACCTGCCTCCAGAAGCGGTGAATGCTCCAACACTGGAAGTTTTTAAGAAGAGACTGGACAGCCATTTGTCCGAAATGGTGTAGGGTTTCCTGCCTGAGCAGGGGGTTGGACTAGATGACCTCCAGGGTCCCTTCCAACTTTATTATTATTATTATTATTATTATTATTATTATTATTATTATTATTATTATTATTATTATTATTATTATTATTATTATTATTATTATTATTATTATTATTATTATTATATAGCTGGGTATACAGGTAATCCTCGACTCACGGTGACAGTTGAGCCCAATGTTTCCGTTGCTAAGCAAGACAGTTACTAAGTGAGTTTCCCCCCCATTTTATATAACCTTTCTTGCCACAGGTGTTAAGCGAATCACCGCAATTGTTAGGTTAGTAACCCAGTTGTTAAGTGAGCCTGGCTTCCCCCATTGACTTTGCTTGTCAGAAGGTCGCCAAAAGGGGATCTCACGTGACTTCGGGACGCTGCAACCGTCCTAAGTACATGCCAGTTGCCAGGCGTCTGGATTTTGATCACATGACCGTGGGGATGCTGCAACCGTCGTAAGGGTGAAAAACGGTCATGAGTCAGTTTTTTCAGTGCCGTTGTAATTTCAGTCACTAAATGAACTGTTGTAAGTCAAGGACTACCTGTATTTTAAAAAAAGGCACGGAGAAAAGAGATACATGTTAATATAGAATAGAATAGAATAGAATAGAATAGAATAGAATAGAATAGAATAGAATAGAATAGAATAGAATAGAATAGAAAATATGGAAGGGAATAGAATGGAATGGAATGGAATGGAATGGAATAGACTAGACTAGACTAGACTAGACTAGACTAGACTAGACTAGAATAGAATAGAATAGAATAGAATAGAATAGAATAGAATAGAATAGAATAGAATAGAATAGAATAGAAAATATGGAAGGGAATAGAATGGAATGGAATGGAATGGAATGGAATGGAATAGAATAGAATAGAATAGAATAGAATAGAATAGAATAGAATAGAATAGAATAGAATAGAATAGAATAGAATAGAACTGGAAGGGACCTTGGAGGTCTTCTAGTCCAGCCCCCTGCTCCAGCAGGAGACCCTACCGTCTCAGACAGGTGATTGTCCAGTCTCTTCTTAAAAACCTCCAGTGATGGAGCGCCCATGATTTCTGAAGGCAAAGCTGTTCCACTGGTTAATTGTTCTCACTGTCAGGAAGTTTCTCCTTAATTCCAGGTTGCTTCTCTCTTTGGTCACTTTCCAACCATTGTTTCTCGTCCTTCCCTTTGGTGCTTTGGAGAACAACCTGGCCCCTTCTGCCTTGTGGCAGCCTCTCAGATACTGGAACACTGCTATTGTGTCTCCCCTATTTCTTCTTTTCTTTAGTTTCTTTTCTTTTGTTCTTTGGGATGAAGGCAAGGGCTGTTCTAAAGATCCTGTAGTAGCGTACAGCATTTGAGAGCCCCTCCCATCTTTTTTCCTCAATTCCTGTCTGTGCACAGATAGTCCTCGACTTACAACAGTTCGTTTAGTGACCGAACTTACAACAGCACTGAAAAAAGTGACTTATGCCTGTTTTTCACACTTACAACCTTTGCAGCATCCCCAGGGTCACGTGATCAAAATTCAGACGCTGGGCAATTGGTTCATATTTACGACGGTTCCAGTGTCCTGGGGTCATGTGATCCCCTTTTGCGACCTTCCGACAGGCGAAGTGAATGGGAGAAGCCAGATTCGCTTAACGACCCTGTTATTAACTTACCAACTGCCGTGATTCACTTAACAACGGTGGCAGGAAAGGTGGTAAAATGGGGCGATATTCACTTAACCACTGTCTCACTTAGCGACAGAACTTTGGGGCTCAATTGTGGTCATAAGTCAAGGACTACCTGCAATTTCCCTCCCTCTTCCAATGACGGGAAAGGCAAGCATCTGAAGAAGTCCCCCAAATACGGGAACAACTCTTGAAATATTCTTTTAACAGCTGAATTTAATTACAGGTAGTTCTCAACTTACAAGCATTCGTTTAATGACCAGTTGAAGTTACAATGGCCCTGAAAAAATGTGATTTCTGTCTCTTCTTTCCCGGGGGGGGGGGGTTGAGGTCCACCGATCTTCAAGAGGCCAAATTTGAAAAAATACTAGTTTAAGGGTTACTTAATGCCAAGTAGGACCAATGGATGTTATTATTGTTTCTGTTCCGCCCTTCCACTTCTGTTTTACAGACAGGTGGAGAACCGAAAGCAAAAGAGAATCGGTTTCTCCTTCTCTCTGCCAAAATCTTTTAAGGTGCGTCTAGTCACATCTGCTCGGCCTGGTGACTCATTTCTCCGACTGCAGGGGAACCGCAGAGCTTCGTGCAAAACCTGACTTGGGTCACATAGACAACATTCTCATCAGGCAACACAACTTCCTATAAGGCAGACAGAAACCCAGCGAATTGCAGGAAGTTGGGCACAGAAAAAGGAAGGTGGCCTTGTTAGGTCTTTCCAAGGCTTCTCTGTTGGATTAATTCAATTTTTTTTCCCCATATGCAATGCTAACTTGGAACCTAATGAATCAGCCTGTCTGGCGGCTTGCTGGTTGATTCATTTATTTGAATAACAGAGTTGGAAGGGACCTTGGAGGTCTTCTAGTCCAACTCCCTGCTCAAGCAGGAGACCCTATACCATTTCAGACAGATGGCTGTCCAATCTCTTCTTGAAAACCTCCAGTGTTGGAGCATCCACAACTTCTGGTGGCAAGCTGTTCCACTGGTTAATTGTTTTTACTGTCAGGGAATTTCTCCTTAGTTCTAGGTTGCTTCTCTCCTTGGTTAGTTTCCATCGTTGCTTCTTGTCCTGCCTTCAGGTGCTTTGGAGAATAGCTTGACTCCCTCTTCTTTGTGGCAGCCCCTTAAAGATTGGAAGACTACTATCATATCCCCACTCGTTCTTTTCATTATAGACATACCCAGTTCTAGCAACCGTTCTTCATAGGTTTTAGCCTCCAGTCCCCTAATCATCTTTGTTGCTCTTCTCTGTACTCTTTCTAGAGTCTCAGTATCTTTTTTACATCGTGGTGACCAAAACTGGATGCAGTATTCCAACTGTGGCACTTACCAAGGCTTTGTAAAGCAGTACTAACACTTCTCATGATCTTGATTCTATCCCTCGGTTAATGCAGCCTAGGACTGCGTTGAAGGTTTTCAAGATATTGGACAGCCATTTGTCCAAAATGGCATAGGGTCTTCTGCTTGGGCAAGGGGTTGGACTAGAGGACCTCCAAGGCCCCTTCCAACCCTATTATTCCATTTTTAACATTAAAACAAATGATAGCAATCTACATTGAAATGAACATTACAGTAATAATCCCAAAGATGCTTTTTCAGGAGGCAACTGGACTTTCTTGTTTTTTCTTTGAAGACATTTCGCTTCTCATCCAAGAAGCTTCTTCAGCTCTGGCTGGATGGTGGGGAAATGCAAGGATTTATACTTTTTGCAGACAGCTGGTCATTTGCATTCCTTTAGAGAGTCTTTGAGGTCACTTGGAGGTTTGTCTGTGTCTTCAGGATCACTTAAGTGGTGCAAATGGGTGTGGAGCCTTCTTGGAACTGTGGAAAGGACTGTGTTGTAGACCGGAGATAGGTGATGTTGTATTCCTTGCCCTCTGTTGATAGAGACGGCTGTTCCCTTAGAATTCTATGAAGTCCACTCTGAAAGACAAGCTACACTGGTTTTCCTTGATGCCCAGAAGGCATTTGATAATTTGAATTGGAAATTTATTATAACACAACTGAACTACATGGAATTTGGGACAAAATTTGGAAAGATGGTTGAGAAAATATATACTAAACAAACAGCTAGGGTAATTATGAATGACGAAATGACAGAAAAAATTGAGATAACTAAAGGAGTAAGACAAGGGTGCCCACTCTCTCCTCTTCTATTTATTTTATCATTAGAAATACTTTTGACAAAAATCAGAGAGGACCAAGAAATAAAGGGTTTAAAAATTAAGAAGGAAGAATATAAGGTCCAAGCCTTCGCTGATGATTTGGTATTTATTTTGGAAGACCCATTAGAAACCGGCCCTAAATTAATTCAAAAAATAGAAGAATTTGGTGAGGTAGCCGGACTTAAGATTAATAAGAATAAATCCAAATTAATAACCAAAAATCTTACAAAGGCACAGGAAAGCGAATTGGAAGATAAAACAAAAATAAGCGTAACAAAAAAAATAAAATATTTAGGGATTTGGCTTACAGCGAAGTGCTCCTCAATTAAGGAGGATAATTATGATAAAATACTACACCAGATAAAAAAAGATTTAGAAAATTGGGAAAACCTACAAATTTCATTTTTAGGGAGGATTGCAACGATCAAAATGAATATATTGCCAAAAATATTATTCCTGTTCCAAGTTATTCCAATAAAACTAGGGAAAACATTCTTTCAAGAATTAAATAAATTGGTTACTAAATTTATATGGCAAAGGAAAAAACCTAGGATTAAATTAAAACTCTTGCAAGATACGAAAGATAAAGGGGGATTGGCATTACCAGAGTGGGAAATATATTACCAAGCATCAAGCCTAACTTGGCTAAAAGAATGGATGAAATTGGAAAATACCAGAATTTTAACACTTGAAGGACACGACTTGCAAGCGGGGTGGCATGCATTTCTATGGGACGAAAAATATAAAGTACATAGATACTTTCGAAGACATATAGTTAGGGATGCATTGCTACAGACTTGGGAAAAGATAAAACAAAAACATTATATAAGAATTCCAATGTGGTTATCCCCAACAGAAGCTCTGAAACACCCAAACCTACTGGACATAAATAAGATAATTAGATACAAGGAATTGGTAAATGAACAGGGAAATCTGAAAACAAAACAAGAATTGGAACAAGATGTAGGCAGAGAGATTGATTGGTGGACATTCACACAAATCCAATCTAAATATACAGAGGACAAAAAATTATACGAAATACAAAAAGAATCGCAAGAATTGGATAAAATTATACATGGAACAGAAATAAAATTAATTAGTAATATATATAAATATTTACTGAGATATAAAATGGAAGATGAGGTTGTCAAAGACACAATGATTAGATGGGCAAAAAATTTCGGATACAACATAGAATTGGAGAAATGGGAAAAAATATGGGAAACAAACATAAAACTGACTATGTCTGCGGCATTCAAGGAAAATCAGTTGAAGATGTTTTACAGATGGCATCTTCCACCAGCAAAGCTTGCTAAGATGTTCCAGAACAACTCGCCGACATGCTGGAAATGTAAAAAGGTACATGGAACATATTACCATCTATGGTGGACATGCCCCGTTGCAAAAAAATACTGGACTAAAATAAGAAGATGGATGGAAGAAATAATAGATCAACCTGTAGATTGGAAACCAGAGATCTTTCTGCTGGGTATCTTAAATAGAAAATACAGTAAAGAAATACGGTACTTAATCTTACATATAACAACGGCAGCAAGAATAGTCTACGCACAGTTCTGGAAAAATGAGAATATACCATCAGAGGAAGAAGTGATAAGGAAAATCTTAGACTGTGCAGAGATGGACAAATTAACAAAAGAGATAAAAGAAAGGGAAGACACAGAGTACTATGTAATATGGAATAAGTGGTATGATTGGTTGGAGACTAGAAATAACAAATGAAAATAAATGCAGAAAGGTCAAGAAAGGGAAAATGTGTGTATAATAATGTATAATAATGTATAGTAATAATATGTATTATTCTTAATATGAAATATAGTATGAATGAAGAAAATGGAAATAAGAAACAATGGGACAACAAGGACAAATATTTTTTAAAAAAGAAGAATAAAGGGGGAAATGTAAATAACAGAAGATTACAGTTACGAAATTGCTGTTTAAAAAAAAAAAAGGAGTATACATTGTATGTTTATGTGTGTTATGTTTTGTTGTCTTAAAAAAATAAAAATATATAAAAAAAAAAAAAAAAAAAAAGATAATTAAAAAAAAAAAAAAATAGAGACGGCTGTTCAATTTTGATATAGATGGCCTCTTTGACCCCTCTTTCAAACCAGCGGTCCTCTCTGTCCAAAATGTGGACTTTGCAGTCTTCAAAAGCGTGGCTTTTGTTTTTTAAATGCAAAGGGGCTGCTGAATCTGGTCCTGATGGGTTTGTTCTCCTATGTTGTGCCACCCGTTTATGAAGTGGTTGTTTTGTTTCCCCAATGTACAGATCTGCACATGGCTCACTGCATTGTACTGCATATACCATGTTGCCAGTGATGGGATTCAAATATGTGAACAACCAGTTCTCTGTGTGGATGCCGCTTCCGGAAGTCCATTCTGGGCCTGGGCAACAAAACATTAGCTACCGGTTCTGCCGAAGTGGCGCGAACTGGCTGAATCCCCACCACTGCATGTTGCTCATGCAAACGACCAGCTGTCTGCAAAGAGTATAAATCCTTCCACTCCCCACCATCCAGTCAGAGCTGAAGAAGTTTATTGGATGAGAAGCAAAACGTCTTCAAAGAAAAACAAGAAAGTCCAGTTGCCTCCTGAAAAAGCAACTTTGGGACAACCATGACTTGGATGACTGAGAATCTCCATAGCCATTACAGTAATAATTTCTGTTTGTGAAATCTGATCTAATATGGCTTCATCATCATCATTTTTTTTAAATTTCAACAACAACCTAAATTTACCACGATTGAGATGGCTTAGCTGGAGGGATAAATCTTCCTAAAGCTTTGCAAAGACAGAAGTCACCTTCAAATATTTGGGACAGAGAAAAGTACTGAAATTTGCATTCATTCAGGGAAAGCTAAGCACATTAAGAATTCTGTGCAATGTAACCCCTGTATTCAGAGGGAAGACAAGATATTAAATATAATGCTGAAATGGAAAACATGACTAAGAATGCCTTAATTAAGAGGCAGCAGGTTTTTCCAGGTGCACACCGTCACATGCTGCAAAATCCGATCATTTCTGAACTGGTGGATACAATACATGAGTTTGTTGTGTTGCAAGCATGTACTGTCCTATCCGGTTATGTAAGCTAGTAACACACCCCAAGGGTTCATAACAGGATCTGAGCTTAGATCCAGCTAAATAATTATTGCATAAGCATATGATTATTATTTATTGACCTATATCCCTGATTAAATGCCTGATGACATAATAAAGGACCAATGATGCCATTTGAGATCAAAACTTTTATTGCTAAGCAAGGCAGTTCTTAAATGAATCACACCTGATTTTATGACCTGTTTTGTCATGTTTTGCCAAGCAAATCACCGCAGTTCTTAAGCAGATCATGTGGTCATTAAGCAAATTCTGGCTTCCCCCACTAATTTGGCTTGTTGGAGGCTGGCAGGGAAGATCGAAAATGATCATGTGACACACACACACACACACACACACACCCCGGATGTTGCAACCGTCATAAGTCTATTCCTAGTTGCCAAGTGCTTGAATATTGACCTTGGGGATGTTACCATGGTCGTAGGTTGGAGGAGTAAGTCACTATTTTCAGTGCCGTTGCAACTTCGAACGGTCACTAAACAGAAGGTTGTAAGTGAAGGACCACCTCTAAAGAAAATATTGCCTCATGTGTAAAAGAGATCTCTTCATAAATTATCACTAATGTCCCAAAACTCACATCCTAGTGAGCACAAAGACATCCCAGGAGTATGTGGGTATGACCTCAGGATGCTGCAGCTGTGATAAATACCTGCCAATGACCAGACTGTGTCACTGTGGAAACCTTGTAACGGCCATAACTGCGAGGACCAGTCATAAGTCACCTTTCAGTGCTGTTATAACTTTGAAGAGCCGCTAAACGAATGGTTGTAAGGCAAGGCCTATCTCTATGGCTCAGAGTTTTGTGCTGTGGACACTCCGAAATTGCACTGATGGAGCAAAAAGCATTGTTATGTGTGTCTCACAAATAACCAGAGTGTGACATACTTGCCCTTAATGTCCCACCTTATGTGCTTATGAGTGGTTGGTTTGAATGATCAAGGAGAGAATCAGGCTAAAAATAAGGAGAAATTTCCTGACAGAATAATCAACCAGTGGAAGAGTTTGCCTCCAGAAGTTGTGGGTGCTGCAACGGTGGAGGTTTTTAAGAAGAGATCGGACAGCCATTTGTCTGAAATGGTATAGGCGGGTCTCCTACACCCGCAGGGGGTTGGACTAGAGGACCTCCAAGGTCCCCTTCCAACTCTGTTAGTATGTTAAAAGTGAGGGATACACCCCAAGTAGGTTTTTTATAATATAGAGCAATAAACAATCAATACTTCAGGGAGAATTAATTTACAGAATTTGTTGTCCCAGCTAAAACTGTCCCTTAGGCCAGTGTTTCTCAACCTTTGAAGATGTGTGGACTTCAGCTCCCAGAATTCCCCAGCCAGCTATGCGATGCCAGTCCCCAGGCCCATGCTCTGCTGGCTGGGGAATTCTGGGAATTGAAGTCCACATATCTTCAAACTGTCAAGGTTGAGAAACACTGCCTTAAACCAGGAGTCTCCAACCTTAGCAACTTTATGACTTGTGGACTTCAACTCCCAGAATTCCTCAGCCAGCCTTAGACTGTTTGACTTGACAAAGCTTGACAAATTTATGGAGAGCTAAAACAATGTTTTTCAACTCTGGCAACTTTAAGACTTTGTTTTCTTATTCTGAATGATCAGTAGCAGAGCTGATTTCTCTCAGGGAGGCCTGCATTTCTTACAAACAAGAAGTGTTAAACCAGCCGAGCAATGGCGGGAAGAGTTTGTTTTATCCCTAATGATGAATAGGGATTACCTTATCTGCCCCCAGGCCTCCGCTTGGCAAACACAATTCAGAGACTCTTTGCATTCCACAATCTTTCAGTGGGATTGGGTGCTTTTGACTGCATTCCCAGGGCTGAGTGAATAAACCAGAGACTATCTGTAGTAAATCTTGCCTCCAGGGCTGCTTTGATGCGCTATTTCCACCGCAAATCCCTCTTTCCCCCATCTCCTTGTTTACAAATAATGCAGAGGTTTGGAAGATAACTTTTCTCCTCCTCCATCCTCAGCAAGTGGAATTCTGCGGTTTTTCTCCTCTTGTGGCAAAATTTGGGCAGTTTGTCGATTCTGGGAGTTGAAGTCCACAAGTCTTAAAAGTTGTCAAGGTTGGACACCCCTGTTCTGGATTGAAAGAAGAATAGACTCTCCAGCCTGCAGGTAGATGACATAGTACAGGTAGCCCAAAATTTCCGTTGCTAAGCGAGACAGTTGTTAAGTGATTTTCCCATTTTGCGACCTTTCTTGCCGCAGTCATTAAACGAATCACTGCACTTGTTAAGTGAGCAGCATGGCTGTTAAGTGAATACGGCTTCCCCCGTTGACTTTGCAAAAAGGGGATCATGTGACCCCGGGACGCTGCGACCATCATAAATATGAGTTAGTTGCCAAGGGTTTGAATTTTGATCCATGGGGATGCTACAACGGCCGTTCAGTGTGAAAACTGATTCAGAATAACAGAATAACAGAGTTGGAAGGGACCTTGGAGGTCTTCTAGTCCAGCCCCCTTGCTCAAACAGGAAAATCTATACCATTTCAAACAAATGGTTAGAATAGAATAGAAGCTGGAAGGGACCTTGGAGGCCTTCTAGTCCAGCCCCCTGCTCAAGCAGGAGAACCTATACCGTCTCAGGCAGGTGATTGTCTAGTCTCTCCTTTAAAATCTCCAGTGATGGAGCGCCCACGATTTATGGAGGCAAACTGTTCATGAGTCCCTTTTTTCAGTGCTGTTGTAACTTCGAATTGCTCCTTCCTGTGGTAGAAAGAAACTGGCTGGGTGATTTGGGGGGCGGTGGTTCCCCCCCACCCCGTCTCTCTTTTTCTCTCTCTCAGCCAATCTGCTTCACAGGCTTGTTGTTATGGGGAAAATAAGTGACTGGAGCATACTCTGCCTTGAGCTGCACAAAACCGTTGTAAGTCGAGGACTTTTTTTTGCAACGTCCTTCTTGAGAGCGATTCGGTCTGAGCGTTTGCTGGATGCTCTCCAAATTTTGGCTCTGCAACACCCCCACCCCTCCAAAGTCAATCAATCAGAATAGAGTTGGAAGGGACCTTGGAGGTCTTCTAGTCCAACCCCCTGCTCAAGCAGGAGACCCTATTCCATTTCAAAGAAATGGCTGCCCAATCTCTTCTCAAAAACCTTCAGGGATGGAGCGCCCACAATTTCTGAAGGCAAAGCTGTTCCACTGGTTAATTGTCCTCGCTGTTAGGAAGTTTCTCCTTAATTCCAAGTTGCTTCTCTCCTTGATGAGTTTCCATACATTCTTTCTTGTCCTGCCTTCAGGTGCTTTGGAGAATAATTTGACCCCTCCCTCTTCTTTGGGGCAGCCCCTCAAATACTGGAAGACTGCTATCATGTCCCCCCTAGTCCTTCTTTTCTCTAGACTAGCCATACCCAAACCTTGCAACCGTTCTTCATATGTTTTAGTCTCCAGGCCTTTAATCATCTTAGTTGCTCTTCTTTGCACTTTTCCCAAAGTCTCAACCTCTTTTTTTGTAACGTGGTGACCCAAACTGGATGCAGTATTCCAGGCATGGCCTTATTAAGGCTTTATAAAGCGGTACACAGCCCTCCTGTTGCATTCTCTTTCTGTGTGAGCTTGCTCTCAGTCAACATAATTTAGGCAGAATTACTTGAGCGTCACTTTCAGCCACCCGGCCTGTTTTTTCTCCAGCATGCATTTATTTCCCCCCCCTTGGAATCCGTTGCATTCTTTACCTGCATGAGTCATCCCAGACAAACACGATCTCCTACCCAGCAGGTTTCAGCAGGATGACGGCAACATTTCCCACTTGACTCAAGCAGGAAATATTTCTCCTCATGTGATTTCTAACAGGCTGATTCATCCTTTCTCGTGATATTAACTTTGAAGCCAAAGAAACGAGGAGACCCATCCTATCAGCCGTGGCTGCAATGCGAACGTTTTGTTGCAAACAAAACAAAACAAAACAAAAACCCGCAAGTAATTGGCAATCTATGGGGCTGGCTGGCATTTTGGGATGTCCTAGTTGCCCCTCAGCTGAGAACAACAGGTTGGAAATCTGGGGTTTCTTTGTACGTCTTTCCTCCCTCTGAGTTTGACAAACGTGCTTCTTCCCCTGATGCTTCCATATCTGGACTGCGAGAATTTCAAATGACCACAAGATGGCAGCAAAGAGAGGCAGAAAAAGAATTGGCATTTTGCTGCCACCTCTTGGTTTTGTGGAATGCTGCGATCCAAATTACCCGATAGGCTCAGTTTCTTAAAACTGTAGCTCTCAGGACCCTTTCCTGTTTTTAAAAAGTATGAACCCCCCCCAAAAAAAACGTTTTTAACATAATAACAGAGTTGGAAGGGACCTTGGAGGTCTTCTAGTCCAGCCCCCTGCTCAAGCAGGAGACCCTATACTATTTCAGACAAATGGCCGTCCAATCTCTTCTTAAAAACCTCCAGTGATGGAGCACCCACAACTTCTGCAAGTAAACCATTCCACTGGTCAATTGTTAATTTTCTTTGTATGGATTATATTGATTGATATTTATCCTATTAAAGATTTTTTAAAACGACACATTTCTAGAACATTTCTCGAAGCGTGTGAAAACAACATTAAACCCTACTCCTTACTGGCGCTGATGATATAACTAGTTTGGGTAAATGAAAGGTCTGCAAGAAAACAACCAAGCTCAGAGAGCACCAAGGACCTCTCAATATTAAACCCATTGGACATTACATTTTTTAATAAAAAAAGTTTTTGTTTTTCCCTGAAGGATAGACTGTCTTGGAACATGGAGGTTTCGTTGGAGTTAATAGTCTATATGAGGAACTTTGATAATTAATATATCCTCTGAGCTATGAGCAGAGGATCAGCTGACTTCACAATACAGGTGAGAGCATCTGGTTTCTGTGTCCCCGGCTGAAATCCTTGCGGTCACGTGCGATAAAATCAGGAAACGCTTCTGCAAGAGGCAAATGCGTATCCTGAACGGTGAGCAGAGTTCACCCGCCTTGCACCCTCACTCAGGAGAATATCTAGGCTGTAGATCTACCCAAAGATTGCTCTCCTTCCTGTTTCGCTCCAGTTATCAAATTTAGGTCTGATAATGCTTATCTAGAAGTTTGATTCCTGCAGGACAGGTGGAGGTGTGCCCAGGGACATTTGCAGGAGGGGGCAGAAAAGTCAACAGAGTCGCCTTATAGGGGAGATGGACTGCAAAATTTAATAAATAATGATAATAATAACATGGCAGCCATGATCATACAAAAGAAACCTCTCTCTCTCTCTCTCTCTCCTTCCTTCCTTCCTTCTTTCCTTTCCTTCCTTCCTTCCTTCCTTCCTTCCTTCCTTCCTTCCTTCCTTCCTTCCTTCCTTCCTTCCTTTCCAGCCTTTATTATTTTTATAAATAATTCAGGGCAGCATATCCAACACACCAATACTTCGGATAGCCGAGAAAACAAAGAAATGGATACTGTACAAACATAATCATTGTGTGCTTTGTTCCCCTATTGAACAAATTAAGTTAGTGTCAAGTGTGTCACCTGAATTCTGCTCTTTAACCTGGTTACTGGGTTAGCACAAGACCCTGAGTCACATCTCCTCCCTGGGGCTGATATTGCACAACACACACATCCTAAGTAAGGTGAACATTAACCAAGCTTTCTTTGAGGCAGAAATGTTGCAGCTGGTTCTTTACCACACCTGTGTGTGGTACACTTTTGTGGCACAGATAGTGCTTGACTTATAACCATCTGTTTACTGACTGTCTGAAATTATAACGGCACTGAAAAAAAGTGACAGCACCGTTTTTCACACTTACGACCGTTGTAGCATCCCCCCTTGTTGCGCGATCAAAATTCCAACGCTTGGCAACCGACTCGCCTTTATGACGGTCGCAGTGTCCCAGGGTCACGGGATCCCCTTTTGCGATCTTCTGACAAACAAAGTCCATGGGGTGAAGCCAGATTCCGTTAACCACCGTGTTACTAACTTAACAACCGCAGTGATTTGCTTAACAACTGTGGTGAGAAAGGTTCATAAAATGAGGCAAAACTCACTTAACGACGGTTTTGCTCAGCAACAGAAATTTTGGGGCTCAGTTGAGGCCATGAAGAGGACTGCCTGTACTCTGTTTCTTTGGAAATGAGGCAATTTGTTGAATGGAAACCCTGCAACTTCACAAACAGTGCGGTATCCTTATTTCACCTGAGGGGTCCTTGATGCTCTCTGAGCTTGTTTTCTCGCAGACCTTTAGGTAACATCATCAGGGCTCCAAAGGTGCTTTTTTCAGGAGCAACTGGACTTTCTTGTTTTTCTTTGAAGACGTTTCGCTTCTCATCCCAGAAGCTTCTTCGGCTCTGACTGGATGGTGGGGAATGGAAAGATTTATACTCCTTGCAGACAACTGGTCATTTGCATTCTTTTAGAGGGTCATTGAGGCCACCTGGAGACCGTCTATGTCAAAATTGCCCTCTCTCAACAGAAGGGGAAGGATAAGACATCATCTCTCTCCAGTCTACAACACAAGTCCCTTCAGCAGTTCCAAGAAGGCTCCACATCCATTTGCACCACTCAGGTGACCCTGAGGATGCAGACAAACCTCCAAGTGGCCTCAACGACTCTCTAAAACCGGGGTGTCAAACTGCTGGTCTGCGGGCCGGTTGCATCATGCGGAGGCTGTGCCCACCCCAGCTCCAGCGATGCAAAAAAAGTCCCGATATGTTGCGACACGTCACGCGACGCGGCGTGTTTGACACCCGTGCTCTAAAAGAATGCAAATGACCAGCTGTCTGCAAGGAGTATAAATCCTTCCATTCCCCACCATCCAGTCAGAGCTGAAGAAGCTCCTTGGATGAGAAGCGGAAATGTCTTCAAAGAAAAACAAGAAAGTCCAGTTGCCTCCTGAAAAAGCACCTTTGCGACAGCCATGACCTGGATGACTGTCAATCTCCATTGACATCCTCAGTCCTCATTTCACCTCTCCAAAGCTCCAGACATCAATTGTCTGTGAATATCAGCTGCTTTTAATGGCATAAAAGCTGTAGCTCTCAATAGCTTGGCAAATCCAGCTGCCATTGATGGCATACGCCTTAAAAATAATAGCTTGTTCAGTTAAAATAAGTGTTCAGATATTTATTTTGGCTGTTAATCCCACAACATGACATTTGTGGATTCTTCATCACAAGATGAAGAGAGGAGCAACCTAGAAAAGGAGAAACTTCCTGACAGTTAGAACAATTAACCAGTGGAACAACCTGCCTCCAGAAGCGGTGAATGCTCCAACACTGGAAGTTTTTAAGAAGAGACTGGACAGCCATTTGTCTGAAATGGTATAGGGTTTCCTGCCTGAGCAGGGGGTTGGACTAAATGACCTCCAAGGTCCCTTTCAACTTTTATTATTATTATTATTATTATTATTATTATTATTATTATTATTATTATTATTATTATTATTATTATTATTATTATTATTATTATTATCATCATCATCATCATCATCATTATTATTATTATTATTATTATTATTATTATTATTATTATTATTATTATTATTATTATTATTATTATTATTATTATTATTATTATTATTATTATTATACAAATTTGTTTATTGTGCTAGTCTTGAAGGCTTATGCAGCTGCCACTCCTTATGGTTAAATGGCTATCAGTAGAATAAGAGAGGGTTCTTCTTAATATTTTGTCAATCCTTATCTAATTTTCACAGATTGTGAATCCCTTTCTTCATGCTTTCTCCCTTTTTTCTTCCTATTTTTTCCTAGTCTCGTTCTTAAGTTAGGTAGTCCTCGTCTTACGGCCACAACTGAGCCCCAAATTTCTGTTGCTAAGCGAGGCAGTTTGCTAAGTGGGTTTTGCCCCATTTTGCTACCTTCCTTGCCATAGTGGTTAAGCAAATCACTGCAAGTTGTTAAGGGAGTAACACGGTTGTGAAGTGAATCTGGCTTCCCCCATTGACTTTGCTTGTCAGAAGGTCGTAAAAGATGATCACATGACACACACACACACACACACACAAACACACACACCAGTACACTGCAATTGTCATAAATATGAGCCAGAGGCCAAGCGTCGGAATTTTGATCACGTGACCACAGGGATGCTGCCATAGTCTTATGTGTGAAAAACAGTCGTAAGTCACTTTTTCAATGCCTGTGTAACTTCGAACAGTCACTAAACTAAACAAACACAAATAAAATACAGGTAGGCCTCAACTTACAGCCCGTTGCTTAGCAACCATTCGAAGTTATGCTGGACCCCAAAAATGGAACTCACGGCCTGGGTTTGAAGTTCCAATGTCTGCTCTCCCAGTCATGTGATCCCATTGTGGGTGCTCGGCAACCGACAACATTTTTGTCAAAGATCTGTGATGTTTTTGCCGTACTTCCGATTTGGGGCAAAAAGTGCCCCATAGCGAACAATAAGTTTATTTTACCAGTTCGCTGTTTTTGTTTAATTGACGGCTGCAAAAGCAGTTGTAAAATTGAGCACGGTTTACGATTGTCATTATGGGCTGAAATTATGGGCTCAGTTATAGTCATAAGTCAAGGGCTCCCTGTAAAATGCAAGAATAATATCAGTAAGATCCGATATTTCATATCCAGTCACGTAAAATAGAGACCTGCAATGTAATTCAGTATAATGCAATATATAGAATACAGTCTCCAAATTTCTGTTTGTTGTCCCTGGCTATAGTATGAAAGTAGATTGCCATTGTGTTTTTCTGGGATATTATCTTAATTTCTTTGTCTATCCAACCCCACTGGGTTGTGTTGATGGACTCCCATTCAAGCCGTTAATATGTTGGATCCTTGGTGCTCTCTGAGCTTGGTGGTTTTCTTGCAGACATTTCATCACCAAACTAGGTAGCATCAGCAGTGCTAGAGGAGAGTGGAGCTTACTCTTATTTTTATAAACTAGTCTCTTGAAGGCAGGACAAATAGCAATGGGTGGAAACTAATCAAGGAGAGAAGCAACCTAGAATTAAGGAGAAATTTCCTGACAGAACAATTAACCAGTGGAACAACCTGCCTCCAGAAGTTGTGAATGCTCCAACACTGGAAGTTTTTAAGAAGAGACTGGATAGCCATTTGTCTGAAATGGTATAGGATTTCCTGCTTGAGCAGGGGGTTGGACTAGAAGACCTCCAAGGTCCCTTCCAACTCTGTTATTCTATTATTCTGGCTTGCCCTGTCAATGTTGGTGGGAATGTTCTTGCTGCTTCCTTGATTATGTTGCTGTCAACTGTTAACTTGTTTGTTTGCGTCCTTGATTGAAGCATTGTTTAGTCCTTGATTCTAGTGTTAATCTTCTAGTATTAACCCTCTGGTGTTAATCTTTGTGTTGATCTCTGCTTATCTGGGTGTGGATTGCTGGCGAGGAAGTGTTTTGGTCTTCCTGTTTCCTTTTTGGCTTTTTGATGGTCTCTTTTGAGTGATATGTAGATGTCGTTTATCTCCAGGTGCCTGTTGATGGCCAATTTCTCTGAGTGCCAGGCTTCCAGGAATTGTCTGGCATTTTCGAACTTGGCCCTGACCATTAATAGGACCAAACTTGGGCTGGGCGAGAGGATTGTGATCAACCAAGATTGGGAAGATGCTGTCGTCCTGATGGATAAAAGCATAGTCTCCCTCGAGCCAAGGTCAACGTGGCCATAAGGATTGTTTTTTGGCAAGACCATGGATACATTTTAATAATAATAATAATAATAATAATAATAATAATAATAATAATAATAATAATAATAATAATAATAATAATAATAATAATAATAATAATAATAATAATAATAATAATAATAATAATAATAATAATAATAATAATAATAATAATAATAATAATAATAATGGAAGGGACCTTGGAGGTCATCTAGTCCAACCCCCTACTCAGGCAGGAAATCCTATACCATTTCAGACAAATGGCTGTCCAGTCTCTTCTTAAAAACTTCCAGTGTTGGAGCATTCACAGCTTCTGGAGGCAGGTCGTTCCACTGGTTAATTGTTTTCACTGTCAGGAGATTTCTCCTTTTTTCTAGGTTGCTTCTCTCCTTGATTAATTTCCATCCGTTGCTTCTTGTCCTGCCTTCAGGGGCTTTGGAGAATAGGTGGACCCCCTCTTCTTTGTGGGAGCCCCTTAGATATTGGAAGGCTGCTATCAGAATTAGAAGGGACCTTGGAGGTCTTCTAGTCCAACCCCCTGCTCAGGCAGGAAACCCTATATCATTTCAGATAAATGGCTGTCCAGTCTTTTCTTAAAAACTTCCAGTGTTGGAGCATTCACAGCTTCTGGAGGCAGGTTGTTCCACTGATGATTTTGCTATTGTCACTTTTAAGAATGCTTTTTTTCAGGGGGGGTTCAGCCTGGCCGTGCCATTCCAATTTCAGTAATAACCCTGCTTTAGGTTATTAAGTCCTTCAAGGTCAGCTACATGTTAGACAAGAATCAGTAACTTTCCTTTCCTGCAATGTATGATCGTGACTAAGCGTGCAAGACAAATCCTTCACTTGGTATTTTAAACAAAGTGCCTTGCTTTCCCAGTTATTATCCAAGCTCTCAGGTATTACCTGCCTTTGGAAGTTTTCTTAAGAAGCTGTAAAATAAACTAATGAAATAAAATAAAAAGTAAAGTAAAATAAAATAAGGTACAGATATTCTCGACTTACAACTTTCGTGTGGCGACCCTTCAAAGTTACAACAGCCTTGAAAAAAAAGTGCCTTGTGACCGTTTTTCACACTTACGACCGTTGCAACATCCCCAGGGTCACGTGGTCAAAATTCAGATGCTTGGCAACTGGTTCACATTTATGACGGTCGCAGCGTCCCGGAGTCACATGATCCCCTTTCGCGACTTTCTGACAAGAAAAGTCAATGGTGGAGCCAGATTCACTTAACAACCCTGTTGCTAACTTAACAACTGCAGTGATTCATTTAACAACTGTGGCAAGAAAGGTCGTAAAATGGGGCAAAACACACTTAACAACTGTCTCGCTTAGCAATGGAAATTTTGGGCTCAATTGTGGTCGTGAGTCGAGGACTGCCTGTAAAGTAATAAATCAAATCAAATCAAAAAATAAAATTAAAATAATAAAATAAAATAAAATAAAATAAAATAAAATAAAATAAAATAAAATAAAATAAAATAAAATAAAATAAAATAAAATAAAATAAAATAAAATAAAATAAAATAAAATAAAATAAAATAAAATAAACATAAAATAAAATAAACATAAAATAAAATAAATAATAGTAAAATAAAATAAAATAAAATAATAAAATATAAAATAAAATAAAATAAAATAAAATAAAATAAAATAATAAAATGAAATGAAATAAATATAAAATAAAATATAATAAAATAATAAAATAAAATAAATAAAATAAATAAAATAAATAAAATAAATAAAATAAATAAAATAAATAAAATAAATAAAATAAATAAAATAAATAAAATAATAAATAAAATAAAATAAATAAAATAAATAAAATAATAAATAAAATTCAAGGTCTTTTGCTGCAACATCCAATACCTTCTTTTTCCTGCTTCAATCTATGCAATGAAAATGCTGGGCATTACCCCAGTAAAAAGTTCCCCTGCTGCAAATGTTTTGTTGATTCTGCTGCATTAACTGTTGAATGTATTATATCCACCCGTCCCCCTGCCAATTGTTGTGTATCAGATTTACTTGCAGCCAGGCAAGACAGTTCTAGATCTGGTCAGTTGCTCTGCCTATTTTCTTAGCAAGCAAACCTCCCGTTTTGCTGCAGCGAACCCACTCCGCTGATCTGGCCTTTGCAAATTTCTAAAATCCCACATGGTTTTTGCTACCAGGGCATTAGGGAGGGTCCCCATGGGAAGCAGGAGCAGGGGAGGGAAAATGTTATGTGAATTATTTTAATAACGTAATTGGATGCTGGAATCCCGGATCAAATTGGGTCATTTGAGGATAAAGCAAGCTAAGAAAAAAAACATTCTAGGCTCGCGTCCATAAAAAGGAGATCTGTCTGAAACCAGCTCGATAACAAGAGCCTTATATAACCAGGACTTCAGCCTGCTTGCATAAATCTTTGCAGTTAGAGAAGTAGCCTTTCTGGGGAAAAGATATTGCTAGCTTTCTACACTAAGGGATATGGGTGTTTTGGATTTATTTTATCCCCAGGAAAGTGGCTGAGATACGGCACCCTCTTCCAGAAAGGAGAAATTTCCTGTCCGTGAGAAGAATTAATCAGTGGAACAACTTGCCTCCAGAAGTTGTGTTTGCTCCATCCCTGGAGGTTTTTAAGAAGAGATGGGACAACCATTTGTATGGAATGGTATAGGGTTTCCTGCTTTAGCAGGGGGTTGGACTAGAAGACCTCTAAGGTCCCTTCCAACTCTGATATTCTGTCATTGAGGGATACACCCCAGGCAGGTTTCTACAGAGTGATAAACACTCAATACATTAAAAAAGCATGCATTCATTTATAGAATTCATTGTCCCAGCTGGACTGTCCCTTAGTCTGTTTGAACAAAAGACTCGACAAACTGATGAAGATTTAAAGCAGTCTTTCTCAACTGTGGCAACTTTCAAATGTTGGATTACAACTCCCAGAATTCCCCAGCCAGCCAGCCTTGTGTGTTGTGTTGTGTGAACACAGTTTCATTTTCCTCCAACAAGAATCATCACAAGGGCCAGCAAGGGGTCATTTATTATAATTATAAATACTACAATCCAATTTTGGTCACCACAATGTAAAAAAAAGATGTTGAGACTCTAGAAAGAGTGCAGAGAAGGGCAACAAAGATGATCAGGGGCCTGGAGGCTAAAATATATGAAGACCGGTTGCAGGAATCAGATGTGTCTAGTTTAATGAGAAGAAAGACTAGGGGTGACATGATAGCAGTGTTACAATATCTAAGGGGCTGCCACAAAAAAGAGGGGGTCAACCTATTCTCCAAAGCACCTGAAGGCAGGACAAGAAGCAACGGATGGAAACTAATCAAGGAAATAAGCAACCTAGAACTAAGGAAAAATCTCCTAAAAGTGAGAACAATTAACCAGTGGAACTGCTTGCCTCCAGAAGTTGTGAATGCTCCAACACTGGAGGTTTTTAAGAAAAGACTGGACAGCCATTTGTCTGAAATGGTATAGGGTCTCCTGCTTGAGGAGGGGGCTGGACTAGAAGACCTCCAAGGTCCCTTCCAATTTCAGGGCGTTAGGGTTAGGGTTAGGGGGGTTAGGGGGTGGCAGGGGGGTTAGACCAACTCTGTTATTCTGCTCTGGTACAATTCCATTTCTCTCAGTCTTTCTTAAATTCCCTTTAATTGAAATAGGTTCAGTTTCATATTGTTGTAGCTGTCCTGGATTTATAATGGACAGATTGATGGATATCACACTTCATTGGTTATCTGCTGTTGGCCAACTCCAGGATTCTCATCACCTCCCCCACAATTATCAAGTGTGGCTGGGAATAATGGGGTTTGACACACACACACACACACACACACACACACACACACACACATCTGGAGAATGACAGATTGGGGAAGTAAAGTCATCAACATCAACCCTTGAGCTGCAAGCCAAAGAACACAATCTCTCCAAATCCTTGGATCTGCACACATGGCCACCGCTTTAACCTTGGATGGGAGGTGTTTGTAAATATAACCCACCAGCATTTGGGTTCATGTCCTGTAATTTAGGCTAAGTGTTTAATAACAGGCCGCCTTTTGTAAGCTGGTAGGGTTTTTTCAGATATTGGCACAAGAGGTATAGGAAGTTCAGCCATACGTAAAGAGATGCATTAAAAAGGCACGTTTGGCAATGTGGATTTGATTAACTCAGAGGTGTGAGTGACTTTGGGAAGGATTAAGAGGATGGATTGAACAGGCTCCTGTTATTAAGAATTTGCTGGTCTTATTAAACATGTGCAGATGGATTCCTTTGAAAGATGCTTGTGAAGGAACTGTCATCCTTTTATATTGTATCATGGCTGCCTTGAGCAGGGGGTTGGACTAGAAGACCTCCAAGGTCCCTTCCAGCCCTAGCATCCTATGGAAATATCGTCTCCACCACAGCCTTCCTTTCACTGATTTAATTCAGAATAATTTCCAACTGACTAGAAGCTGACTAGAAGGGCAGGTCTATGGTCTCATATGAGTTAAGCTAATACAGTCCTTGGTTATATAAACAGAGGCAAAACAAAGGTTTTAGAGGTCATATAACCTTCTGAAAAAAAGGCGTTAAGTTTGTTGTGACAATGACAGTATTTTCAGGACAAGAAGCAACGGATGGAAACTAATCAAGGAGAGAAGCAACCTGGAACTAAGGAGAAATTTCCTGACAGTTAGAACAATTAACCAGTGGAACAACCTGCCTCCAGAAGCGGTGAATGCTCCAACACTGGAAGTTTTTAAGAAGAGACTGGACGGCCATTTGTCCGAAATGGTCTAGGGTTTCCTGCCTGAGCAGGGGGTTGGACTAGATGACCTCCAAGGTCCCTTCCAACTTTATTATTATTATTATTAATTCAAATCACGTGAAGTATTAGTACCACTTTATAAAGCCTTAGTAAGGCCACACCTGGGTTGCCGCATCCAGTTTTGGTCACCACATTACAAAAAAAAATGTTGAGCCTTTGGAAAAAGTGCAGAGAAGAGCAACAAAGATGATTAAAAGTCTGGACACAAAAACATATGAAGAACGGTTGCGGGGTATGGCCAGTCTAGAGAAAAGAAGGACTAAGGGGGGACACGATAGCAGTATTCCAGTATTTGAAGGGCTGCCACAAAGAAGAGGGGGTCAATTTATTTTCCAAAACACCAGAAGGCAAGACAAGAAACAACGGATGGAAACTAATCAAGGACAGAAGCAAGCTGAAAAACACTGTGAAGCGGTATATAAGTCTAAGTGCTCTTGCTAATGCTATTCACTTTACAATCGCCATGCTTGCTTAACGATCGCTGCAAAAAGATCATAAAATCAGGTCGGTCACGAGGATGTCCTGATTTGCAACTGTCAGGGCTTATGAACATAAAAGACAGGCTCCATTATAGTCATAAGTCAAGGACTAACCATATTCACAACTCAGCAAGCTTGGGAAACCCTGTTATGGGTGATACTGAACTGAAAGGATAAATAGATCAATGATGGTTTGAAACCCCTTGCTTTGAGTTGCTGTATCCAAACAGCAACTCCTAGTAGCTACCACCAAGTTGAAAGTCTGAAATACTTCTCAAATATTCAGCACCAAATGAGGTGATCCAAGGTGTCGGGAATATCCTGTAATTTCTTCTTTTTTTATGAGCTGGGCTAACATGTTGTTTGTTACACCGACACATTTTGTCCTTTTTGGGGCAATAAATGCCTGGTTACCTCAACAACCCTGCTTCAAATCTGGTATGTCCTGTACAAAACAGCCTTGCTAAGAAAGAAATTCACTGCTTTGTCATTAGGAGGAATGCAAAATTTGGAGCTCTTTCCGGGAAAAGAAGAAAAAAAAACATTACTGATGGTCAGAAATGCATATCTTGGTGGGTTTTTTATGTTTGTTTGCTTCAATTCTTAGTGGAACGTATAATGCAAAATGAAAGTAAAAAATAAATTAGCCTGGTTGTTATTATACAAATACGCACACACACAAATAAGGAACACACAGGCGTGAAACTGCTCCTAGAAAACAGAGCAGAGATTGTCATGACATATGACCATTATGTACCTTGAGGACTAGCTACCGGTATGTGTAGCATAATGGTGAGAGAAGCAAGCACCTTTCATTGGCGAAAAGTTTCCAAGTTTCTCCCTTTCTCACAAGACGAAAAGGGACCCCAGCCCAACATTCCTCATGCAAGTCGTCCCCAACTTACGACCACAAACGATCACAAAATTTCTGTTGCTAAGCGAGACGGTTGTTAAGTGAGTTTTGTCCCATTTCACCACCTTTCTTGACGCAGTTGTTAAGTGAGTAAGCCGGTTGTTAAGTGAATCTGGCTCCCCCATTGACTTTGCTTGTCAGAAGATCACAAAAGGGGATCATATGATTCCGGGACACAGCAACTGTCATAAGTACAGAAATCGTGGGCGCTCCATCCCTGGAAGTTTTTAAGAAGAGTTTAGACCAAGGGTCTTCAAACTTGGCCCTTTTATGACTTGTGGACTTCAACTCCCAGAATTCCTCAGCCAGTCACTTATCTGAAATGGTATAGGTTCTGCTTGACCAGGGGGTTGGATTAGAAGACCTCCAAGGTCCCTCCCAGATTCTATTCTATTCTATTCTATTCTATTCTATTCTGTTCTGTTCTATTCTATTCTATTCTATTCTATTCTATTCTGTTCTGTTCTGTTCTGTTCTGTTCTGTTCCGTTCCACTCCATATTTTCTATTCTATTCTATTCTATTCTATTCTATTCTATTCTATTCTATTCTATTCTATTCTATTCTATTCTATTCTATTCTATTCTATTCTATTCTATTCTATTCCACTCCATATTTTCTATTCTATTCTATTCTATTCTATTCTATTCTATTCTATTCTATTCTATTCTATTCTATTCCATTCCATTCCACTCCACTCCACTCCACTCCACTCCATATTTTCTATTCTATTCTATTCTGTTCTGTTGTGTTCTGTTCTGTTCTATTACATGCCTGCTGCCAAGCATCTTAATTTTGATCACGTGACCATGGGGATGCTGCAATGGTCTTAAGTGTAAGTAGTAACTCACTTTTTTTTTTAGTGCCGTTGTAACTTTGAACGGTCACTGTGGTGTAAATTGAGGACTACCCATTCTTACATGGAGCTGCTCCTTATCCACTTAAAAGCCGGCGAAGGCTAATAAGACGTTTGCTAGACAACTCCGCCACCTAGTGTTTTGATCCTAGAACTACATTTTGGGAACCAGTTCGTTTTCTGGCTCTACCGGCAATAAAAATAGCACTTAAGACTTTCATACCTCTTCATATGAGCTCCTTGATGAGCATCTGAATTTTGATCATGTGACCATGAGGATGCTGCAATAGTTGTGAGTGTGAAAAGCAGTCATAAGTCACTTTTTTCAGTGCCGTTGTAATTTTGAACGGTCACTAAACAAATAGTCACTAAGCCAAGGACTCTCTGTATAGTTGAACAGCTAACTAACTAGTTAGATGGGTAGCAGTTATGAATGAGACATCTTCTTTCCTTATCTGCTTGCCCTCTCAAGCTAGAGAGCTTCAGATGTTAAATTGTCTGGGTGTCATAATAAAAGCGTCATCAACCTCTCCCTACAGGTGGTGAGGTGATAGTTATAACCTAGTGGACGATCACTTGCCTATGAGCCAGCAGTGTGCAGCAGCAGCCAAAAAAAGCTAATACAATCCTGGGTTGTATAAACAGAGGCATAGAATCAAGATCACGTGAAGTATTAGTACCGCTTTATAAAACCCTAGTAAGACCACACCTGGAATACTGCAGCCAATTTTGGTCACCATATCACAAAAAAGTTGTTGAGAGTCTGGGAAAAAATTCAGAGAAGAGCAACTAAGATGATCAAAGGCCTGGAGACTAAAACATACGAAGAACGGCTGCGGGACTTGGGTTTGGCTAGTCTAAAGAAAAGAAGAAATAGGGGAGACATGATAGCAGTGTTCCAGTATTTGAGGGGCTGCCACAAGGCAGAGGGGGTCACGTTATTCTCCAAAGCACCAGAGAGGGAAGGACGAGAAACAATGGTTGGAAACTGACCAAAGAGAGAAGCAACCTGGAATTGAGGAGAAACTTCCTGACAGTGAGGACAATCAACCAGTGGAACAGCTTGACTCCAGAAATTGTGGGTGCTCCATCACTGGAGATTTTTAAGAAGATACTAGATAGTCACTTGTCTGAGATGGCATAAGTTCTCCTGCTTGAGCAGGGGGCTGGACTAGAAGACCTCCAAGGTCCCTCCCAGCTCTATTCTATTCTATTCTATTCTATTCTATTCTATTCTATTCTATTCTATTCTATTCTATTCTATTCTATTCTATTCTATTCATTAACTTTGTACTACTATGGGTTTATTCACTATTGTCCACTAGGAGGCAGTATGGGACTGTTTTATCTCAGCTGGAACTGTCAGAGGGTTACCTATGCCTAACAAGTTCCAGCTGAGTAAAAAAAAAAAAAAAGGGAAACAAAACACCTCCTTGCCAGCAATCCACACCTAGGTAAGCAGAGATTACAACACCAGGATTAATACTAGACCAACAATCAAGCAGCAAACAATATCTCAGTCATCTCAGGAACTAAGTCAGACAAACAATCAAATAGTAAATAGCCCAATCAAGAAAACAACCCTCCCACCAACGCTGACTGCGCAAGCCTCTTGTATATAAAGAGAAAGCAAATCCCACACCCTACAAGCACTGATGATTTTACCTAGTTGGGTGGTGAAATGTCTGCAAGAAAACAACCAAGCATCAAAGACCTCACAGACACCCCCTCCTCCCTGCAGACCTCACTCTCTTCAAGCACTGATGATGTTACCTAGTTGGGTAATGAAACGTCTGCAAGAAAACCACCAAGCTCAGAGAGCACCGAGGACCCCATGGAATAAAATTGGCCATAGTGAATATAAATGCATGCATACAATTTGAATCATGCTAGCAAAAGTACTTAGTATGTACTGTAATGTCCTTTGGCACAGAATCCTGGGAATGGTGGCCTTAGCATACCAAAGTTTCATCAGGTTAGGGAAGGTCAGCATGCCTAAGGTCACATGATCAAAGTTTGGGCACTGGGCAACTGGCATGTACTTGTGACGGTTGCACTGTCCCGCCTTTTGTAACCTTCCCAGCTGGCTTCTGACAAGCAAAGTTAACGGGGGAAGCCAGATTGACATAACAACCATGATTCACTTACCAACTGCAGTGTTCCGCTTAACAACAGTGGCAAAAAAGTTTGTACAATGGGGCGAAACTCACTTAACAACCATCTGGGTTAGCAAGGCAAATTCTGGCCTCAATTGTGCTTGTAAGTCAAGGACTCCCTCTAGTCAACTTTGATTAGTAACTCTCGTAAGTCAAATTTGCTGGACTTTGGGGATGAAACCTGTCTCTATACTGCAATGGTTGTGTAGTTGCAAGTCTACAGGTAGTCCTTGATTTACAACAATTTGTTTAGTGACCATTTGAAGTTACAATGGCACTGAAAAAATGACTTATGACTGTTTTTCACACTTGCAGCTGGCTTTCAGGCCTAAGGCGGGACTAGAACTCACCGTTTCCTGGTGATTGGCCCAAAGTCACCTAACCGGCTTTCATGCCTAAGGCGGGACTAGAACTCACCGTCTCCTGGTGATTGGCCTAAAGTCATCCAGCCGGCTTTCGTGCCTAAGGCGGGACTATAACTCACCGTCTCCTGGTGATTGGCCCAAAGTCACCCAGCCGGCTTTCATGCCTAAGGCGGGACGAACTCACCTCTCCTGATGATTGGCCTAAAGTCACCCAGCCAGCTTTCATACCTAAGGCGGGACTAGAACTCACTGTTTCCTGGTGATTGGTCCAAAGTTACCCAGCCGGCTTTCATTCTTAAAGCGGGACTAGAACTGAAGTTTCCCACTTTCTAGCCTGGTGACTTAACCACTGGAGACCAACCTGGCTCTCTATTATCCCCATTGCACAATAAAGCCATTTATGGCGGTTACAAAGCACCGGTTTCTTGCAGATCTGACCCCGTCTTCTTCCCTGGCAGCAGAGTCCAGGGACGGCAATGCGAGATTCATTTCAGTAACACCCCTACCACCTCCGATGCCAAATGTGGGGCAAGCAGCTGCATTTAATAGAAGTACAGTGTGTTACAAGGGCTTCTGTGGTTTTATGAAGCAATGAGTCAGCCGGAAATCGTATGAGGGAGGCTACAAACGGCTGCTACTCAGCAGTCACCTCATAAGAAGTAGCTGAGTTGAGAGTATCCTGTCTCAGCAGAGCCCACAAACGCGTGAAGGTTTAGTTCTCTTTACTAAACTTCAGATAGTCCTTGACTTACCACCACAACTGGGCCCAAATTTTCTGTTGCTAAGCAAGACCCCTGTTAAGTGAATTTTGCCCCGTTTTACATTTCACTGCAGTTGTGAAGTTAGTAACACGGTTGTTAAGTGAAATCTGGCTTCCCCGTTGACTTGGCTTGTCAGAAGGTTGCAAAAGGGGATCACGTAACGCCCCGGGACGCTGCGACCGTCGTAAATATGAGTCAGTTGCCAATTTTGATTACACGATCACGGAGATGCCACAAGGGTTGTGTGGAAAATGGACATAAGGCCCTTTTTTTTTTCAATGCCTTTGTAATTGTCAGTCACTAAATGAATTGTTGTAAGTTGAGGACTACAGTGGGATATGCCCGTTATAATAATAATAAAAATAAAGTTGGAAGGGACCTTGGAGGTCATCTAGTCCAACCCCCTGCTCAGGCAGGAAACCCTATACCATTTCAGACAAATGGCTGTCCAGTCTCTTCTTAAAAACTTCCAGTGTTGGAGCATTCACCGCTTCTGGAGGCAGATTGTTCCACTGGTTAATTGTTCTAACTATCAGGAAGTTTCTCCTTAGTTCCAGGTTGCTTCTCTCTTTGGTTAGTTTCCATCCGTTGCTTCTTGTCTGTTCAATCAAGCTGATTTGCAGGGATCCCCGAATCTTCCATTGGAGCGTGGAAGAATAAGAAATAGAACAAACTGGCTATAAGCTAAAAATCTATTGATGAATGTAATAAATATGTTTCCACTTAGCGGTAATAATAAAAACTATTAGCTTAAATATGAGATAGTGGCTATTAAGAGAAAAAGAGAGGAAGTATTAAATGTTGAAATAAGAGAAATTTTGGTTACTAAATTTAAGATATTTGGAAATTACCAGAAAATAAGAATGTTATGTTGTATTATTAATCACTTGATGTAAGATGGTGAGAATTCAAATAGATAAGACGTGTATCCTGAACATTAGATCTTGTGGTGAATTGTGATAAAGGGAATCGGGGATATTTAAAATTTGGAAATTATAAAATATTGGACGTTGAATTCGATTATTGATGGGAAACTAAAAATTGGGGAAAACTAATTAGGACATTGATTGTCTAAAAGGATTGAATGTTAAAGCAACTGGGATATGTAGAGATTAAAAATTATTGATAAATGTAAGAAAATTATTTTTATTTCGTCGATGTAGTAAGATATTGTATCAGTTTAAATATGAGACAGTAAATACCAAGGGGAAAAGAGGAAATATTTAATGTAATAGTCCGAGATCTGTACTAAAGAAATTTGTATGTTATTGAATTATTGATCAACTCACTCAGCCGCCACGTTGCTTTTCAAATATTTAAATGTAAAATTAGAAAATCCATAAAATTTTCTAAAAAAAAGAAGAAGAAAAGAAATAGAACGAACTGGAAGGAGAGAAGTGAAAGCATTTGGGTGTCAAAGCGGGCATAAAATATTCCACCGTAGTGGTTATGAATTATTGTGACTTGACAGAGGTGTTAATGGACGATTGTTTTTATTACACTGTACAGGCATCACAAATAATCATTATTAATGAAAAAACAACAACAACAATCCACATTCACAACTCAAACCCCACAATCCAGTTTTTCTAGCCACTGAAGGAAAAACGGCGGAAACTTAAGAGATAGGTGAAATTTCAGTTATTCAAAGGAATCCCATCTACAGATTAGAAGAAGTCCTATCCTTTTTTCCAGTGGGGAAAGCAAGGAGTAGGTCTTAAGAGATTTACAAAATCTGGGAAGAGAAACGACTTTTGGGAAACGAAATGTGGGTGCTGAGAATTTTCTAGGGAGAAAAGTCTGCATGAATGTTTTCAGAAGAACGGAGTCAAACAGAAACTAGCAAGAGACGTCTTTGACATATTCGGTGAACTTTGAAGTAGGGTGGAGATAGCAATAGCTCTAAGACTTATATACCGCTTCACAGTGCTTTACAGCCCTCTCTAAGCGGTTTACAGAGTCAGCCTGTTGCCCCCCCAACAATCTGGGTCCTCATTTGACCGACTTCGGAAGGATGGAAGGCTGAGTCAACTTTGAGGCGGTCAGGATTGAACTCTTGGCAGTGGGCAGAATTAGCCTGCAATATTGCATTCTAACCACTACGCCACCATGGCTCCTTCCTTCCTTCCTTCCTTCCTTCCTTCCTTCTTAGCAATAGCATTTAGACTTATATACCGCTTCTCACTGCTTTACTGTCCTCTTGAAGTGGTTTACAGAGTCAGCCTGTTGTCCCCCAACAATTTGGGTCCTCATTTTACTGATCTCGGAAGGATGGAAGGCTGAGTCAACCTCGAGTCCTGTCAGGATCGAACTGCTGGCAGTGGGCAGAGTCAGATTGCAATGCTGCGTTCTAACCACTGCGCCACCACGGCTCCAATAATGACGGTGTTTTAACTCTGCACTGAGTCTAGAAAAATATAGTTTTTGGATTTTAATAAAATAAAATATAAAATGTTGACCACCAGACGTTTTCAGGTAGTTCTCGGCTTACGACCACAACTGAGCCCCAAATTTCTGTTGCTAAGCGAGGGCTTTTCAGTGACGTAACTTTGTACAGTCCCTAAAGGAACTGTTGTAAGTCGAGGACCACCTATACACTACTGAGTGTCTGCTGTAGGTCCGTATTTCATAAATGTTGACATTCTGAATCTTCTCATGCAGAAGAAGAAAACAGACTGTAGATAGTTCTTGACTTATAACCACAATTGTGGTTTATAGAGCTGTCAAGTGAGTTTTATCCCATTTTGTGATCTTTTTTTGCCCGAGTTGTTTAAGTGAATCATTGCAGTCCTTAAATTAGTAAATTAAATTAGTAACCAGTCGTTAAGTGAAACTGAATTCCCCGTTGACATTGCAAAAGATGATCACGTGACTCTTGGAGACCGCAACAGTCATAAATCGATGCCAGCTGCCAAGCACCCAAATTTTGATCATGGGGATGCTGCAATCGTTGTGTGAAAACCGATCATTTTTTTCTTTGCCGTCGTAACTTCGAATGGTCACTGAACAAACTGTTGTAAGTCAAGGACCATCTGTAGCGTGCTTGCTTTGCAAACTCTTGGAGAAGAGTTAGCCAAAGGCTTCCCGGCGCCTGATCTTGGAATTATGGGACCAGAAACACACTATAACCGAGAAGGATATAGGATGCAGCATGTCAAAAACCTCCACAGTAGTTGTCTTTGAAAAAGGTTTGTGCAGTTGTAAATTCCAGGCTTGGGAGTCCCTTCAAGTATTCCTTTCAAAGAAGATCCTTCTGTCCTCCTGATTGCTCGGCGAACAAGAAGACGCGGCGTGTAAGGATCTCACAAATTTTTGCCCTCTCAAAACTTGCGTGTTCAGGGAAGGTAATATGTAGACAGAGGTGCAAGCCAGCACTGGAAGTCACGTTCCCCCCTTGCTGGGTTGACTTCGACAGGTGCTTAAGGATGCATCTTTCGTAGGTCGTTCTTCAGGACAGCAATTTCTCCATGATGGGGTTGGTAAAGGAAAAAGTCCTAAACATGTTTTGGTCCATGCTGTTGATGAGGGTCCGGTCTCCGACGGAGAGTCGGGGTTTTTCGTTGAGGAATTCCTTGTCGAAGTTGCTGCAGTCTCCTGGCGATTTCTTTCAAGGAGAGAGAGAGAAAGGGGAGTTAGAAAAAGAGGAAAAACCCCTCTCGAGCAGCCAGCAAAGAGGGACACTTATCTGAAGACGAAGTCTCTGAGCTTTAAAAAAAAAAAAAAAAAAATGGGGGTTACCCCTGCCTTTGTCGCATAATTTCCGAGGAGAAATGTGGAAAGTCTTCCACAATGAGGACTTCAGAAAGAAGATGCAGCCGCTCTAGGAACACAAAGAATAGAATAGAATAGAATAATAGAATCTTTATTGAGAATAGAGTCGGATTTTTAAAGAATAGAATAGAATAGAATAGAATAGAATAGAATAGAATAGAATAGAATAGAATAGAATAGAATAGAATAGAATGGAATGGAATGGAATGGAATGGAATGGAATGGAAAGGAACGGAACGGAACGGAACGGAACAGAACAGAACAGAATAGAATAGAATCTTTATTAAGAATAGAGTCGGATTTTTAAAGAATAGAATAGAATAGAATGGAATGGAATGGAATGGAATGGAATGGAATGGAATGGAATAGAATAATAGAATCTTTATTGAGAATAGAGTTGGATTTTTAAAGAATAGAATAGAATGGAATGGAATAGAATAGAATAGAATAGAATAGAATAGAATGGAATGGAATGGAATGGAATGGAATGGAATGGAATGGAAAGGAACGGAACGGAACGGAACAGAACAGAACAGAACAGAATAGAATAGAATCTTTATTAAGAATAGAGTCGGATTTTTAAAGAATAGAATAGAATAGAATAGAATGGAATGGAATGGAATGGAATGGAATGGAATAGAATAATAGAATCTTTATTGAGAATAGAGTTGGATTTTTAAAGAATAGAATAGAATGGAATGGAATAGAATAGAATAGAATAGAATAGAATAGAATAGAATAGAATAGAATAGAATAGAATAGAATAGAATGGAATGGAATGGAATGGAATGGAATGGAATGGAAAGGAACGGAACGGAACGGAACGGAACAGAACAGAACAGAATAGAATCTTTATTAAGAATAGAGTCGGATTTTTAAAGAATAGAATAGAATAGAATAGAATAGAATAGAATAGAATGGAATGGAATGGAATGGAATAGAATAATAGAATCTTTATTGAGAATAGAGTCGGATTTTTAAAGAATAGAATAGAATAGAATAGAATAGAATGGAATAGAATGGAATGGAATGGAATGGAATGGAATGGAATGGAATAGAATGGAATAGAATAGAATAATAGAATCTTTATTGAGAATAGAGTTGGATTTTTAAAGAATAGAATAGAATGGAATGGAATAGAATAGAATAGAATAGAATAGAATAGAATAGAATAGAATAGAATAGAATAGAATAGAATAGAATGGAATGGAATGGAATGGAATGGAATGGAATGGAAAGGAACGGAACGGAACGGAACGGAACAGAACAGAACAGAATAGAATCTTTATTAAGAATAGAGTCGGATTTTTAAAGAATAGAATAGAATAGAATAGAATAGAATAGAATAGAATGGAATGGAATGGAATGGAATGGAATGGAATGGAATAGAATAGAATAATAGAATCTTTATTGAGAATAGAGTTGGATTTTTAAAGAATAGAATAGAATGGAATGGAATGGAATAGAATAGAATAGAATAGAATAGAATAGAATAGAATAGAATAGAATAGAATAGAATAGAATGGAATGGAATGGAATGGAATGGAATGGAATGGAAAGGAACGGAACGGAACGGAACGGAACAGAACAGAACAGAACGGAACAAAACAGAATAGAATCTTTATTGAGAATAGAGTCGGATTTTTAAAGAATAGAATAGAATAGAATAGAATAGAACAGAACAGAATAGAATAGAATAGAATAGAATAGAATAGAATAGAATAGAATAGAATAGAATGGAATGGAATGGAATGGAATGGAATAGAATGGAATGGAATATAATAATAGAATCTTTATTGAGAATAGAGTTGGATTTTTAAAGAATAGAATAGAATGGAATGGAATAGAATAGAATAGAATAGAATAGAATAGAATAGAATAGAATAGAATAGAATAGAATAGAATAGAATAGAATAGAATAGAATAGAATAGAATAGAATAGAATAGAATAGAATTAAATTATCCTTGGTCAATGCTTCCTCTTGGATTAGATATCAGTTCCAAGATCAGTGATGGCACACGTGCCATCACTGTACTGGTGTCTGAATCCACCCTAATTAATTTTTATTTGATTTAATTTTTATATTTTTTTTTAGTTTTAAACAAATAAATAGGTAAAGAATTGTTTCTCTTTTTTTTTTTGCAGAGGAGTGACATGCCAGGATTGTCAAATTAGGCATTTTCCAAATTTTTGACACGCCGAGCCCAAAAGGTTCACCATCACTGCATTTGCACAATCAAGTGGCATGCACGTGTAAGCCACTCTCACACACCCACACGCTGCCTGCATTTGCAGATACTTACCCTGGTTATTAAATTCTCGTTTTGTGGGTGTGCATAAAAAAAAAAACACCACACATGAGCTGGATTTGCAGTTAGAGAAAAATTTACCAAGGTTAAGGTGAACCAAAGTTAGCATATTGTGTGAAGGCATCTGCTAGGACCTGATCTGATGGGGTTAAGCCAATTGTATGAATGCAATCCCTGGAAGGGTTCACACCCCAAGCTTAATTTTTTTTTTTGGGGGGGGGGGTACTAAATACCTGGCTGGGAATGTTCCAAAAATGCTTTTTCAGGAGGCAACTGGACTTTCTTTGTTTTTGCTTGAAGAGGTTTCACTTCTCATCCAAGAAGCTTCTTCAGTTCGGCTCAATTCAGTTCAGTTCAGTTTAGAACTGAAGAGGCTTCTTGGAAGCGAAGCGAAACGTCTTCGAGGAAAAACAAAGATAGTCCAGTTGCCTCTTGAAAAAGCACCTTTGGGACAACTATGACCTAGATCAGGGGTCTTCAAACTTGGCCGTTTTATAACGTGTGGACTTCAACTCTCAGAATTCCTCAGCCAGCGTGCCTGGCTGAGGAATTCTGGGAGTTGAAGTCCACAAGTCATAAAAGGGCCAAGTTTGAAGACCCCTGGAATAAACAAATGAATAAATTCAATGAAAGTAACTGTGGCTTCAGGAAGCTATTTCGTGAAACAAAGGCAGTCCAAGAAACAATTCTCACCACGACAGGCCTGAAAGGTGGGTCAATCTCTTTCCTTTCCAAAGCTTCCCAACGGATCTCTTGAAAGAAGCCGTGTTGGCGGATGTTCCCTCTCGCTCCCAACCGTCTCTCTGGCTCTCTAACGAAAAGCTAGAAATCAAAAGAACGAAGCTTAAGGAAATTGATAAATTTGACATTAAGGGTATGCGAAACGTGTGTCCCCTCCGAGCAAAATGGCTTTAAAGAGTGAGAAAACAATCTCTTTAGATCAGGGGGTCTTCAAACCTGGCCCTTTTATGACTTGTGGACTTCAACTCCCAGAATTCCTCAGCCTGCCTCCATTTTGTTTGTTAGATTTAAGACAGGGGTCTTCCAACTTGGCCCTTTTATGACTAGTGGACTTCAACTCCCAGAATTCCTCAGCCAGCCTCCATTTTGTTTGTTAGATTTAAGACAGGGGGCTTCCAACTTGGCCCTTTTATGACTTGTGGACTTCAACTCCCAGAATTCCTCAGCCAGGCACTGAGGATTGTGTGACCAAAACTGAATGCAGTATTCCAAGTGTGGCCTTACCAAGGCATTATAAAGCAGTATTAACACGTCACATGATTTTGCTTCTATCCCTCTGTTAATGCAGCCTAGGACTGCACAGAAAGTTTTCAAGAGATCGGACAAACTGGAAACACCCCTCTTCTGGTGCAATGGAATCTCCCAACCTCACCTTTACTAAGAGGTCCCTTGCAATCTTGTCAAGCCAGCGGGGGTAGAATGGGCTGTCCATGCGGATGGACTGGAAGAGCTGTTCTTCATCCTGGCCGTGGAAGGGGGACTGGCCAATCAGCATCTCATACAGAAGGACCCCGAAGGACCACCAGTCAGCGGCCATGTTGTATTTCTGCCCAAGAAGAATCTGCCATGGAAAGAGAAGGGAGAGGTTTTTTTTTAAAAAAAGGAAGCTTAAAGAAGGACGGTGCACCCTTTAATATAGGGTAGTCCTTGACATACAACCATAATTGAGCTTAAAATATCTTTTGCTAAGCAAGACAGCTGTTAAGTGAATTTTGCCCCATTTTACGACCTTCCTTGCCACAGTTGTCAAGTGGATCAATGCAGTTCTTAAGTTAGTAACATGGTTGTTAAGTGAATTTTAAGTGAAGTGCTGTGATTCGCTTAATAACTGTGGCAAGAAAGGTCGTAAAATGGGGCAAGACTCATTTAAAAACGGTCATGCTTAGGAACAGAAAGTTGGGGCTTAATCAGTGGTGATGATAGACCATCTGCTGAACCCCCAAACCACACCCCCTCTCCAATTTGTCCAAATCTTCCAAGTTTTTCACGTGAGAACAATCAAATCTTGCAAGGTCTCGTGAAAAAATCCTGAATCCAGCAAGGTGTTAATAAAAAATCTCCTGAGATTTCAGTAACATCATTCAAGACGAATGGCCAAATCTTGTAGGATTCTCAAACTCCTTCTTTCTTTTTCTGATTCTTTCTGAATCTCTGATTCTGATTTATGACCAGAATAAATTTAACAGAATTAACAGAGTTGGAAGGGACCTTGGAGGTCTTCTAGTCCAACCCCCGGCTTGAGCAGGAGACCCTATACTATTCTGGACAAATTTTTGTCCAATCTCTTCTTAAAACCCCCCCAGTAATGGAGCACCCACAACTTATGGAATCAAGCCATTTTAAGGCAAGATATACAATTATTGTACATTGTGTACTAAGCACACAGCCCTTAATAATTTTGCATTGTTCCCAAGAATGATGGGACATGTTTTAGAACATAGAATAATAGAGTTGGAAGGGATGTTGGAGGTCTTCTAGTCCAACCCCCTGCTTTAGCAGGAGACCCTATACTATTCTGGACAAATTGTTGTCCAATCTCTTCTTAAAAGCTTCCAGTGTTGGAGCATTCAGAACTTTTGGAGGTAAGTTCTTCCACTGGTTAATTGTTCTCACTGTCAGGAAATTTCTTCTTAGATCTAGGTTGCTTCTCTCCTTGATTATTTTCCATCCGTTGCTTCTTGTCCTGCCCTTAAGTGTTTTGGAGAATAGCTTGACTCCCTCTTCTTTGGGGCATGCTCCTCAGATATTGGAACACTGTTAACATGTCACCCCTGGTCCTTCTCTTCATTAAACTAGACTAGACCCAATCCCAGCAACTGTCCTTTATATGTTCTTTTATTTTGGATGAAAAAGGCCCACCTACCTCAGGGGCAATATAATCGGGGGTCCCGCAAAAGGTGCTGGTTTTAGCATCCCCTAACATGTTCTCTTTGCACATGCCAAAGTCAGCAATCTTGATGTGGCCTTCTTTGTCAAGGAGAACATTATCAAGCTTGAGGTCTCTGAAAGAGGATGAAAAGTTAGATCTTTTCCTTCAAAAGTCCCTTTTTGGGGGGTAACTTAAGATAATCTTCTCCATTTCCATTTAAGAGCCTTGGTGGCGCAGTGGTTTAGAATGCAGTACTGCAGGCTAATTCTGCCGACTGCCAGCAGTTCGATCCTGACCGGCTCGAGGTTGACTCAGCCTTCCATCCTTCCGAGGTCGGTAAAATGAGGACCCCAATGGTTGGTGGCAATATGCTGACTCTGTAAACTGCTTAGAGAAGGCTGTAAAGCAGTGTGAAGTGGTATATAAGTCTAAGTGCTATTGGTAAGTGGAAAGGAAGGAAGGAAGGAAGGAAGGAAGGAAGGAAGGAAGGAAGGAAGGAAGGAAGGAAGGAAGGACTGTGGTTGCACAGTGGTTAGAATGCAGTACTGCAGGCTAATTCTGCCGACTGCCACCAGTTTGATCCTGACCAGCTCAAGGTTGACTCAGCCTTCCATCCTTCTGAGGTTGGTAAAATGAGGACCCAGATTGTTGGGGGCAATATGGTGACTTTGTAAACAGCTTAGAGAGGGCTGTAAAGCACTGTGAAGCGGTATATAAGTCTAAGGGCTATTGCTATTTCCCAATCCATTGCAGCTGCCACTCTCCGTGCCTAAAATCTATTTATTTATTTGATTTATATCCCACCTTTATTAATTCGTTTGTAAGTACAGTGGTACCTCGGTACTCATCGTTAATTGGTTCGGGAGGTGCAATGAGCACCATAAACATTGAGTACCAAACCAATCTTTCCCGTAAGGAACGATGTAGTGAGTCACAAGGCAGCTGACAGCGACAAGTGCTAGCTTGTCCGTTGTGTATCAAACAAAACGACGAGTACCGGGACACGTTTTTCCAGTCAAAATGCGTTGAATACCAAATTCAATGATTTCCAAAGCAGTGTGAGTACCAAGGTACCACTGTAACTCCTGGCTGCGAACATACATAATTGAGATAGCCCTCAACTTAACAACCATTCATTTAGTGGCCATTCAAAGCTGCAACGTCACTGAAAAAAAAAGGGACTTTATGACCGTTTTTCACACTTACAACTGTTGAGGCATCCCCCTGGTCACGCGATCAAAACTTGGGCAACAACAACCAGAAAAAACAATAAGAATCTGCAGGGAACCCTCCAAGTTTACAGCTCTCTGCACTCTAATCTTTTATTTGGAAATGGCAAGATTTCAGGATTAAAAATAAATAAATAAATAAATCCCTACCTGTAGATGATGCCTTTGGAATGAAGGAATTGCAATCCACAGATGATTTCAGCAGCATAGAACCTATAAAATGTAGAGGTATTTCTTTTATCATAACAAGCACCAAAGTAGAATCCTGCTGGCTGGATCAGATGATATTAACAATTATATTTAAGGGGTCCTTGGTGCTCTTTGAACTTGTTTTCTTTGCCGACATTTCGTTACCCAAACTAGGTAACATCATCAATGCTAGCATACTATGCTGATGTTACCTAATTAGGGTCATGAAACGTCTGCAAGAAAGCAACCAAGCTCAGAGAGCACCAAGGATCCCATACTCCTCCTCCTCCTCCTCCTCCTCCTCCCCAAACCTCACTCCCTTCTAACACTGATGATGTTACCTAGTCAGGGTCATGAAACGTCTGCAAGAAAACAGGCTATCTCAGAGACTACCAAGGACTCCTCGTGTCAACCCTGAGCTACAGATATCCTCCTTATTAATTATATTTAATTATAATTATTATTAATAATATCTGTTACCATTTCTATTTGTCTACTCAATAAAAGCACAGGATAGAAATGAGATTCTAGCAAAGGGTTGTCTCTGGTAGGTACATCAAAAAATCAAGATGGAGGTTATAGTTATAGACGCCCAGCTTAGTGTGCTGTCAGTCTGTTCAGAGTTGATTGTGTAATGGATGCTGACTGATTGACGATGTTCCATCAAGTCATTGTGGACTCATCGCAGCCACACAGGTAGACTTTCTCCAAAGAGACAGAAGACTGGCAGAAGGTATCCATGAACACCGACTAGCAGTCAGAAGACCTGATGAAAATTCTTTAATTTCACAACATGTGGCAGACTTAACCATAGTTTCACCTGGGAAACTGTGACCGTCCTAAACCAGGGGTCCCCAGATGGAAGCAAACAAAAAAGTGAGCTATTTTTTCTTTGGTGACCCAGTTTTTCTGTTTGACACACCCTTCTCCTCAGAAGCAGCAGTATTATAGTAGTTATTATGATGATGTATTCTACTCCGATTTAAGAATTTGCTTAGGCCTGCACAGATGCCCAATCTTTAAATTAGTGTTTAGTCTTTAAATTCTTGATCTGGGCCTTTGGAATCTGAAAGTCAGCATGCCTGCCCACTGATCTACTGATCTGAAAGACTTCATTCAGATGATTCGTTTGCCTTCGAATGTTAACCTGCAAATCTTGATATTATTATTCAAACTCTGGAACTGACTTTGTAAAATAATCATTTTTTTCTAATGCCTTTATTGCTAACTTTTTTTTAATGCCTTTATTGCTAACTGTGGCCTGCTGGCCACAGGACATGCTGGCCACTGCACGCATGTATGCGCGCACACCCCCTCACTTGCGCTAGCACCGCAGCTGCGGGGCACAAAACAGGCCACCACCACGCTGCAAGGTGCAAAAACGGATGCCACCGCGTTGCAAGGCATGGAAGCGGGCCACCGCCATGCCACGGGGCGCAAAAATGGGCGACGCTGCGCTGTGCCACGCAAGAATGAGTCAGGGCTAGTGAGTATCACTCAGGCGCTAGCCCCGCCCCGTTTGCGGTGCGCATGTGCGTGTAAAATGCTTCCCCCTCCCTTTTCCTCCAGTCCGCCCACCGACAAAGGTCGGTGACCTCTGTCCTAGACCAAGCCAAATCCAAAAATGCTAGAGAATTCCTGGAAGCCTGAGACTCTGACAAATTGGCCATCAACAGACACATAGATATAAACATTGTCTATATGTTACGCAAAAGAGGCAATCAACAAGCCAAGAAGGGAACAGAAAGACCCAAACACCTCCCCACCAGCAATCAGCACCCAGATGAGCAGAGATTAACTCCAAGATTAACATCAGACCAACAATCAAGAAATAAACCATACCCCAATCAAGGAACTGCCAAACAAATCAACAGTAAACAGCCCAACTGTAAAACCTGTAAGATGACCCCCCACCAACACTGACACGGCAAGCCGCTAGAACAGGGGTAGGCAACCTTGGCTCTTTTATGACTCGTGGACTTCAACTCCCAGAATTCCTGAGCCAGCCATGCTGAGGGGAAAGGGAAAGGTTTCCAAGCTGAGCCACGCTGGCTCAGGAATTCTGGGAGTTGAAGTCCACGAGTCATAAAAGAGCCAAGGTTGCCTACCCCTGCGCTAGAATATAAACTGAGAGCACTCCTTACTAGCACCGATGATGTTACCTACTTGGGCAATGAAACGTCTGCAAGAAAACCACCCAGCTCAGAGAGCACCAAGGACCCCCACAGTTTAAACCTGAGCTACAAATATTGTCCTCTATTGATGGAAGAGTTTGATAAAGGCAGGCCCACCTCACCTTGCTCGGTCCATTTCAAATTTGTGGCAGTTCTGAATGTGGAACATCAGGTCTCCGCCGTTGAGGTACTCCATTATAAAAAAGAGGTTCTCCTAGCAAGGGAGAGAAGGATGACCTTTAGAACTTGGGCAAAAGCCCTGGAGATAGACTTGAAGCTACTAGATTACCTTACCATCCCAACGTATCTGGAACAGATGAAGTTAGAGAAGGGAATTGTGAGACAATGTTCATTTAGTAAATCTTTTAAGCACACAACTCTAAGGCGTAGAAAAAGAATTCTAAGAGATTAGACCGAGAGCAAGTCGCTGCCTCATCTCCCCATCTCTTCTTCTGTGGCCTAGGGCGAATTTGAAACTGGGCCTTCTTGACTTTAACACCATGTTGGGTTGAGAAGGTCGAAGGTTGTCCAGGGAGCTCCTGTGGCTGAAGATGGGCAAGAAACTAGGTCTCACCCTCTGAGGTCAGCATATTCTCTACTGCTACAAGTGACCTTTGGAGTGAGAGGGAGGGACTGGCCCAAAGTCACCCAAAAAACTTCCATGGGTGACGAGGATTCAAATTTGGGTCTTCCTGCTCAGCACCTTCGCCAGGAAAAAGATGCAGCTGCTTTAAAGAGTTTCAGCCATGGCCACTATTTGTGCCAAAAACCCCTTCTGAAATTAAAGACAAAATCTGCCTAGCCTACTACTGCATTTGGAAACATTTGTTGTTAGTTGCGAAGTCGTGTCCGACCCATCGCGACCCCACGGACGACGTTCCTCCAGGCCTTCCTGTCCTCTGCCATCTTCTGGAGTCCCTTTAAGCTCACGCCTACTGCTTCAGTGACTCCATCCAGCCACTTCATTCTCTGCCGTCCCCTTCTTCTCTTGCCCTCCATCTTTCCCAGCATTAGGCTCTTCTCCAGTGAGTCCTTCCTTCTCATTAGGTGGCCAAAGTACTTGAGTTTCAACTTCAGGAGATGGCCTTCTAAAGAGCAGTCGGGGTTGATCTCCTCTAGGACTGACCGGTTTGATCGCCTTGCAGTCCAGGGGACTCGCAGGAGTCTTCTCCAGCACCATAGTTCAAAGGCCTCAATTCTTTGGCGCTCAGCCTTTCTTATGGTCCAACTTTCACAGCCATACATTGCAACTGGGAAAACCCTGGCCTTGACTATACGCACTTTTGTTGGCAGGGTGACGTCTCTGCTTTTTAGTATACTGTCTAGATTTGCCATAGCTTTCCTCCCCAGGAGCAAGCGTCTTTTAATTTCTTGGCTGCAGTCCCCATCTGCGGTGATCTTGGAGCCCAGGAAACATGCTATGCTTAATTGGTGCTGAACCTGGTTAGTTTTCTTGGGATTTAGCTTATTGCATGAGCCCAGCCTGTTTAGTGAACTGTGAATTGTGCGAACACAGAAAATGAGTGACTCCAGCAATTTAACTTAAGTTAAGCATGTTAGGAGGGCCAGTTTGGTGCAGTGGATAAGACATCAGGCTAGAAACTGGGTGATTGTGAATTCTAGTCTTGCACAAAGCCAGCTGGGGGACTCTTGGGCCGGCCACTCTCTCCGAGCCCTAGGAAGGAAGCAATGGCAAACCACTTCTGAAAAACTTTAGCAAGAAAACTGCAGGGACTTATCCAGGCAGTCTCGGAAAATTGGACATGACTGAACAGAAGACAAAAAACAAACAAACAACGCCATGTTACGCAAACACAGAATGCCCAAACCACAAAGCAAGCATTATTTCTCTCTAAACCAGGGGTAGACAACCTTGGCTCTTTTAGAACTCGTGGACTTCAACTCCCAGAATTTCTGAGCCAGCCATGCTGAGGGGAAAGGGAGAGGTTTCCAAGCTGAGCCATGCTGGCTCAGGAATTCTGGGAGTTGAAGTCCATGAGTCATAAAAGCCAAGGTTGCCTACCCCTGTCCTAAGTCCTCCTGTTCTAAGCGGTGAGCCTCCTAGACCAGGGGTAGGCAACCTTGGCTCTTTTATGACTCGTGGAGTTCAACTCCCAGAATTCCTGAGCCAGCCATGCTGAGGGGAAAGGGAGAGGTTTCCGAGCTGAGCCACGCTGGCTGAGGAATTCTGGGAGTTGAAGTCCACGAGTCATAAAAGGACCAAGGTTGCCTACCCCTGCTCTAAACCATCCATGTGATTTGCACCGACTGGTTGACCGATTAACGCGTATTTTTACCTTCGTTTGGAAAGTACAGAAGACGTGGGTGAGAAATGGGTGCTCCCAAGCCAGCGAGAGGACCCGCTTCTCCACCATGGTACACTCCACGTCGTCATCCATCAGGACCACCTCCTTCTTCAGGGCTTTCATGGCGAAAAACTGGTTTGTGGTTTTTAGTTCCACAAGGAAAACCTGGAGGAAAAAATATCACCAATAAGCAGGTTAGATGAGCAAAGTCATAAAAGTGGAAATGTCTATGGAGATTCTCAGTCACCCAGGTCTTTGTTGTCCCAACGGTGCTTTTCCAGGAGGCAACTGGACTTTCTTGTTTTTCTTTGAACACGTTTCTCTTCTCTTCCAAGAAGCTTCTTCAGCTCTGACTGGATGGTGGGGAATCTGTGTTCCTCAAGGTCACCCGAGTAGTGCAAACGGGTGTGGAGCCTTCTTGGAACTGCTGAAAAGACCTTGAGGAAACAGATAAACCTCTAGGTGGCCTCAACGACTCTCTAAAAAGAAGGCAAATGACCAGCTGTCTGCAAGGAGTATAAATCTTTCCATTCCCCACCATCCAGTCAGAGCTGAAGAAGCTTCTGGGATGAGAAGCGAAACGTCTTCAAAGAAAAAACAAGAAAGTCCAGTTGCCTCCCGAAAAAGCACCTTTGGGATAAAAGTGGAAAGATAACTCACACATATAAACCTGAGGGCTTTGCATCAATTTGCAATCAGTTGTGGATCTGTACGGACCACCATGTTAGGAGTATACGTAGTCCTCGATTTACAACGGTTCGTTTAGTGACCATTCAAACTTTAAAAAGTGACTTACGACCGTTTTTCAACCTTACAACCCTTGCAGCGTTCCCCATGGTCACGTGATCAAAATTCAGACCCTTGGCCACGGACTCATATTTATGACGGTTGCCTTGTCCCGTGGTCACCTGATCCCCTTTTGCGACCTTCTGTCAAGCAAAGTCAGCGTGGAAGCCCGATTCAATTAACACCCATCACACTAACTTAACAACTGCAGGGCTTCAATTAACAACTGTGGCAAGAAAGGTTGTAAAATGGGGCAAAACTCACATTAACAACATCTCGCTCAGCAGTAGAAATTTTGGGCCCAATTGTCGTCGTAATTCGAGGACTACCTATATTTAGCAGCTGAGCCAAATTATTTCTGGGTCAGGGAGTGGTGCGTTTGAAATCGTGGCAAAAGGGGACTTTTTTCAGTGGTGGGATTCAAATACCTGAACATCCGGTTCTCTGCGTGGATGCAGGCCTGGGCCTCCGAGGCCTAGAATGGACTTCTGGAAGTGACATCCATGCACTTCCTGTGGGCTGTTCTAGGCCTGGGAGGCCTCTTCCAGGCCTCCGAGGCCTAGAACGGACTTCCAGAAGCGACATCCACGCACTTCCGGCGGGCCGTTCTAGGCCTGGGAGGCCTCTACCAGGCCTAGAACAGACTTCCGGAAGCGACATCCACGCACTTCCGGTGGGCCGTTCTAGGCCTGGGAGGCCTCCTCCAGGCCTCCGAGGCCTAGAACGGACTTCCAGAAGCAGCATGGGTTCAGCCGGTTCTCCAAACTCAACAAAATTTCGCTACTGGTTCTACCAAACCGGTGCGAACCGTCTGAATCCCACCACTGACTTTTTTGTATACTTCACCTCAACTCTGAGTTTGTCTGAGAGGTGGTTTCCCATTGGCAGGAAGTTTCACCTTTCTTCCTGGCTTTAATTTCAGAGGGTCTTTTCAATATGACAGAGGAATGGTGGCTTAGCAGCTCCCTAACTCTCCCTTCATACTAGCCTTTCAAGAGAGAAGGATGTGAACACTGGAGAGTGGAGAGGGCAGAAGTGTGAAAAGGGGTATACATTTCCCGCACACTTTAAAAATCAAGTTTGTACTCTCCTCCCCCCCACCTTACCTTGCCAAAACTTCCCTTCCCCAGTGTTCTGTGCAGGTAAAAGTCATCTATGGTTAACTTTGGCAATTCTGCTTGGATGTCTTTCCTCGGTTCCAGTTCCACTGGAGAATCGGAAACTGGGATGTCATCTGCTGGGGATTCCCAGGAAATTCCCTGTGGCTCTATAAAAAGATTCCAGGGCATTCATGTTGAAATATTTATTCATTTATTTAAAAAAATCTTCATTCCATCCCTTAAGGCAGAGTCATACAACATGACACTATAGCAGAGGTCTCCAAACTTGGTAACTTTAAGACTTCCGGACTTCAATTCCCAGAATTCTTCAGTCCGTCATGCTGGTTGGCTGGGCATGTGTGTGTGTGTGTGTGTGTGTGTGTGTGATTTAATTAAAGTTAACACCAGTTATACAGGTAGTCCTTTGACTTACAACCGTTCATTTAGTGACCGTTCAAAATTACGTTACTGAAAAAAGTGACTTATGACCGTTTCTCACACTTACGACCATTGTAGCATTCCCCATAGGTCACATGATCAAAATTCAGACGCTTGGCAACTGACTCGTACCTATGACGGTTGCAGTGTCTCAGGGTCACGTGAGCCCCTTTTACGACCTTCTCACAAGCAAAGTCAATGGGGGGGGCGGAAGCCAGATTCACTTAACAACCGCGTTACTAACTTAAGAATTGCAGCGATGCACTTAACAAATGTAGCCAGAAAGGTCGTAAAATGGGGCAAAATTCACTTAACAAATTTCTCGCTTAGCCGCAGCAACGTTGGGCTCAATTGTGGTCGTACGTTGAGGATTACCTGTATAGGTAAGGAAAATTCTACTGGGAAAAGGTATTAATAAAATGCAAGACCTTTTCTGCCTGTTGGGGGTTCTGGCTCCTCCTCTTTCATGCAGGAGATGTCAACCGGTCCTTCTCGTAAAATCTGCTCTGAATCACGTAGACTTCGGGCCTGAGTCAACACAGAACAAGCAGGGTGGGGGAAAAAATAACACATCGGTGCAACATGCTGGCTGACCTTACACAGAGGTGGAGCAGGTGCCGATCTGAAAGCCCTACTGATCAGCAAGCAAAGTATAGAAGAGACCGTCTATGGAGATTCTCAGTCATCCAGGTCATGGTTATCCCAAAAGTGCTTTTTCAGGAGGCAACTGGACTCTCTTGTTTTTCTTTGAGGACGTTTCGCTTCTCATCCAAGAAGCTTCTTCAGCTCTGGCGGGATGGTGGTGAATGGAAGGATTTATACTCCTTGCAGACAGCTGGTCCTTTGCCTTCTTTTAGAGAGTCGTTGAGGCCACTTGGAGGTTTGTCTGTGTCTTCAGGGTCACCTGAGTGGTGCAAATGGGTGTGGAGCCTTCTTGGAACAGATAAACCCCCAAGTGGCCTCAAGGACTCTCTAAAAGAAGGCAAAGGACCAGCTCTCTGCAAGGAGTATAAATCCTTCCATTCCCCACCATCCAATCAGAGCTGAAGAAGCTTCTTGGATGAGAAGCGAAACGTCTTCAAAGAAAAACAAGGAAGTCCAGTTGCCTCTTGGGATAGAAGAGAAGGTTTCTACCTTTTGATGCAGCTCTGGACCCCGGGTCCAAGAGATGCAAGATCTAAAAAAGACACCGATTTGCAAAATTGCATCCAGTTATGGAAGAAGCAGCTTGGGTTTTGCAAGGAGAATTGCAAAGATCTGCCACTGCCCTGGAGTGGAACGTCCCCTAGATTTTTGTTTACAAGCAATCCTCAACTTACAATCATTAATTTAATGACCGTTTGAAAAATGACCGTTTTACACACTTACGACCGTTGCGGCATTCCCACAGTCACGTAGTCAAAACTTGGCAACTGACTCATATTTATGACGGTTGCAGTGTCCCGGGGAGTCACGTGATCCCCTTTTGCGACCTTCTGAGAAGCAAAGTCAGTGAGGAAGCCACAACTGTGTTACTAGCTTCACAGCTGCAGCGATTCGCTTAACAACTGTGGCAAGAAAGGTCATAAAATGGGGCAAAACCCAGCTCACAACTGTCTCACTTAGCAAAGGAAATGTTTGCTCAATCGCTGTCGTAAGTCAAGGACTGCTTTTCCCAGTTCTTCCTCACTACTCCATATAAGACAACCAGTTTCCTATTGCTGGGGTTACTGGAGCATCGGTGCTACAATTGTGCGATTAGATGGGGGGGGGGGAAAGGGAAAGATTTGTTTCGGTGTCCGAGGAGACACAAGTTATGTGATACAGGAACGAAAACATCCTCGTGTGCAGATATCTGCAGGTATCTGGGACAGCAAAGGAAAGACTCCGAAGGAGAAATCCTTAAAAGAGATAGAGACGGATGCGTTACTAGCGTTTCTCAACTTTGACAACTTTAAGCTATGTGTGTCATGGTTCCGACAGATATTACTCTTCAAAGAACTTCGAGGCATTTGTTTACCTTAATCTTTATTCAAATAACATGGCATCGGCACGTACATGGTCGAAGCCAAAATCTGAATTCTCCTCCCCTAAACACATAATATCAAAGCACAATTCCCTCCCCTAATTAACAGTCATAAACCACATTCTCCAATTAGTTTGAAATGCACACCTTCCCTCCAGTTCTCGACCAGCCATTCCTTATCATCTCTTATTTCAAACAGCCTTGAAAAAACACTCTACTACAAGGTTGTTATGCTAACTAATTCCCATACATATTCTTCCTTCTCCCCCCCAGCATCATTTAATTCTAACTCTAAAAGTAACACACAAGTTAAGGGGGAAATGGCTGCATTTTCATATATTGTCAAAGCAAGAACATCCGATGTTAGCAGCGTTGACAATGTGGACTTCAACTCCCAGAATTCCCTAGCCAAACATTTTTATTTTATTTTTTTGCCTCTCCTAGGGCAGAGGTCCCCAACCTTTTGGGCACCAGGGACCGGTTCCGTGGAGAGAGGTTTTTCCGCGGACCGGAAGGGGTGTGGTTTCGTGTGCTGCCTACATCCCACGGATGGGGCTTTGCTTGTTTGTGCGGCCCGGTTGCTGGCATGCCGCGGCCCGGTACTGGTCCACAGACCAGGGGTTGGGGAACCCCTGTCCTAGGGGAATCCGTTGTCCGGAGGATCAGGTCACGGACAACTCACAGTGGCTGTAAACTAAGATGTTCTCCATTCATTTCCCACTGTCCGTTTTTCTTTGCAAAACATCCTGCTTACTCACTTGTTGCCTGCTCTCAATCAGTGCCAACGCTTCTGCCATGAGTTTCTGGTTCACACCGCAAAGATTTGCCACCTTGGTTTGGCATTTGTGGTGGACGTTCATCGCGCAGGCTGCAAGGCAGAGACCAAAATCACCAATCAGATTTCTGGCTTCAAAACGGCTTGCGAGACGTTTGTTTTTAAAATGGGGAGAGGTTGTTCTTCTCCTGCCCCAAGCCGGGGCCTTGCTTTTTTTGCTTTAATTTTCTAACATTTTACTGCTAAATCGTTCACTGCCTGGACAGGACATAAACTACAGTGGCCCTTAGGTGGGATGTTGAGTTTAGAAGGTTGCAGCAGAGGATCAATAAAACATCCAGGTGCCACCGTAAAATCAATAATAGGCATATTTTTGGGGAACAGTATGCTTGAAAAAGTGGGCTTAGATTTGTCTGAAAAGCACAAAATCTCATAGAAGAGAGTATCTTTAGCTCACGGTTAGTCTGTAGAGTCTTTGATATTCTCTGACCTTGGTGGTTTTATTACAGAAGTTTTATTACCCAACTTGGTAACATCATCAGTGCTAGAAGGGAGTGGGGTTTGCAGAGTGGAGGAGGAGGAGGAGGAGAAGAAGAAGAAGAAAGAAGAAGAGAGAAGAAAGAAGAAAGAAGAAAGAAGAAAGAAGAAAGAAGAAAGAAGAAAGAAGAAGAAGAAGTAGAAGAAGAAGAAGAAGAAGAAGAAGAAGAAGAAGAAGAAGAAGAAGAAGAACAACAACAACAACAACAACAACAACAACAACAACAACTGTGGGGTCCTTGGTGCTCTCTGAGCTTGATAGCTTTCTTGCAGATGTTTCGTGACCCAACTAAGTAACCTCATCAGTGCTAGAAGTGAGTGGGGTTTGCAAAGAGGAGGAGAATGAAATGGGGAGGAGGAGGAGGAGGAGGAGGAGGAGGAGAACAAGAACAAGAGGAGGAGGAGGAGGAGAAGAAGAAGAAGAAGAAGGAGGAGGAGGAGGAGGAGGAGGAGGAGGAGGAGGACTGGGGGTCCTTGGTGCTCTCTGAGCTTGGTTGTTTTCTTGCAGACCTTTCATTACATTTCATTATGGTGCTACATAGGGCATTGTATGCCAAGACAACTAGACACAAGGTCGTAAAATGGGGCAAAACTCACTTAACAACTGTCCCACTTAGCAACAGAAATTTTGGGCTCAATTGTGGTCGTAAGTCGAGGACTACCTGTAGTGTGGCTCAAAAGTCATGTTGGAGATCCCCCCACTTATCTCCAAAGCACCAGCGGTCCCAACTCACCGTCGCATTTTAAGCCCTGCCGTGCCAGGCCCCAGAGCAGCGTTCCACAATGGTCACAGAAGGTGGGGCTCTTATAATTGTATACCTTGAAGCGATGGGGCATGTCAATCTTAAACCTTTCCTTGTGGAACTGGAAGAAAAAGGGAGGGAAATAAGTTGTAAAACACATCCCTGTAGCTTTGAACAGGCGGCTGTGATTTCACATTGCCGTATGATAAAACAATTTTTGTGGTCTATGTAATAAGTTATGTTTGTGTACTGCCCAACTCTCAACGATTCTGGGAGACTCACAACAATCAAAGAAATTACGACATAATCAATAAAGCATAAAAGTTCAAGCGGGGTGCATTCACACAATATGCTGAATCTTCGTTAGTGTTGGATTTGTGTGATTTATAGATAGTCCTTGACTTATACCCATTCGTTTAGTGACGGTTCAACGTTACAACAGCACTGAAAAAAGGGACCTATGACTGTGTTTCACACGACGGTTGCGGCATCCCTGCGGTCGCAAGATCAAAATTCGGCACTTGGCAACTGACTCACATTTGTGACGGTTACAGTGTCCTGGAGGTCATGTGATCACCTTTTGCGACCATTTGAAAGTCAAAAAGTCAATGGGGAAGCCAGATTCACTTAACAACTGTGTTACTAACAGCTAACTTAACAACTTCAGTTGACTCACTTGGCAACTGTGGCAAAGTTCGTAAAATGGGGCAAAACTCACTTAACAAACGTCTCACTTAGCGGCATAAATTTTGGGCTTGATTGTGGTCGTAAGTTGAGGACTATCTGGTATTGTATTGGGAATTACATCAGGAACCAGGTTACAATTACTTTGGGGGGTATTTTCGTTGTACCCCGAGCTAGTAACTTATTAAAAGAACTGGCTTCACGCAGCCTCCTATGACAGGGGTCTTTAAACTTGGCAACTTTAAGACTTGTGGACTTCAACTCCCAGAATTCCTCAGCCGGGCACGCTGGCTGAGGAATTCTGGGAGTTGAAGTCCACAAGTCTTAAAGTTGTCAAGTTTGAAGACCCCTGCTTTAGTGACTGTTCTGTCACTCAAATCAAGGTTATTATAACCAGGTTTAGGGCCTTGTATGTCGGGTGACTCTAGCTACTCAACAAGTCACAAAAATAACACAAGCCAAAACCTACCATGGTTTCTCTACTGTTGATAGCCGATCCGGTACACTTTGCGATGACTTTGTCAATACATTTCTTGTGAATGGCAGCATTGCATTCTGAGGGGAAGAAAGAGACCCACTTTGCTGACAAGTTTTACAGGGGACACAGAAGGACCACAACACAAATAGCGTGTACTCTTTTACACACTATTGGACAGAAATACAGCATGAGGGGGCAAAAGTAACAATTCAGTGTGGTCCCAGTCAGGAGTGGCCACTGGGTTTGCCCAAAAAATACCACCTTAAAAAAGAGGCAGAGCTTTTGAAGATGCCGACATGGCCTCCATCTTAACTTTTCTGACCACACCCAGCAAAATCCCCAGCAGTTTTTAAGAAGAGACTGGACAACCATTTGTCTGAAATGGTATAGGGTTTCCTGCCTGAGCAGGGGGTTGGACTAGATGACCTCCAAGGTCTCTTCCAACTCTGTTATTCTATTCTATTCTATTCTATTTCCTGGGCCACAAGGGCACACTCAGAGAAGAAACCATCAGAATAGTTCCTTTCCCCTTCTTCTGGGAGATATTCATTCAAATCCCGTTTGAAAACCATTTCCTGCTTGAGCAGGGGGGTTGGGCTAGAAGACCTCCAAGGTCCCATCCAACTTTGTTATTCTGTGTTTTTTTTCAGGTTCAGCCTTGCATAAAATCTGTCTCTAGAATTCCTGAAGTTCAGAGACCAAAGCTAGGCAGCTAACAAAATAGATAAGGAATTTGAGGTGTGTTTGTGTTGTGTGTGTGTGTGTGTGTGTGTGTGCATGTGTAGGATTCCTAGCCTCTCCAGTCTCAGGAGCAATCACTGGGGCTCTGCTAAATTCCACCCACAATTGTCATTTTGATATGATGGAAGGAGAGCACAATTACACCTTTACAGCTAGATGTAGCCCTGATATTAAATTAATTGTGTCGGTTAAATCTAATTTTAGGCAAGGTTTTCTTTTTATTCTTTTTGAGAGTGCAGCTCCCAGCATGCACTCAAATTATGACTGTCAATCTAGAATAAACTCAACCCTTTTTCCAAAGTTTGAGATGGTTCCAGTTTAGAGGGCAGAAAACGACATCGAGTAACTCTGTGTTTTGACTGAGATGGAAAGCTGAAGGTTTCAATTAAGTCAGGAGATAATTTCTTCCTTGATTCTGGCTTCTTATTCTTGGAACTAATTTTTCTTCCTGACGATCCTAAGAAAAACACACCCCATAATGTCTATTTTCTTTCTCGGGGATTGACAATGATTTGGAAACATACTGGGTTGTGAAAACAGTAAAAATATGAACAGGATTGGAACCCTTAAAAAAAATAATTGCTTTGTTTCCATGCAGGGATTTCTGTAATTACTTAATTATGCTTAATTCATTCTCAGGCTTTTCAGCAGAGCATTAAGATCCATTGCACAGTTATGATAACCATCAACATATAAATATAATATACTGAAAGATCTTACGTCTGCACTGGTAGCCTTGCTTGTTAAGCCCCCTGGAATAAAAAGGGGAAAAAAAGTATTAATATAAAAGAGATTTCAAATCATGTCTGCATTTGAGAAAAATGACTTTTTAAAAAAATCAATAAGTGCAGCGATTCCTGTTCAAGCTTATTGAATTTAACTTGTCAAATTAAAAAAAAAAATAATTTGATTCAGAGGATCAAAAGTCCTGCAGCATCTGAAAAAGGCAGATTTATCCAGTCGGAAAAACCAAGTGAAGCAAACCCAATTTTGATGATTCAATTCAACTTTCTAAATCCAGTTGACCCCTCAGATTGGTTCAGATTAGGAAACCAAATTGGAATGGATCAAATCTGGATCAAGAAGGATTCCCAACTGACGTGTTTTTGACCCTCAAGGGGAATTCGTCTGATTGATGCCACTGGGACGTAAACAGCTCGCAATAGGAAGCTGCAGACCTCAAACCCTGATCAACCAAGTGATGCTCTTGAGGTCTCATTTAAAGCTCTTTGGGTTCCGGTGGGGATGAAGATGCTTCAACTCAACTCAGATAGGACCAAATATCTATGGATACATGGTTCTTTCAGGGCTGGAGATTCTCCATCTGCTCCTGATGGTTTTTCCTCCTACAACAGTAGAAACGTTTGACCAATGGATCTTTAACAGCTCTCAATAGGAAGCTGCACATGTCAGTCCATGATGTTTAATCAGGGTTAAAGTGGTGCTGCTGAGGTCTCATCTAAAGCTCTTTGGGGCTGGGTTAGGATGCTTCAACTCAACCCAAATAAGACTAAATAGCTATGGATGTATGGTTAGCGTTAATGAATCTTAGCAACTAGATCAATGGATCATAGCAGCTCTTTTGACCACTGGATCATAACAATTCTTTTGATCAGTGGATCATAGCAGTTCTTTTGATCAATGGATCGTAGCAGCTCTTTTGACCAATGGATCGTAACAGCTCTTTTGATCAATGGATCACAGCAGCTCTTTTGACCAATGGATCATAGCAGCTCTTTTGACCAATGGATCATAACAATTCTTTTGACCAATGGATCATAACAGCTCTTTTGACCAATGGATCATAACAGCTCTTTTGACCAATGGATCATAGCAACTCTTTTGACCAATGGATCATAACAGTTCTTTTGACCAGTGGATCATCTCTTTTGACCAATGGATCATAGCAGCTCTTTTGACCAATGGATCATAAAAGCTCTTTTGACCAATGGATCGTAACAGCTCTTTTGACCAATGGATCATAACAGCTCTTTTGACCAATGGATCATGGCAGCTCTTTTGACCAATGGATCATAGCAGCTCTTTTGACCAATGGATCATAGCAGCTCTTTTGACCAATGGATCATAGCAGCTCTTTTGACCAATGGATCATAACAGTTCTTTGGACCAATGGATCATAACAGCTCTTTTGACCAATGGACCATAACAGCTCTTTTGACCAATGGATCATAACAGCTCTTTTGACCAATGGACCATAACAGCTCTTTTGACCAATGGATCATAACAGCTCTTTTGACCAATGGACCATAACAGCTCTTTTGACCAATGGATCATAACAGCTCTCCACAGGAAGCATCTTCCCATCAGGAAAGAAAGCCGCATCCTGTCCCTCACAGACCCACGCCAAAAGAAACCCCTTGGTCGTACCAGACAAATTCGTGGCAAACAGAGCAGAACGTGGGCTGGGGAAAGAAAGTGGCTGTAAACTCGTGGCACTTGACATTATGAATCTTCGCTTGCTTAATGGCTCCCCTCCGTTGATGTAGCGAGAAAAAACCCTCCTTTTCACAGTCGATAAACCCTGGATCATCTGAGCAAGAGGCAGAAAAAGAAAGAGGTAGCACTGAAGGAAGAAATTCGGTGGTCAGGCCATGAATTTAAATAACACATTTTTAAAACAGTTCGAAAAACTGTAAAGAAACACCCCAACTGATAAAAAGAAAACCAGGCACACTTCCTAAAATCTTTAGAGCCACTGTTACCATCAGGAGAATTTAGCGGTGCTTATGTTATTTCTGGACTTTACTAGAAATGTATTTGATGGGGGGGAAGAGATGATACTTTTCTTGCTTGTGAAAAAACTAGCATCTTGAGAAGAAGAGTTGTTTAGATTGGGGCTTCATGAACTGGATATTTTCATGATGGGTGCACTAAACAAAATCTCCATAATCTAAAATGCTGGCTTCTTGAACCGCCCAAAAACGCAAAACCCTTTCTAGATGTTGTCAGATCACAATTCCCCTAACTGATTTTGCTGAGGCTGATGGGCATTGGACCTCTAAGGTCCCTTCCAACTCTGTTATTCCATTATGGTTGAAGTCAGCAATTCCCAAACTGAGTTGTAAACTAGGGCAGTGTTTCCCAAATCTTGGCAGCTTTAAGATGGGTGGACTTCAGGTAGTGCTGAATACAGGTAGTCCTCGACTTACAATGGTTCATTTAGTGGCCGAAGTTACAACACCACTGAAAAAAGTGACTTACGACCATTTTTCACACGACCGTTGCACCATCCCCATAGTCACGTGATCAAAACTCGGACGCTTTGGCAACTGGTTCATATTTATGATGGGGTCACGCGATCCCCTTTTGCGACCTTTTGACAAGGCCAAAAGGTCAATGGGGAAGCCGGATTCAATTAACACCAGTTTTACTAACTGAACAACTTAACCACTTAACAATTGTTAAGGGATTCACTTAACAACTGTGGCAAGAAAGTTGTAAATGGGGCAAAACTCACTTAGCGACTATCTTGCTTAGCAATGGAAATTTTGGGCTCCACTGTGGTCGTGAGTCGAGGACTACCCGAGTGTGGAAAAATGGGGTGCTGAGAAATTTTCTGCAGCTCTGGTCAATTTTTAAATTTTTATTTCAAAATATTCTTGCTTTCAAGTTGGGCAGGGATGGGGGTGAAATGCTAAAAAGCACTGAAAAGAACATGAGCAATATTGATACTTGCCGGTACTTTCCAAAAAGTATCTCGCGTTCATTAACATCCTTCCTTGGGGTTTTAGTTCAAGCTGAAAAAGAAGGCAATGAAATTGAATTTTAAAAGGAAATTGGAATGCAATCAGAGTTTTTTTCTTAAATCAGAGGTTTCTTTTTAAGAATACACCCAGTCCAGGCTTACTATGGAAATGGGGTTTTACAAATTGACAAAGGAAAGGAAAAGAAAGAAGACAGAGAGAAAGAAAGAGGAAGGGAGGAAGGGAGGGGTAGAAGGAGGAAGGGAAGGATGAAGAAAGAGAAAGAAGAGAGAGAGGGAGTAAGGAAGAGAGGAGAGGAGAGGAGAAAGAGAAAGAAAGAGAAAGGAAGGAAGGAAGGAAGGAAGGAAGGAAGGAAGGAAGGAAGGAAGGAAGGAAGGAAGAAAAAAAATAAAGGAAGAAAGAAAGAAAGAAAGAAAGAAAGAAAGAAAGAAAGAAAGAAAAAGAAAGAAAGGGAGGGAGGAGGGAGGGAGGGAGAGAGAGGGAGAGGATGAGTCAGGGAGGGAGGATAGAAGGAAAGAAATCAAAAGAAAGAAGAAAAAGAAGGAGGGAGGGAGGGAGGGAGGGAGGGAGGGAGGAAGGAAAGGAAGGAAGGAAGAAGGAAGGAAGGAAGGAAGGAAGGAAGGAAAGACCCAAGGAGGGAGGATAGAAGGAAAGAAATCAAATGAAAGAAGAAAAGGAGGGAGGGAGGGAGGGAGGGAGGGAGGAAGGAAGGAAGGAAGGAAGGAAGGAAGGAAGGAAGGAAGGAAGGAAGGAAGGAAGGAAGGAAGGAAAAAGAGGGAGGGAGGATGACTGAAGCCCAACATATGAAAGCTTTTAAAAGTTAATGCTGGTCCACAGTGTGGAAACTTACCCAAATTTCAATTTTCCCATTGTTTTTCTTGCACTTTTCAGCAACAAGGTTGAGTTCCACGGTGGTCTCCGAGACCATCTCCGCACTCTTGTCCTTCACCACAACGGACATGACCCGGCCCTTGTGGATGTGGGCGTCGAAAGTGCTGTTCCAAGGTGGATACATTGTCGGCTTCTTCTGCACAAACACTTGGCCTTTCTCTAGGATCGACAGTAGTAACTCCTTTTTTATACACACAACGCCATCAAAACATAGGGAACATTGCAAAACACCAGCCAAAATGCGCAACTCTGGGTCCCAACATGCCTACCACCACCACCCTCTCTCTTTCTCTGTCTCAGGGGTGGACAATATTCTCCACCCTCAATTTTTCTCAGTGGTTCCAAACTTTCCCAGGTCCTCATCAACTGGAGAAAACTTCCAATACAGATAGTCCTCGATTTACAACTAGAATTGACCCCCAAAATTCGATTGCTAAGCAAAACAGCTGTTAAGTGAAGTTTTCCCCCTATTTTACGACCTTTCTTGCCTCAGTTGTTAAGCGAATCATTGCAGCTGTTCACGGTTGTACAGTGAACCCGGCTTCCCCATTGACTTTGCTTGTCAGAAGGTCGCAAAGCGTGATCACGTGACCCCAGGACATTGCAAGCGTCATAAATATGAGTCAGTTGCCAAGTATCGGAATTTTGACCACAGGGGATGCTGCAATGGTGTGTGTGAAAAACGGTCATAAGTTAGTTTTTTCAGTGCCGTTGTAACTTTGAACGGTCACTAAACAAACGGTTGTAAGTCGAGGACTAGTGATAATTCAAGGCAAATTCATAGCCTTTTCTGAACCCAAAGGAAAATGTTTATGTTTGGGGGAAAATGTGACCAAAATGTGTAAATCATCTCAAATCTGATGAATTAAATTTGTCAAATTCACAAAAAAAACAACAAAAAACAACAACCCAGGAACTTGATAGAAACCAAATGTGATTATTCACCTCCCCTTAGTTCTGTGGTTACTCCTTTTAATAAATGCCACAGGATTTTCAAATTTTCTTAGTTCTTTTATTGGCTGGAGGATGTTGTAGAGAATATGTACTGTATATGCTCCCGAGTGTGCAAATTGCATTAATTCCCCTGACCTTTCGGTGCGCGACCAAGTGTTTTTCTGCATTAACTCGAGTTATTTTTAGCCTGTCGGACCTCTTGAATTACAATTTAACTGACTAAGCTTGGCAAGTCCATTATTTAAGAGCATTTTTCTGGAGCAGGCTGCAGCAAAACGCAGTGGCTTTATTATTAGCATGATTGACAGGTGGTCCTTGACTTACGATCACCATTCAGCCCAAAATTTCTGTTGCTGAACGAGACGGGGGTTACGTGAGTGTTCACTTAACCTTTTACGACTTTTTACGACTTTTCTTGCCACGGTCGTTAATTGAATCCCTGCAGTTCTTAAGTGAGTCACATGGTTCTTAAGTGAATCTGGCGTCCCCCGTTGACTTTGCTTGTCAGAAGGTCGCAAAAGGGGATCACGTGACCCCCCCGGGACACCGTCATAAATATGAGTCAGTGGCCAAGCGTCTGAATTTTGATCACGTGACCGTGAGGATGCTGCAGTGGTTGTAAGTCTGAAAAATACTCCTGTCATTTTTTTGGGTGCCGTTGTAACTTCACTAAATAAACTGTTGTAAGTCGAGGATTACTTGTAAAAATTTCTAACACAGAAGAGAGCCTGTTTTATGTTATTCTCTACTCTGAGCAGGTTTAGTGCAAAAAGATAAGCTGGTGGCCATGAGGGTGTGATCACAACTGTGTTTTACCCACAACCCACTTTTTAAAAAGTAGGTGGAGCTTTGAATTCACCACTGCAGACGCCATTTTGACCATAGCTGAGGGCGATCCTGACTTTAAGCTTTAAATGCGTATTGTTGTATTTGCAGAACTCAAATTAAAGATATTGGTCGGAGATGTGCACAACTCCCAGAATTCCTCAGCCAGGCTTGGCTGAGGAATTCTGGGAGTTGAAGTCCACAAGTCATAAAAGGGCCAAGTTTAAAGACCCCTGTCTTAAATCTAACAAACAAAATGGAGGCTGGCTGAGGAATTCTGGGAGTTGAAGTCCACAAGTCATAAAAGGGCCAAGTTTGAAGACCCCTGTCTTAAATCTAACAAACAAAATGGAGGCTGACTGAGGAATTCTGGGAGTTGAAGTCCACAAGTCATAAAAGAGCCAAGTTTGAAGACCCCTGGAGTAAAGGGATGGAGAAGTGATAAAAGCGGTCCCAACACAAGCTCCACCCCTTTTGTGCAGCTGTGCTGGTATCGCACCCACTACAGATATTCTCCTTTATTGGTAAATGGAGACCTGATGGGTTTTTTTGTTTTGTTTCGTTTTGTTTTTTAAAACAGTTTGAGAAGTGGATAACTTTGAGCTGGAAAGAGACCAGCGTGAAAAAAGATTAAATAGCCATTCTTTGTCTCTTCTTTCCTCATTGGGATTCAGAGCCTCCCTTGGGGCTAAGGTCAAAATCCAAGAGAAAATAATACCTTAAGCTATCATTGAAACTCACGCTCTCCAATTTCTCAATTGAAATCCAAGGGACCAGAAGACCTTCATCTCACACCCAACTGCAAAGGATGGCCAGGCGGAAAGAGGTGTTTGCTTACCGGCCTCCACCGCCTCCTTCACCATCACGGCACAATAGGGATCGATCACGTCTCCTTGCGATGGGAGGTAGGGGCCGCTGTCATAATTGGACAGCCCAATCCTCAGGAAGGGTGACATGGCAATTCTGGAGGGGGTCAGAAAGTTCTGGTTAGCAGATCGGCCGAAAAACAAAACAACCACATCACAAAGGCTTGGCGCAACACAGGAGGACAAACCCATCAGGACAAGATTCAGCAACCCATCTGCATCTGAAAGACAAAGGCCACTCTTTTGAAGACAGCAAAGTCCATGTTCTGGTCAGAATAACAGAGTTGGAAGGGACCTTGGAGGTCTTCTAGTCCAACCCCCTGCTCAGGCAGGAGACTCTATACCATTTCAGACAAATGGTTGTCCAGTCTCTTAAAAACTTCCGCAACTTCTGGAGGCAGGCTGTTCCACTGATTAATTGTTCTAACTGTCAGGAAAGTTCTCCTTAATTCTAGGTTGCTTCTTGATTAGTCTCCATCCGTTGCTTCGTGTCCTGCCTTCAGGTGCTTTGCAGAATAGTTTGACTCCCTCTTCTTTGTGGCAACCCCTTAAATATTGGAAGACTGCTATCATGTCACCCCTAGTCCTTCTTTTCATTAAACTCAACATACTAATTAATGAAAAGACATACTAGACATATAGAGAGGGCCACTGGTTTGAAAGAGGGGTCAAAGAGGCTGTCCACGTCAAAACTGAATAGCCCTCTCTCAACGGGGAGGGGGGGAGGGATATGACATCACCTATCTCCAATCTGAGAAGACTCCTGCGAGTCCCCTGGACTGCAAGGCGATCAAACCGGTCAGTCCTAGAGGAGATCAACCCTGACTGCTCTCTAGAAGGCCAGATCCTGAAGTTGAAACTCAGGTACTTTGGTCACCTAAGGAGAAGGAAGGACTCACTGGAGAAGAGCCTGATGCTGGGAAAGATGGAGGGCAATAGAAGAAGGGGATGACAGAGAATGAGGTGGCTGGATGGAGTCACTGAAGCAGCAGGCGTGAGCTTAAATGGACTCCAGAAGATGGTGGAGGACAGGAAGGCCTGGAGGAATGTTGTCCATGGGGTCGCGATGGGTCGGACACGACTTCGCAACTAACAACAACAACATCTCCAATCAATGCAGTCCTTTAAAAAGTCCCAAGTAGGTTCCTCACCTATTTGGCCTCTGATTCAGGTGAGCCTGAGAGTACAGGTAAGCCTTGAAGTGGCTTCCACAACTCTCTGGGAGCTAAGATCCAACCTTCAGAGTACTAACGACCAGATGACTGCAAGGAATATAAATCCTTCCGTTCCCCACCAGTCAGTTAGAACTGAAGAAGCTTCTTGAGTGAGAAGTGAAACGTCTTCAAGGCCTTTTGAAAAAAGCACCTTTGGGGCAACCGTGACCCGGGTGACTGAGAATCTCCATAGACACTGGTCTAAAAACCGCTGGAGTTTTATCGGCCACCAGCAGCACAAACACACAACACAGTTGCCGCTTATCCACGCTCACAGCATTTCCCCTTTTTAGCTTCCCAACAAGCTGACTTAGCAAAAGTTGGCCAGCCAGCTGCTCCTAAAACGCCCTGGCGGTCTGAGTTTCTGGCTTGGATTGCACCAATTGAAAAAGACCATCCAGAGCCAGGAGAAACATCTGACAGCTGGCACAACCTTGTCTTAAAGGGCGTGAAATGAACAGTTGGGTGCTGCAACTAGGGACAAAAAAGCATGTCCTTAGGAAACCCTGCAGAGGTTAACATTTTAAGGACAAGGAGAAAAGACCTGTGTTACTTACAGTGGACTTAAGGGACATTCCAGAAGTCACCTTTGTGCTTAAACATGAATTTGTCAATAGGAAGTTTTATGCACTATATTGGACCGTGTGATATTAGCTCACTCGTGTGTTGCAAGAAAAATCTGGTTCTGTTCCAAGCCAGGAGAAAGACGCTGTAGAAATGAACGGAAGGCAGGCTGCATTTTGGAATGGAGAACTCTTATTTATTGGGTAGCCAGAAACTAAAGTGACAGCAGCATCTTTCTGCGCTGGCTGACAAAATGGAGCTGAGAGTAGGTGGGCTTTTAGGCATTCTTTGGAGGTTTGTGATTGGGATGCCTGTTTGTTGTGAAATGTATAATAATAATAATAACAACAACAACAACAATAATAATAATAACTGGAGAAGATAACAAAATAGAAAGACCTACAAATAGAAATGGAAAGACTATGGCAAAGGTAAGCAAGGGTAGTACCAATAGTAATAGGCGCCTTGGGTGCAATCCCAAAACAACTGGAGCACCACTTGAACACCATCATCGGCATTGACAAATTCTCCATTAGTCAATTGCAAAAGGCGGCCTTACTAGGAACTGCTTCCATCCTGCGACGATATCTGTGATACCTTCAAACATCCACATCTGCCTATCCCAGGTCCTTGGGAAGGACTCGATAGGTAGACAAAAATGCCAAATCCAGTCTGAACATCTGGCTGACTGTGCCAGATATAATGTACCTGTATAATGACAAGCATAACCCCCACCCCTATGTCTTCTTGGGATTTAAGGCTTATAGAACAAGAATGAAAAAAAAACCCCAGCATTTTCAGATCTTACCACCCTCTCTCTCTCTTTTTTTTTTTAACAAGAGAGCTTAGAATTGCCAGCACTTTCTGTGGAAAATAAGCTGTACTTCCTATAATTAAAAAGCAGCTTTAACTAAGGCCAGCATCTCTGGTTTCGGACACCGGATCTCACGTTCACACCTTGGGAGTAGGTGCTGCTCGAAGAACTGAAAGGGCTGGAAAACTCTCAGTGTCGTTTCTTTAAGAGCCCTCTCTTTCGAAACTGGGCTAGTTTTAACCACCTTTCTTCTGCCAACAAGGTAGGTTTCGTAGAAGTCGATGAACGAGACCGTTTCCCCAGAATCCTGCATCCCTGGGGGAGCATCTGTTGGCTCCCTAATGTCACAATAAATGTATAGGGCAGGGGTCTTCAGACTTGGCCCTTTTATGGCTTGTGGACTTCAACTCCCAGAATTCCTCAGCCAGTGTGCCTGGCTGAGGAATTCTGGGAGTTAGAAGTCCAGAAGCCATAAAAGGGCCAAGTCTGAAGACACCTGGTATAGGGTATCACAGTTTTTCAACCTTGGCAACTTTAAGGCGGGTGGACTTCAACTCCCAGAATTCCCCAGCCAGCCATGCTGGCTGGCTGGGGAATTCTGGGAGTTGAAGTCCACCCGCCTTAAAGTTGCCAAGGTTGGGAAACACTGGTGTAGGTAGCAGTTCTTTTGTGTGGAAAGATTTGCAACTGAAAACGGGGATAAATGAGTGGATGCAAAGAGGAATCGTAGAGACTTCTATTTGGGAATTCTAGTTCGCTTAGAGGCGTGGGAAAGCGGATTGTAATGGGGGGTGGGAGGGAGTCTTCTCTTCCTTTATGGCAGCCCCCTTTGACAACATACAAAAGTCCAGGAAATACCTTCTCTTTCTTCATGTGGAAACTTTTCAGGCGCCCACGCTCCGTCTTCCCAGATTCTCTTCTCCAGACTGAGCATCCTGGTTCCCTCCAGCCCCTCCCCCCCCTTGTATGACTTCTGGTTTTTTATACGCCTGATCAGCCCTGCTGGGATGCTTTGGACTTGTTCCAAGTTTCAAAACTGAAAGTCTAGTCTGCCCCTTCATTGGAGAAAGTAAAGGCTCATGCAGTTTATCTTACTTCTTTTCTTTTCTCTTTCTTTCTTTCTTTCATCTATTTAGTTATTTTCTGTTTCTTTCTTTCTCTGTGTCTCTCTTCTATCGCTTCCTTCCTCCATTCTTCCTCTGGCTCCTTCCTTCCCTCCCTATTTCTCACTTTCTTCCTTCGATTTTGATTGCTTCTTCCTTCCTTCCTTCCTTCCTTCCCTCCCTCCCTCCCTCTCTCCTCCCTCCCTCCATTTCTCTCTTTCCTTCCTTCTCTCTCTGGTCCCTCTTTCTCTCTCTCTTTCCTTCTTTCTGTCTCCTCACTCTCTCTCCTCCTTTCTTTTCTTCTGTCCTTTCCCTCCCTCCGTCCCTCTGTTCCCTCTTTCCCTTCCTTCCTTCCTTCCTTCCTTCCCTCCCTCCCTCCTTCCTTCCTTCCTTCCTTCCTTCCTTCCTTCCTTCCTTCTTTCCTTCCTTCCTTCCTTCTTCTCTCTGGTCCCTCTTTCTCTCTCTTTTTCTTTCCTTCTTTCTGTCTCACTTTCTCTCCTCCATTCCTTTCTTCTGTCCTTCTTTCCCTCCCTCCCTCTGTTCCCTTTTTTCCTTCCTTCCTTCCTTCCTTCCTTCCTTCCTTCCTTCCTTCCTTCCTTCCTTCCTTCCTTCCTTCCTCCCTCCCTCCCTCCCTCCCTCTGAACAGTTCAGCGTTATTCTGAAATAGTACCCACCTACATTATGACCACACATATAGACATGAAACTGGATGATTGGGTCTGCTAATTTGGTATCATCCACAGCTGGTGTTTGGCTGGGGATTATGGGAAGGCATTCAACACATTTGGAAGCCACAAGGCTGGATAATGTTGGTCTGTTTTGGCACAGGATTGTAAACAAGCATCTTTCCTTCCTTGGGAATTCTGGCAGGTGCAAATGGAAATGCTTACTCAAGCATCATGCCCTCAGAGTTATGGGTTCTGAAACATTTTGTACTACCTTTTAAAAAAAACGCATCACCAACACACTCCCCACTAAGGACCCCAAAGTCCTCCTCCTCCTCTCTGCAAACCCCACACCCTTCTAGCACTGATGATGTTACCTAGTTGGGTCATGAAACGACTTCAAGAAAACAACCCAGCTCAGAGAGCACCAAGGACCCCACAGATGACCTCCTCCTCCTCCTCCTCCTCCTCCTCCTCAAGTCTGCCTCCCTTCTAGCACTGATGATGTTACCTACTTGGGTCATGAAATGAGTGCAAGAAAACAACCAAGCTCAGAGAGCATTAAGGACCCACAGTTCTTTTGTTTCTCCTCCTCCTCCTCCTCCTCTTCCTCCTCCTCCTCCTTTCTGCAAGCCCCACTCCCTTCTACCACATGGTGCTACCTAGTTGGGTCATGAAATGTCTTCAAAAAAACAAGAAAGCTCAGAGACCACCAAGAACCCCACAATTCAACCCGAGCTATCAATATTCTCTTCTACTGAGAGATGCTTCAATTTGGATTCCATACTCAGCAGGGGATATATATATATATTCACATATTTTCCTTTGTCAACTATATTTTGATAGCGATATTTTACCATACTACTACCACACTACTAATCATAATAATGGTGCAAAGAATGACTGAACTGGCCGGTATTTTGAGCAGAGGTGTTTTTTTTTTTACTACCCCGTCAGTTACGCCTATACTTTTTCAAAAAAAAACAGAGAACGAACGGCTGGCAGCAGAAGAAACGTGCGTTTCTCGCGTTTCATTTAAACAGTTCAATTTCCTGGAACGCGTCTTCCTTTGACAAGGGGTTTCCTGGCCCAACCACTTCCACACACTCAGCCGGTCTTCGTTTCAGCAACGAGGCCTCCCAATTCGCAAGGCCGCACGAGACCGAACGAGCAGAAGAGAAAATTTCTGTTGCTAAGCAGAAACCTTTGTTAAGTGGGTTTTGCCCCGTTTTACGACCTTTCTTGCCGCAGTTGTTTAAGCGAATCGCCTGCAATCGACACGGTGTCGACGCTGTGACAAACGGAACCGAAGCCATTTTTCGTTTTTGTCTTCGTCGCCACATATTAGAGATTTTTTTTAGCTAGAGGAAGAAGTGGGGGGGGGGAGGTGTAGTTTTCAGCTAGCCGAAACAACTTCTGTGTGTGAGAATCAAGGTCAACGCTGATCACATTTTGGCGGGCAAAAGTGCTGGGAGGAGAGCCCGGGTTTAAAACAATTGGTGAATGTGATTTATGACAGCAATTTGGGGTGGGAATTGCAATTTGTAACCTTGTAGCCTGAGGGAGGGAAAATTTAGTCTTGGGTTCACCTTTGTACGTGCCGATATCTTGTTCCCTCAATAAAATGTTCTTTAAGGAAGAAGCCCATGCCTTGAAGTTCTTTTAAACGGTTTCATTTATCGGAACCATGACACACGGTTGTTAAGTGAATCCGGCTTCCCCATGGACTTTACTGGTCCCAAAAGAGGATCACATGACCCCCACAGGACATTGCAACCGTCATAAGTATGAGCCGATAGCCAAGGGTCTGAATTTTGATGGGGAAGGCCGCAACGGTGGTAAGTGTGAAAAGCGGTCATAAGTCATTTTTTTCAGGTTGTAATTTTGAACGGTCACTAAATGAACTGTTATAAATCGAGGAGTACCTGTAGAAAAATACTACTCATAGGACTCCATTGTGATGCACACACACACAACCCATTCACAAAGGGCTGACCTACCAGCTGGATTTACCCAGCCCACTTCACCAGGCCCATTAAACCCCTGACGGCTGCATCTGACATATAGGCAGTGTGTCATTGGTGTATGTAGGGGTGTGTGCGTGTCTTGTGTGTTGTGTATGAAGTAAATTTAGCATTTGGTGCCCTGTACAGGCCTTGAAAACAGTTTATAGATAGTCCTTCTTGCAATCGCAATTGAGCCTCAAAATTCTGTTGCTAAGTGAGACAGTTGTTAAGTGAGTTTTGCCTCATTACGTTTTGCCTTATTAAGTGAATCCTGGCAGATGTTAAGTTAGTAATTGGCCCAAAGTGATTGGCCCAAAGTGTCCCAGCCGGCTTTCATGCCTAAGGCAAAACTAGAACTCACAACCTCCTGGTGATTGGCCCAAAGTCACCCAGCCGGCTTTCATACCTAAGGTGGGATTAGAACTCATGTTCTCCCGCTTTTTAGCCTGGTGCCTTAGCCACTAGAGTCTAGACCAGGGGTAGGCAACCTTGGCTCTTTTATGACTCGTGGACTTCAACTCCCAGAATTCCTGAGCCAGCATGGCTCAGCTTGGAAACCTCTCCCTTTCCCCTCAGCATGGCTGGCTCAGGAATTCTGGGAGTTGAAGTCCACGAGTCATGAAAAGATGCCAAGGTTGCCATAGTCCCCCTACCCCTGGTCTAGACCAAACTGGCTCTCTCATGTTTGCTGAATACCATTTTTTACAACCATTTGCCATTTGCCTGCTTCATCATACTCTCAGATTCGACAAAGACACACTTTCCACGTCTATCAGATCACTTCCCTACCACCAACTGCCTTCATGAGCAATATGCAGGTTCTCTAATTATATTTCCCAAATTTGTTATGGTTGCATGTCTGCCGGTTAAACACCTAGCAGAGACCCAATTGGTTTGCACGGCCCTGATATTGCAGCAAAATTGCACGCATGCACAGCCCCTAACGGTGGATTCCCTGTTGCAATGGGGAAATATGTACTCTAAAGAAAATTTCCCCCTCCCCCACTGATGGAGGGCCCTAAACTCCGAAATTTCCCAAATTCCGGCGTTAAGCCATCTTTATCCAGATTTTACCTCTCTGCCAGATCAGCTGAAACCAACTCTTTTGTAATTTTAACCCTGCAACAGCGAAGAAATGCTTTTTTTCTGCTTTGACAAATCCTTCAGCCGCTGAATTATTTGAAAGGGAGGATTTTGTCTGCTCACCCCACCCCCACCTTCCAAACCCTGTAGTAACCACTCTCTTAATTCAGCAAGCAGAATTCTGTAGGAAGAGTAGCATGAGATGCAATGCAATGCAATGCAATGCAATGCAATATTTATTTGATTTATGCAGCTGTCCTCTCCAAATTGCACAACTTTGGGATGGTGCACCATTAAAACAAACAAACAAACAAAAGGAACAGAAATAAAGCTACAAAATTTATACCGGAAATTCTGCCAAGGTCATTCAAGAAAGAAAAGCATCAAACTTGACGGGATCACAAATTTTCCCCGGGACAAGGCCTGAAGGAATAGCCAGTTTATTTGTTTATTTGTAAAATTTATTGGCTGCCCATTTTACCACAGGGTAACAGTTCTTGGGGCTTTACAAAAATGAGGCCAGGTTGGGGCCCTCCGTTTCTTGGGGGGAGACCCTGTTCCATAGGGCAGATATAATGACAGAGATGGCATGTTAATTGGATCCCATAATAGGACACATTCAAAGTGCCAGTCATTTGTGGCAATTTGGAAAATGAGATAATTGCCTCGGATAAAGAAAATTAGGAAATAAGTTACAAGTTCCCAAAGGGATTGAGATGGGAGATCTTAAACTGCTTCCTTTGAAAACCGATTTTTCTGCTCCCTGTGTTGAAAGAAAAATCTTCATCAGGGTCCAGTCCAAGCCGGGAATAAACAACATGGAGACTGCTTTAGAAAGAAGGTTGTAGTTTATTGAAGAGCAGAGCCAGACAGAAAGATGGGTCTGGAAAAAAAGTGACCACATGGAGCAGAGTGATGGGCTTTTATACCTTCTGGGGCTCTTGAGGTTGTTTCCTGTTCCTGTTTGAGGCCTTGTATTTCCTGTGTTATGTACTTTGACCTGAGTCTGAGTGTGCCCTATTGGTGCGTTAATCCTATTATGTCTCCTGTCCTTAGAATTTGGGTGGGGGTATGTAGATTTTAGGTGTCTTTGTCTTCTTAATCTCTTCAGTTTCTAGCTGGAAGGCTCCAACCTTCCTGAATGGATTATTGAATTTGCATTTCTATAAGCTGGCCTCTGCCTAGGCCAGGGGTAGGCAACCTTGGCTCTTTTATGACTCGTGGACTTCAACTCCCGGAATTCCTGAGCCAGCATGGCTCAGCATGGCAACCTCTCCATTTCTCCTCAGCATGGCTGGCTCAGGAATTCTGGGAGTTGAAGTCCACGAATCATAAAAGAGCCAAGGTTGCCTACCCCTGGCCTAGGGGTTGGGACTGATTTCTGGGGTTTGTTTCTGTCTTTTTTAAGATCTTCTCCATTATTCCTTTGGGGAAATATATTCTGCCTTTTTAATATTCCCCAAAATATTTCTTTCTCTGGATTCTTCCCACACCTGCTTCTCTCATACATTCCTTTCTCCATCAATTTTCACTCATGTCAGTTTTTAAGGGAGAGCTACTACACAACATACCCCAAACACCTTCCCAGGTCTAATTTACCTGATTTCTTCGATTGCCACAAATGAAAAGCTTTGCTCTACTACTTAACAACCGCGTTACTAGCTCAACAATTGCACTGATTCACTTAACAACTGTGTTACCAGCCCAACAATTGCAGTGATTCACTTAAGAACCGTGTTACTAACTCAACAATTGCAGTGATTCACTTAACAACTGTGTTACTAGCTCAACAATTGCAGAATCGTAAAATGGGGGCAAAATTCACTTAGCAACTGTCTCAGCAATAGAAAGTTTAGGCTTAATTGTGGTCCTAAGTCTTGAACTACCTATAATCCTATTCTCTTACCCAAAAGAAATCTATTTCTTCCTCAAAAGCCTGTGGTAATAGCTTCTCATTCTGGTTGTTTTCCAATGTGCCAATAACGTTGAAGCAAGTTGAATTTTTTGCTCTTCCAAAAACTGGAAGTGTCCCATCCCCAAGATCTCTTAAAAGAAGGAACTTGGAGAAAATCCTCTTTTCTTTATTTAATTGGGTAGGAAAAAGAATAGGGGATCAGCAGTAATACAAATATCCAGGTCCTGTGTTACAAACATTGGTAACCAGTATTTGATATCCAAATTCATCTAAAAATACAGAATGGTATCTGGCAGCTGCATTCACACGTTTAACCTGAAATGCAGGTTAACAGGACACTATGGCCATTCACGTGAGCTGCTATGCCCAAGGAAACACACCCTATAAGGCAGAGGTCCACAACCTTTTGGGCATCCGTGGAGAGGTTTTTCCACGGACCGGAGGGTGCGTGGTTTTGTGTGCTGCCTGCATCCCACGGATGGGGCTTTGCTTGTTTGTGCAGACCGGTTGCTGGCATGCCGCGGCCCAGTACCAGTCCACAGACCTGGGGTTGGGGACCCCTGCTATAAGGGGTGAAACACACCCTATAAGGGATGAGTGTGATGGTGTGGTCCAGGCAATTTTCAAAAGAAAACCACAGCATGTTAACTTATATCACATAGATACCCTAGCTAAGCCATTCAATCATAGCTAGTCTAGTTTAACGTGTGAACCCAGCCTAGATCAGGCATCTTGGCATTGGTCCCCAATTGCTAATCTCTTCATTCTCAATCAGAAGAGAGCTGGAAGGGACCTTGAAGGCCTTCTAGTCCAGCCCCCTGCTAAAGCAGGAGATCATTAAGGAAATGATTAAGGGACCATTAAATCTTGAGCAGCCATTCCATTCATTCATTTCTTGTAAATCAACATTTATAAAGAACCAAAGACGATGAAGAACAGGACTCATTTCCTTCATCTACCTCCAAACTCTTTTCTCTCTTACAAGGAGAATCCTGACAAAACTTCCCCCCCTGGAACATCATCCGAGGATGGTGGCCAACTTCCCAGAACTGGGGGGGGGGCACCGAAAACGGTAGCTTCCACCCTTGAGGCAGCTAATAAATGGATAATATTCAAAAAAATCATCCCAGTGATCAAGTCTTCTTTGGTGAAAAGCACCAGTAGCCCGGGCTGATTCAAAAGCTGGCAGGACGGATCCACGAACACTAATTAGCAGTCAGAAGACAGGAGGTTGTTGTTGTTGTTAATTGCGAAGTCGTGTCCGACCCATCGCGACCCCATGGACAACGAGGCCTTCCTGTCCTCTACCATCTTCTGGAGTCCCTTTAAGCTCACGCCTACTGCTTCAGTGACTCCATCCAGCCACCTCATTCTCTGTCGTCCCCTTCTTCTATTGCCCTCAATCTTTCCCAACATTAGGCTCTTCTCCAGTGAGTCCTTCCTTCTCATTAGGTGGCCAAAGTATTTGAGTTTCAAGACAGGAGGAGAAATCTTTAATTTCACAACATATGGACAGACTTCCCCATAGTTTCAGCTGGGAAACTGAGACCATCCTAGACCAAGCCAAGTCTAAAAATGGCAGGGAATTTCTAGAAACCCAGCACTCTGACAAATTAGCTATCAACAGACACATAGATGCAAACAATATCTATCTGTTATGCAAAAGAGGCAATCAGCAAGCCAAAAGGGAAACAGAAAGACCCAAACACCTCCCCGCCAGCAACCAGCAGCCAGATAAGCCTAGATTAACACCAAGATTAAAATCAGACCAACAATCAAGAAGTAAACCATACCCCAATCAAGGAAACAGCCCAACCAAAGAAACCCCAAGCCCTGATGATGTTACCTACTTTGGTCATGAAAGGTCTGCAAGAAAACAACCAAGCTCAGAGAGCACCAAGGACCCTTGATTTAAAAGCCGGCAATCCTTCCTCTGGGCATCAATCAAGTCATGCAGGACTGGATCAGATCCAGGCAGCCCCACTAAAGAAGGAAAACCTAATTCCGCCTGATTCTAACTTGGTTTGCGATGGGAGAGATTGCTCCTCCCAACCCCAGATCCAAGCATAGCTCCTATGGCTTTTCTTTCTTTCTTTCTTTCTTTCTTTCTTTCTTTCTTTCTTTCTTTCTTTCTTTCTTTCTTTCTTTCTTTCTTTCTTTCTTTCTTTCTTTCTTTCTCTTTCTTTCTTTCTTTCTCTTTCTTTCTTTTTTCCTTCTTTCTTTCTTTCCCTTCCTTCCTTCTCTCTTTTTTCTTTCTTTCTTGCCCTTCCTTCTTTCCTTCCTTCCTTCTCTCTTCCTTCCCTCCTCCCTCCTCCCTCTTTCTTTCTTTCTTTCTTTCCCTTCCTTTCTTCTCTCTCTCTTCTTTCTTTCTTTCTTTCTTTCTTTCTTTCTTTCTTTCTTTCCCTTCTTTCTTTCTTTCTTTCTTTCTTTCTTTCTTTCTTTCTTTCTTTCCCTTCCTTCCTTCTCTCTCTCTTTTTCTTTCTTTCTTTCTTTCTTTCTTTCTTTCTTTCCCCTTCCTTCCTTCCTCCTCCCTCTCTCCCTCCCCTATTTCCTTCCTTCCTTCTCCCTCCCTCCCTTTCCTTCTTTCCTTCTTTCCTCCCTCCCTCCCTCTTTCTTTCTTTCTTTCTTTTCTTTCTTTCTTTCTTTCTTTCTTTCTTTCTTTCTTTCTTTCTTTCTTTCTTTCTTTCTTTCTTTCTTTCTTTCTTTCTTTCTTTCTTTCTTTCTTTCTTTCTTTCTTTCTTTCTTTCTTTCTTTCGTAGGACAAAGTAAAGTCGGGGAAAAAAAACCCCTCTGCTCCCCTCCGCAGCCCTTGCAAGCGGCAGCTCCGAGTAGGACGCCGGAATTGCGAAGTGGAAAGCGCCAGCGAGAGTTTCCATACTCGGCGCTAACAGCCTCCTCGCTCGGTGGGGTCAGTGGGGTTCCCCAGGGCCCCCTTACCTGCTCCTCGCCCCGTCCTCCTCGGTCAACGTGTCCCGGCGGCCCCGGCCAGAGGCTGCTCTGGCGGCGGCGGCGGCGGCAGCTGCTGCTCTCCGTCCCCCACCCAGCCGGTCGCCCCCGCGCCCGCCGCAACCTCGCGCTGCTGTCGCCGCCTCCGCTGGCAGGGACGGCGCTGCAGAGGGGCTGATCCCGGCTAGCCCGGGGCAAGGAAGGAAGGAAGGAAGGAAGGAAGGAAGGAAGGAAGGAAGGAAGGAAGGAAGGAAGGAAGGAAGGAAGGAAGGAAAGAAAGGAGAAGGAGAGAAAGGAGGAAGGAAAAAGGTGAAAAGAAAAAAGGAAGGAGAGGAAGGCAGAAGGAAGGAGAAGGAAAGAAGGAAGGATGGACAAGGAGGGAAGGAAGGAAGGAAGGAAAGAAAGAAAGAAAGAAGAGAGAGAGAAGGAAGGAAGGAAGGAAGGGAAAGAAAGAAAGAAAGAAAGAAAGAAGGAAAGAAGGAAGGAAGGAAAAAAGAAAGAAAGAAGGAGGGAGGAGGGAGGAGGGAGGAGAGAAGGAAGGAAGGAAAGAAGGAAGGGCAAGAAAGAAAGAAAAAAGAGAGAGAAGGAAGGAAGGAAGGAAGGAAGAAAGAAAGAAAGAAAGAAAGAAAGAAGGAAAGAAGGAAGGAAGGAAAAAAGAAAGAAAGAAGGAGGGAGGAGGGAGGAGGGAGGAGAGAAGGAAGGAAGGAAAGAAGGAAGGGCAAGAAAGAAAGAAAAAAGAGAGAGAAGGAAGGAAGGAAGGAAGGAAGAAAGAAAGAAAGAAAGAAAGAAAGAAAGAAAGAAAGAAAGAAAGAAAGAAAGAAAGAAAGAAAGAAAGAAAGAAAGAAAGAAAGAAAGAAAAAGAGAAAATAAATGATCTGGAAAGACGTGGAATCCACAGAATGATTCGGAAGCTAAAATTAAAATTAAGGGAAATCTGAAATTCTCAGGGAAATTTTTTTTTTAAATCCTACGTTTTTGGTGTGTCTGTGTGTCCAGATGATTGCCGTTGCCCATCCCCAGCTGGCATCACAGACTGAAATAAAAATAACCAGCCTTGCTCACCTCCTATTTATCTTAATGATGGCTTAAGTTGTAAAAAAAATATATACAACACTGGAGCAGGGTTTGTTATAAAGAAGTGTCTCAGGCTTCAGATGAAATGCCTTCTTTCTGTTTTGATATGTTTCCCCCCCCCTCTCTCCCCCCCCCGCCCTCCCTCTCTCGCTTTCTCTCTCTCTCTCTCTTTCTTTTTCTCTTTAATTTTTATCCCACCTTCCTTGTTTTACTTTTAACCCAGTCAGCGTTCATGCCTAAGGCGGGACTAGAACTTCCATCTCCTGGTGATTGGCCCCAAATCATCTAGACCAGTCTGCAGCCCACTACAGGCCGTGAACTGCTCAGAACCGGGCCATGGAAGCGGTGGGCAAGCACGCATGTGTGCAAGTGGCGGCTGAGCATGTGCACACGGCTCTGACCATTTTTCACACGACGACTGCGACATCCCCGTGGTCATATGATCGAAATGGAGACCCTTGGCAGCTGACTCATATTTCTGACAGTTGCAATATCCCGGGGTCACGCGATCCCCTTTTGCAACCTTCTGACCAGCAAAATCAACCGGGAAGCCAGATTCACCGAACAACGGTGTTATTCACTTAACAGCGGCAGTGATTCACTTAACAACTGTGGTAAGAAAGGTCATAAAATAGGGCAAAAGCCACTTAACAAATCTCTCACTTAGCCACAGGAATTTTGGGCTCCGTTGTGGACGTCAGTCGAGGGCTGCCTGTATAAGGTCTCGTGCCTTGAGCAAGGGGTTGGTGTAGATGACCTCCGAGCTCCCTTTCATCCCTATGGTCCTATGTTCCAAGTCTAAGAGGTGGTCCAAGTCAGCCTGGCTAGTGAGACTACAAAGCCCATGCCTGGGGTCCTCTGCCTGGAGATCGGCTCAGGCGAGGAGGCGGGAGAACGCCGCTCTCCCTCCCCTAGTTAGGAAGCTGAGACTCGCGTGGGTGTCTGTGGTTAGAAAAACGTACCTGAACAGATTTTTCTTCGGTTCCTACGTGAGGTTTATGAAAGAAAGGAAGCTTGTGGTGCCCACGCCTAGCCAGGGCCTGCCTCTTGCCCTCTGCACAGAGAGATTTTACAGATCTGCTGAGCAGATGAAGATGGTTTTAACAGGGGCCCAGACGTTCACTTTCTTTGCCATCACGTGCCCAGAAAGTTGTCTTCCACCTTGATCTCCAGCCGTGGTAATATAGGCCAAAGCTGTCCTTGCTTATCCTGGGCTAAAGTCGTGTTTTCTCCCTTATTCTAACCCACGAGTCTCCAAAGTTGGCAACTTTAAGACTTGGGGACTTCAACTCCCAGAATTCCCCAGCCAGCCACGGCTTCATCTTCATCTCCAGCCATGGTAATATAGCCCAAAGCTGTTCTTGCTTGTCCCGGGCTAAAGTCGTGTTTTCTCCCTTATTCTAACCCACGAGTCTCCAAAGTTGGCAACTTTAAGACTTGACCTGCTTAGTTAGAAACCTAGAAATGTAGAAAACTGACAGCAGGGGAAAAGAAAAAAGAAAAAAAGAAGAAGGACCTAGCGGTCGATTGAGTCTGCTCGTCGAGTTTATTTATTTCATATTTTATTAATTATTTAATTTTATTTTTAATATTAATTTTGGTCAGATGATGGGCGTGTGTTTATCTTAAGCATGTTTAAAAGGCAGTGACGGATGAAGCTCAGCTTGTTAGTATGGGCTGTTTATTGGGGGGTTAAACGATAACCCTTGAAATGTACTTCAGTCTTCCTTTAAACAGCCTTATCCAAATTGTGGCAGATTTAGAACAGAATAGAATAACAGAATTGGAAGGGACCTTAGAGGTCTTCTAGTCCAACTCCCTGCTCAATATACTATTTCAGTCCAGTAGTCTCTTCTTAAAAACTTCCAGTGTTGGAGCATTCACCGCTTCTGGAGGCAGGTTGTTCCACTGGTTAATTGTTCTAACTGTCAGGAAATTCCTCCTTAGTTCTAGGTTGCTTCTCTCCTTGATCAGTTTCCATCCGTTGCTTCTCGTCCTGCCTTCGGGTGCTTTGGAGAATAGCTTGACTCCCTCTTCTTTGGGGCAGCCCCTGAGATATTGGAAGGCTGCTATCATGTCGCTCCTCGTCTTGGGGACTTCAACTCCCAGAATTCCCCAGCCAACCAAGGTTTCATCTTGATCTCCAGCCATAGTAATATAGCCCAAAGCTATCCTTGCTTATTCTGGGCTAAAGTCGTGTTTTCTCCCTTATTCTAACCCACGAGTCTCCAAAGTTGGCAACTTTAAGACTTGGGGACTTCAGCTCCCAGAATTCCCCAGCCAACCACGGCTTCATCTTGATCTCCAGCCATGGTAATATAGCCAAAGCTATCCTTGCTTGTCCTGGGCTAAAATTGTGTTTTCTCACTTTTTTTGATCACGTGACCACAGGCGTGGCATAACAGTCATAAGTCCGAGGACCAGCCATTAAGTCACTTTTTTCAGTAAACATTGTAACTTGGGACGGTCACTAAACAAATGCTTGTAATTTGAGGACTTCCTGTAACCCAGATTTCGGCAGCCTTCATTCCATTCTCATTGCTCTTACTGTTTAATCTATTTTACCTCTATTTTCTTCTCTTGGGACGTGATCTGTTTTGCTGCTGCCTAACAGACTCTCCTCCTTGTGGATCATGCTGCATGTTTAAAAAAAAAATTATGTATCAGGTGCATGAGAATTGGCCAGATCTAATCCCCCAATCCTTCATATTTGAATAAGTGGGTCTTGATCTCCTTGTTATCCTATTCAGCCAAAGAGGATCAATTCAGCAAATACCTCCCAGGGTGGTGGAGGAAGATTTACAATAACAGCAACCACATTGATTCTCTGGAATTAAAAGGAAGTGTGGGGGGGAAGGCTCTTATGGTGCAAAGGAAAAGGGAAATAAATCTTATGGGGTCCTCCTCGCTCTTTTATCTGTCAATGTATTGACTCTGGGGTTATTCAAGCATGTGTGCTTCACGCAGGTGTTATTCTAACGTTTGCCACAAGAGGGCAGCACAATGTAGTCTGTTGGTAGCACAAGCTTTCCCGCATCCGTTTGAGAAAGAGATTACAGTAAAGTATAAAGTATAAACTGGTTGTTTGGTTGCGGAACCTTTCATTCCCTGATTAAGTAACATCTTCTTCAGTGCAAGAGCATGTGTGGGTCTGCTCCTTGTTTTTATACAGAAGCTTACCCCGCCAGTGTTAGTGGCGTGTGACTTTCACCGTGGTAGTTTCTTCATTAGGGTATTGTTTTCTGCTTGATTGTTTGTCTGGTATTAATACCTGCTTACATGGATGTTGACTGCTGGTTGGGATGTGTTCTGGTTCCTTCCTTCCTTCCTTCCTTCCTTCCTTCCTTCCTTCCTTCCTTCCTTCTTTTCCTTTCTTTCCTTCTTTCCTTCCTCCCCTCCTCCTTCCTTCCTTCCTTCCTTCCTTCTCCCTCCTCCTCCTCCTCCTTCCCTTCCCTCCCTCCCTCCTTTCTTTCTTTCTTTCTTTCTTTCTTTCTTCCTTTCTTCCTTCCTCCTCTTCTTCCTCCTCCTCCTCCCTCCCTCCCTCCCTCCTTTCTTCCTTCCTTCTTCCTCTTCCTCCTCCTCCTCCCCTCCCTCCCTCCCTCCGTCTCTGCTTTTCTTTCTTTCTTTCTTTCTTTCTTTCTTTCTTTCTTTCTTTCTTTCTTTCTTTCTTTCTTTCTTTCTTTCTTTCTTTCTTTCTTTCTTTCTTTCTTTCTTTCTTTTCTTCCTTCCCAGTTTTGCAATCTCTTAACTCTTGTTTCGTAGCCCTTAGAGAATTTCCTAGCAAGGTGGGGGCAACATTTATAGCATGTTTACGGAGATTCTCAACCACCCCAGGTCATCGTTGTCCCCAAGGTGCTTTTCAAAAGGCAACTGGACTTCCTTAGTTTTTTTTTCTTGAAAACATTTTGCTTCTCATCCCAGAACTGAAAAAAGCTTCTTGGATGAGAAGTGAAACATTTTTCAAGCAAAACTAAGTCCAGTTGCCTTTTGAAAAGCAGCTTTGGGGTTTACAGCGTGTTGTTCTGCATCATTTTGTCAGGATGGGTTTTAAAGAGCAGAATGAGCGTCTTCAGCCTTGAGCTTCACCACTTAATAACTCACTACTAGGCCTTAAACTAATCTTTCCCTCCTGCATTCTTCTGCTCTAAAATATTCTCCTTGGGGGAAAAATTTACAGCATGTACTTGTGTCCATTGAGGTTTATGGGCCTCAGGATTCTGTGTGTCCTGAGTTCCCTCTTCTTCCAGCAGTTCAATTCATTTGGACGCCCTTGTCAAGTCTGCCATAAATATAATTCTGCCGGTCGGTCGTACTTGAGGAAGTGAAGAGGCAACATGATCTGAGTTGCAACGTCCCAAGAGTTGATGAAATTAAACCTGGAGCAGGAGTTCCATTTCAGGACGAAACAAGGAAAGCAGACGAGCAGAGCTGGGTGCATGAGTTGTTTTATGGTTCAAGTGCAAATGACCTTCTATTGGACAAGCCAGGATAGGAATCTGGTGGTCTTTTGTCTTTCGCCTTTCTGCAGCGAAGAGGAAAGGTCCCGCCTGGAACTAGATTGAGAGAAGAACAAACTTTCTCAGAGGTTGTTTAGAGTTGCCTTTGAAGGATGAGACGGACGGCAAATAAATTTGATACGTGGCAGTACCTGGAGACAGCAGAATAGAACGGAAGAGAATTGGAGAAAAATCAGAAAATGCAAAGACCTACAAACAGAAATAGAACAACGGTGGCAAAAGAAAGCAAAGATAGCGATAGGAGCCTTGGGTGCAATCCCAAAACAAGTGAGCACCATCGGCATTGACAAAATCCCCATCGGTCAATTACAAAAGGCAGCTTTACTCGGAACAGCTTACATCCCGTGACGATCCTTTAAGTTCAGCTCCCCTCTTCATTATTATTTTTATTTATTTATTTATTTATTCGTCAAACAAAAATTACAAATTAGAACGAACACAACGAACAACATTAAAATGTGACAGGGACGATAGCCACGTTAGTGCACTTACATGCACACCCCCTTAGAAACCTCTTAAATATGGGATGAGGTCCACATAAGTTAAGTTACGCCAGACTTTGACAACTCTGTTACAAAAATCAAATTTATTACTGTCTGAAGTCAGCCCCACCTCCCAGAGAAGGAAATATTAAAAGGGCAGAAAAATATATTTCCTCAAAGGATCTTAAACAGGCAGAAAAGCATGCCCAGTTTTCTTAATAGCCCCAAGTCTCCCTTCCCCAAGCAGAAACCAGCTCTGTAGAAATGCAGATGTAAATAATCCAGGAAGGTTGGAAGCCCCCAGCTAGAAGCTTAGGAAGACAAAGACACCTAAAATATACATACCCCACCCAAACTCTAAGACAGGACATAATAGGATTAACCCACAGATACCAAAGGGCACACTCAAACTCAGGTCAAAGTTCATGCCACAGGAACAACTCCAAACAAAAGGCTCCAGAGGGTATAAAAACCCACTCCCTACATGTGCTCTCTCTCTTTTCTTCCAGAGCCATCTTTCTGTCTGGCTCTCCTCTCCAATAAACTGCAACCTTCTTTCTAAAGCAGTCGCCATGTTGTTTATTCCCGGCTTGGACTGAACCACAATGAAGACTTTTCCTTCAACATTACAATTGAGTGTAAAGCAGTTTACATTGTTTAAAGCGGTTGCTTGCACGTACTGTACGGCCACAAAGCGAGGCCGTTGTTAAGTGAGTTTTTCTCAATAGTACAACCTTTCTTGCCAGAGTTGTTAAAGGAATCATTACAGTTGTTAAGTTAGTAATAGGGTTGTTAAGTGAATCCGGCTTCCCCATTAACTTTGCTTGTCAGAAGGTCGCAAAAGGGGATCAGGTGACCCCGGGACACTGCGACCGTCATAAATATGAGTCAGTTGCCAAGGGTCTGAATTTTGATCCCAGGACCGTGGGGATGCTGCAACGGTCATAAGTGTGAAAAACGGTCAGAAGTCACTGTTTTCAGTGCCATTGTAACTTTGAACGGTCACTAAATGTTGTAAGTTGAGGACTACCTGTATTACATTACGAGTAAAAAAAAATCATTTACAGGTAAGCTGTTACGATGTACAATTTTGTATGCTGTACCTCTTCTTGATTTGGCAGATACTTTCATGCAGCCAATTTTGGTCACCATATTACAAAAAAGATGTTGAGACCTTGGGAAAAATTCAGAGAAGAACAACTAAGATGATCCAAGGCAGTGGTGGGATTCAGCCGGCTCGCACCACTTCGGCAGAACCGGTAGCTAATTTTTTGTTGCCCAGGCCCAGAATGGACTTCCGGAAGCGGCATCCACACAGAGAACCGGTTGTTCACATATTTGCATCCCACCACTGATCCAAGGCCTGGAGACCAAAACATACGGAGAACGGCTGCAGGACTTGGGTTTGGCCAGTCTAAAGAAAAGAAGAAATAGGGGTGACATGATAGCAGTATTCCAGTATTTGAGGGTCTGCCATAAGGCAGAGGGGGCCAGGTTGTTCACCAGAGCACCAGAGGGAAGGACGAGAAGCAATGGTTGGAAACTGATCAAGGAGAGAAGCAACCTGGAATTAAGGAGAAACTTCCTGACAGTGAGGACAATCAACCAGTGGAACAGCTTGCCACCAGAAATCGTGGGTGCTCCATCACTGGAGATTTTTAAGAAGAGACTAGACAGTCACTTGTCTGAAATGGTATAGGTTCTCCTGCTTAAGTGGGGGGCTGGATTAGAAGACCTCCAAGATCCCTTCCAGCTCTATTCTATTCTATTCTATTCTATTCTATTCTATTCTATTCTATTCTATTCTATTCTATTCTATTCTATTCTATTCTATTCTATTCTATTCTATTCTATTCTATTCTTTTCTATTCTATTCTATAGTCTAGTCTAGTCTAGTCTAGTCCAGTCTATCTTCTATTCTGTTCTGTTCTATACAAAATGGAGAAGCTGCTGAGATGAAGAAGGAAAATGCTGTATTGGAGAAGATCTCAGCTCCCCCTGTTTTTGCCAACGCAACGAGCATCCCCTTGTTGCAGAAAATTGGGGGCTTCTGTGGGACGTCGTGAGGCCCGTTCCCAAAGGGGTGGGAAGGTTTATGTTACCCCCTAAAGGGCCATTCTTTCCTCGGCTCACACATACAGCGACAGATGTTGAACAGCTGGATCTGAGCAATGCCAGAGTCATTCGACAATTCAGGATGTGGAGAGATTAAATCACTATTCTCAAGGCAACAATTTGCTGTGTGAGGTCCCCACCCTGCTGAGAAGCAAGTGACAGCTAAGAAATTAAGAGAAACAAAAGCAGACTTCCTTTTTTACATCTCCTTTCAAGCATGCCACGAAAACACAATCCCTTTTTTCAAAGAGATTGCGCTCTGAGACCCTTTGAATACCCCCACCCACCCCCGCTTCTCCCTGTCACAAGAAATTGATTTTTTGGTTGTTGTATTTTTCCCCCACCCCTCTCAATAGAATGAAGAGGCTGTGTGGATTGTTTTGCAAAAAATAAGCAATACGGTAAGGAACTGGTCATCCCTTAATTTTGCAGAGGTGGGTTTCATGTCCAGTAAAAGGAATTGCTCTCCCCGTTGGGGAGGGAAAAATAAAAAGTGTTCTTAACAGAGTAGCAGAATAACAGAAGAGTTGGAAGGGACCTTGGAGGTCATCTAGTCCAACCCCCTGCTCAGGCAGGAAACCCTACACCATTTCAGACAAATGGCTGTCCAGTTTCTTCTTAAAAACTTCCAGTGATGGAGCATTCACAATTTCTGGAGGCAAGTTGTTCCACTGGTTAATTGCTCTCACTGTCAGGAAATTTCTCCTTAGTTCTAGGTTGCTTCTCTCCTTGATTAGTTTCCATCCGTTGCTTCTTGTTTTGCCTTGTCCAAGAAAATGCTAAATGCTAAAATGCTTTCTTTCTTTCTTTCTTTCTTTCTTTCTCTTTCTTTCTTTCTTTCTTTCTTTCTTTCTTTCTTTCTTTCTTTCTTTCTTTCTTTCTTTCTTTCTTTCTTTCTTTCCCCTTCCTTCCTCCTCCCTCTCTCCCTCCCCTATTTCCTTCCTTCCTTCCTTCCTTCCTTCCTTCCTTCCTTCCTTCCTTCCTTCCTTCTCCCTCCCTCCCTCTCTCTCTCTCTCTTTCTTTCTTTCTTTCTTTCCTTCTTTCCTTCTTTCCTTCTTTCCTTCCTTCCTTCCTTCCTTCCTTCCTATCAAAAGAGTTTACTAAACTTAGAAGCCCCACAATTCTTGGGTTCAAATGCACCCTATTAAGGATGGATATGAGGATGATAACCTGATTCTCACAACACACTAAGATGATGGACGGGTTCCCACAACCGCAAGCGAGCCATCCTCATTTCAGTGTAGTTTAACCTATCGGACAAAAACAGCCCCTCCGTTTGTGCATATGCTATTAGCCAACTTAAACTTTCAGGAGGCGAAAAATGTTGGCTGGCGAACGTGTTTAGTCTGAAGAGCAAATTCCAAATGCATATTTAAACAGAAAAATTCTCCTATGTTCTTCTTCCAGGAATCTTCTTCCATTGAACATGGAACTGCTTGGACTTACAAACACTAGCAACCTCAACTGAGATGGGAGTGAGACTTTTTTTTTTGGCAGTGGCCTCTGATGTCGTCCATTTCACGGCTCATCCTGGACCCCAGTTCTTTCTTAAGGAAATACAGGTAGTCCTCGACTTACGACAGTTCATTTAGCGACTACTGAAAGTTACAACAGCACTGGGAAAAAAGGGACATATGGCCATTTTTCACGTTTACAACCGTTGCGGCATCCCCAGGGTCACGGGATCAAAAATCGCATGCTTGATAACTGACTCATACTTATGACGGTTGCCGTGTCCCGGGGGTGGGGTCATGTGATCCCCTTTTGCGACTTTCTGACAAGCAAAGTCAATGGGGAAGCCAGATTATGTTATTAACTGAACATCTGCAGTGATTTACTTAACAGCTTTGGCAAAAAAGGTGGTAAAATGGGGCAAAACTCGCTGAACCAATGTCTCACTTAGCAACAAAAATTTGGGGCTTAATTGTGGTCGTAAGTCAAGGGCTACCTGTATGTAAGCATGGGAGAAACCAAGCGATTTGATTGATCCCATCCGCATTTTTAAAGCAGCTTTGTGAGGATCATGAGGTTTCTTGTTCCAACTGTGCCCTGGAAAAAAATCTGGTTTTTCCGACAGCCCTTTGCCGTGTTTCCCCTAATATACTTTGACAACTTCAGCGTGTCTCTTTCTGCCGACCTCCCCAGGCAGCCATCCAGAGCCAGGAAAATAAAGCTGCTATTATCCTAATTTAGCAGTTGAGAAAAGAGCCTAATCAAGTCCAGAGCATTGCTCTGGCCCACACACCTCTTTTTAAAAAAATCTCTTTTTAGCCAACACTCTCTCAATCTTTTTATATAACATTATCATCATCATCATCAACAACAACAACAACGACAACAACAATAATAATAGTAGGTGCCTTGGGTGCAATCCCAAAACAATTGGAGCACCACTTAAACACCATTGGCATTGACAAATTCGCCATTAGTCAATTGCAAAAGGCGGCCTTACTAGGAACTGCTTCCATCCTGCGACGATATCTGTAATACCATCAAACATCCACATCTGCATATCCCAGGTCCTTGGGAAGGACTCGATAGGTAGACAAAAATGCCAAATCCAGTCTGAACATCTGGCTGACTGTGCGATGATTAATAATAATAATAATAATAATAATAATAATAATAATAATAATAATAATAATAATAATAATAATAATAATAATAATAATAACAATAACAATAACAATAACAATAATAATAATAATAATAATAATAATAATAATAATAATAATAATAATAATAATAATAAAGCTGGAAAGGACCTTGGAGGTCATCTAGTCCAACCCCCTGCTCAGGCAGGAAACCCTATACCATTTCAGACAAATGGCTGTCCAGTCTCTTCTTAAAAACTTCCAGTGTTGGAGCATTCAGAGCTTCTGGAGGCAGGTTGTTCCACTGGTTAATTGTTCCGACTGTCAGGAAATTTCTCCTTAGTCCTAGGTTGCTTCTCTCTTTGATTAGTTTCCATCCTTTGCTTCTTATCCTGCCTTCCGGCGCTTTGGACAATAGCTTGACTCCCTCTTCTTTGGAGCAGCCCCCGAGATATTGGAAGGCTGCTATCATGTCAGTCCTTCTCTTCATTAAACTAGACCTACCCAATTCCAGCAACCGTTCCTTGTATGTTTTAGCCTCCAGTCCCCTAATCATCTTCGTTGCTCTTCTCTGCACTCTTTCTAGAGTCTCAACATCTTTTTTACATCGTGGTGACCAAAACTGGATGCAGTATTCCAAGTGTGGCCTTACCAAGGCATTGTAAAGTGATATCAACACTTCACGTGATCTTGATTCTATCCCTCTGTTAATGCAGCCCAGCACTGTGTTGGCTTTTTGGCAGCTGCAGCACACTGCTGGCTCATATTTAAGTGATTGTCCACTAGGACTCCAAGATCCCTCTCACAGTTACTGCTATTGAGCAAGGTACCCCCTATACTATACCTGTACATTTGGTTTTTCTTGCCTAAATGTAGAACCTTACTTTTTTCACCATTGAATTTCATTTTGTTAGATAGCGCCCAATGTTCAAGTCTGTCCAGATCCTCCTGTATCTTAAGCCTGTCTTCTGGAGTGTTGGCTATTCCTGCCAGCTTGGTGTCATCCGCAAATTTGATGAGTTCCCCATCTATCCCCTCATCCAAATCGTTGAGGAACATGTTGAAGAGCACTGGGCCCAGAACAGAGCCCTGGTCATCGTGGTGACCAAAACTGGATGCAGTGTTCCAAGTGTGGCCTTACCACACTTTTTAAATCCAGTCCATTCAGTAGGTGGGCTGATGCCAAAGCCACCATAAAAGCATCAGAATAAACCTGGTGATCTACAGCTTAATTACTAACTCACCCTCTGTCCCATCCGCCTTTGCCCATAAGGCCAGGACTGTGTTCTTAGTTCCTAGGATGGGAGTCATAGTACAGCAGCTCTGAAGGGAAAGGAACACTGCATTAAAAGAAAATAAGCAATTACAATTAGGCCTCAACTTACAACCACCATTGAGCCCAAAATTTCTGTTGCTAAGTGAGACATTTGTTAAGTGAGTTTTGCCCCGTTTTGCTACCTCCCTTAGGACCTTACCACAGCTGTTAAGTGAAATCACTGAAGTTGTTAACTTAGTAATGCGGTTGCTAAGCGAATCCGTGGCTGGCTGAGGAATTCTGGGAGTTGAAGTCCACAAGTCATAAAAGGGCCAAGTTTGAAGGCCCCTGGTGTAGGGTATCACTGTTTTTCAACCTTGGCAACTTTAAGGCGGGTGGACTTCAACTCCCAGAATTGAAGTCCACCCATTTTAAAGTTGCCAATGTTGAGAAACACTGGTGTAGGTAGCAGTTCTTTTGTGTGGAAAGATTTGCAACTGAAAACTGGGATAAATGCCTGGGTGGCTGAGGAATTCTGGGAGTTGAAGTCCGCAAGTCATAAAAGGGCCAAGTTTGAAGACCCCTGTCTTAAATCTAACAAACAAAATGGAGGCTGGCTGAGGAATTCTGGGAGTTGAAGTCCGCAAGTCATAAAAGGGCCAAGTTTGAAGACCCCTGACCTAGCTGGTGTGTGAGCAAAGGAAGTATGTTGTGATCTGAGCTATTCACACCTCCATTTGAAGCCTCATTAATTTCACCACACACCGACAGGTTCAGCCGGGACAAAGCAAAGAATATAAGTGATTTAGGGGAAAGTGGGAAGGAGGGGTAGAAGGTACAAAACAGCCCCCTCCCAACCCCAGACAGCTCAACAGGCCGTAGATGTGTTCAAGCTGGATGGCAAATTGCCACAAAATCTGTTCTTACCTACCAGGTTACCAAAATAAGAAAACCCCTGCTTTGTCTTGTGTTTCACTCTGAATGCTGGTTTTACCTCTCCTAACTGTGCTGAGGGTGGGCTGTTTGGATCTGTGCTCAGAGCTGGGATTGCAGATGTGAGCCATCCAGAGTGCCCTTCAGATTGGAGTAGTCCGTAAATCCTGCCCTATCAGTCAAACACTTAATCAGTTTCTAATTTCACATGGCTAAGCTAGGTGAGCGAGAGTGGGGTGGCTTTTAAATGCGAAAGAGCGGGCAGGGAGAAAGCAAATTGTCTGGCTTGGAGGGTTTTCACAAGAAAGTTGCTTGCCCTGTAATTATCTGAGAGGCATTAACTGATAGTCTATCAAGAGGGAGGGAGGGAGGGAGGGAGGGAGATAAGGAAGGAAGGAAGGAAGGAAGGAAGGAAGGAAGGAAGGAAGGAAGGAAGGAAGGAAGGAAGGAAGGAAGGAAGGAAGGAAGGAGAGAAATAGGGGAGGGAGGAGAAAAGAGGGAGGGAGGGAGGAAGAAAGGAAGGCGAAGAAAGAAAGAAAGAAAGAAAGAAAGAAAGAAAGAAGGGAGGGAGGGAGGGAGGGAAGGGAAGGAGGAAGAAGAGGAAGAAGGAAGGAAGGAAGGAAGGAAGAAGGGAGGGAGGGAAGGGAAGGAAGAAGAGGAAGGAAGGAAGGAGTGAAGAACTAGAGGAAAGGGAGGGAGGGAAGGAGGAGAAAGAAAAGAAGGGGAGAGGAGAATATAAAAGGAACATATTGGATTAAGAATGACATCTATCTCTACTCTCGGACTGAAAACCAATTGTAGTTAGGCTGTTCAGGTTTCTTCCTCGTGGCTTATAAGGAACATTAATTCTGGATTTTAGCACCATTTGCATCCACGAAGCAGAGATAAAAACAGGAAAATAGAAAACATATAAGGAACAGTTGCTGGAATTGGGTATGTCTAGTTTAAATGAAGAGAAGGACCAGGGGAGACATGATAGCAATCTTCCAGTATCTCAGGGGCTGCCACAGAGAAGAGGGAGTCAAGCTATTCTCCAAAGCGCCTGAAGGCAGGACAAGAAGCAACAGATGGAAACTGACCAAAGAGAGAAGCAACCTAGAACTAAGGAGAAACTTCCTGACAGTTAGAACAATTAACCAGTGGAACTACCTGCCTCCAGAAACTGTGAATGCTCCAACACTGGAAGTTTTTAAGAAGAGACTGGACAGCCATTTGTCTGAAATGGTACAGGATCTCCTGCTTGAGCAGGGGGTTGGACTCGATGACCTCCAAGGTCCCTTCCAACTTTATTATTATTATTATTATTATTATTATTATTATTATTATTATTATTATTATTATTATTATTATTATTATTATTATAGATTGCCTCATGCAGAAGCCAGCACTCTCCACCAATCAGCTACAGCGCTTTGTTCTGGCCCATTGTACACTTTACTGTTCCAGCCGCTAAATTTAATATTCTAACAGTCATAAGTCGAGCACTACCTGCAAACCAAAAATGTTGCTATCTTTTTCAGAAAATAATTTTACACATTCTTTTGGGCTGGGAAAAGACACTTTGTGTTGAAGTGGGAGGCGGATGAGAACTGCAAAACGCTTCATTTTATTTTTATTTAAAGGGAGGCATTTATTTAAAGGAGGAAAAATGTTTAGCATATTTAAACATATTTAATAGAAGCAAAATGTTTAAGTATTTTTCCTCCCACTCCCCAAAGAAAACAACAGCCCTTTTAAAGGCCACTTACTTGCGCGTTGTTAGCCTAACACGCAATTCATCACAATCCCCGTTCTGCTGAAATGGCACCATTTTGCCATCCCAAGTCCCTGATTGCTTATAAACCGCCCTGTTTATTGAATATTACCTTGGTGCAGAACAAGTTTATTACAGCGGAGGTTTGTTTAATGGTCCTAAAAAGCCATTTTGCTAAAATACACTTTGTGTTGCCACCTCCCTCTGATTAGCCTACACTTAGGCATATTAATTCCACCATCTTGCAAATGGTTTGCTGTTGCAAATAGTAAGCCTTATAACATTTGCAAGTTCTTTCGTTGCCTTTATGACTGGCTTGGCAGAGCACATGTTTAGATAGCTCTCAATTTACAACAATTGAGCCCAAAATTTCTGTTGCTGAGACAGTTGGGGACGGGGCTTTGCACAGAAATGGCGGCCATGTTTTTCTTTTAAATCTAGCCTACAAATGCCCCGTTTTCTTTATTTCCAGTGTGAATAACAAACACCCCCCCCCAAAAAAGCACAATCTCCCAGTTAAGAAAGGAAACAACAGAGCATCCCTATTTCCACAATACAATCCTCGAGTTACGACTATAACGGAGCCTGCCCCTTATGGCCGTCAATCATAATGGTTGTAAATCTTTTAACAACTTTTTTTTTGGTGACGGTCATTAAGCAAATGTGGCGGTTGTTAAACGACCCCATTGTTCACTATAGTGTGTTTATGCCAAAATCCAAAACTAAGTGCTTTTTTTGGGGCAAAAAACTGTCATAAAATGGGACGCTGCTGTAATTGCGGCTGTGTTGCTGAGCTCCTGAAATTAGGTCACATGACCCTGAGGGGGTGAGGGCGACGGTCAGAATTTTGGATCCAAGTCCCCTTTTTTTCGGGACCATCATAACTTCGAATGGTTGCTAAGCAACTGGACGTAAACTGAGGATACTTGTAGCAGCAACACTAATTTCGGAATGGCTTTTCTGCTAGCGAATGTCAAAGTCCGGCCATCCTTGCAACCTGTTTAGCTGAAGGACAGGAAAAAAAAAAAAGAATATTTTGCAATGAAGGGAAGAAAATGATGGAGAAATAAGAGAACAAGGAACACAGGTGCTTTTGAAGGACTTTATTAAAAACTCATCTTCAAGTAAAAATTCGGCCTGAATAAAAATTAAAATATTAAAACTCTGAATATAAACCTTCCCCCTTATTTACATGAAATTATATCGGGTAGATTTGTGTCTCTCTATTTACATATATAAAATCCTGTACAAAGAATAGAAAATAATAAATCCATAACTGCACGTTTTTGTTGTTAAGTGGTAAAATTAACAACTTGATTTTCTTTTCTTTTTGTTTTTTTAGAAAACGGTCCTAAACTAGCCCAATTTAAAAAAAAAAAAAAAAAAGCCAGAAAATTTAAGCCCAAACAATTCTTCACGTTCTCAGCAACCAGGTTTTGAAGGGTATTTGAAACAAAGATCCACGAGCAGAGAAAAAGTGTAATTCTAGACAGAGAAAAAAAAATAATACATCTTTGCATTAAGATTCTAACAGGCCACTCCTCCATTCCAACTATTTCATGTGAAGTTTTAAATCCCATAAGTTTCCACTGCTGAGAATTCTGGAAATTGAAGTTTATATCCCTGAAGGTTACCACCAATAAATTCAGAAGGAACGCCACTAGAAAAAGTTGAAAGGGTCACGCACCTCGGTTCTAATTTACGTGAAAGCTGGGACATGACCGCTGAAGTAAAGACAAGGATAGAGAAAGCTCGAACAGCATTCTTCAAAATGAGAAAGGTCTTCTGCAGTCACGACATAAGCCTAAGACTGAAAATCAGGCTTGTCAGATGCTATATTTTTTCTATCCTGCTCCATGGAGTAGAGAGTTGCTCTCTGACAGAAGGCCACCTGAAGAGACTAGAAGCATTTGAAATGTGGATCTACAGGCGGCTGTTACGTATAAGCTGGGTGGACAAGATCAGAAATGAGGAGGTTTTAAGCCGCCTGGGAAAGCCCAGGGAAATCATCAAAACAATTAAAAAACGAAAGTTAGAATATTTCGGACATGTGATGCGACACCCAGAAAAATACGGCATACTCCATTTAATCCTCCAGGGAAAGATTGAAGGCAAACGAGGTCCAGGCAGAAGAAGAACACCATGGCTTCAAAATCTAAGGGACTGGTTTGGACAAAACTCAGCAGCGCTTTTTCGTGCGGCTGCTGATAAAAACAGGATCGCCAACATGATCGCCAACGTCCGATAACGGATATGGCACAAGAAGAAGAAGAATCCCTGAAGGATGCTCAAATAGGACAATGCTTCTTGCTTCCCTCTCTGTATAAATTTAACATCCCTATCAAAAGCCTAGAAACAGAAATGGATAGACTTACACTGAAGATTAAAAGAAAGGAAGATGCAGAATATTTTCAAGTATGGGATGTATTTTATCAATGGCTGGAAAAACGGGGTAGAAATTAGGAATTTAATATGTATTGTTAAGTAAAACAAATGGACCCAGACAACACGTTGTTTACTAAGCACTTATGAATTGTAAACCCAGAAAACTAATAAAATGTTATTAAAAAAAGAAAAAAGAAAATGCTCACAACTTATGGGGTACTGAACTGATGTGAAGACCTAACAAGGATAAATGATTCTTAGAAACTGGACTCTAAAAATCAAGAACTCGCTGTAATCTTTACTGTCCGGAATAAATCACCATCATTGGGGAAAAACAACAACCTAGACACATAAAGTGTGTTTGGTTCCTTAATTTCCCCCCAAATTCATTTTTAAAATATCCTAAAACTCCAGCCTGATTGCTTTCAAAAGTTGTGGGTGCTCCATCACTGGAGGCTTTCAAAAAAGAGACTGAACAACCATTTGTCTGAGGGTCTCCTGCTCGAGCAGGGGGTTGGACTAGAAGACCTCCAAGTTCCCTTCCAAGTCTATTATTCTTTTACTTCCTCATGGCCCCTCTTCAATTTGTTGAAGGCAGAAACTTCAAAATGGCCAAATCTTGCAGGATTTCAGTGATGTCCGATGACGACTTGGTTGAAGAAGTCAATTATTTCAGGATGCGTTGAGTGAAAATGACAGTGTTGGGTTTTTTTTGTGTAGGATCACTGATGACTTGAAGCAAGAGTTGATCTTGCAAGCTTTGCTGGTCATGGTGGTGGATTTCAAACTTTTATTTTATTAAGAGCTGGTTGTGTGCTTGTATCGCTTCTTGATCAGGCAAGGGTGCCCAGCACCTTAAAAGATTTCTGACTTCAGCTCAAGGTCTTACTTTAGTTCATTTTGTGGACATTTCTATGCATACACAGAGGCTCCATATTTCCAAACACCAGGAATTGCAGGCAAGGCCTTAAAAAAAAAAAAAAGAAAGCAAAGACAGAGGATGTTGTCAGTTGGCATACTGTGCATAAAACGCCAGCTTCACACGTTCGATCTGGTGGCACAGTTTGATGGCTGGCCCAAGCTTCAGTTCCATGCACTCCTGGACCGTTGGGAGCGTCAGCAGGAGAAGGGCTTGTCCATCAATATCCTGCAAAAAGGAGGAACAGGAAAATATATATATATATTTAGTTAAGGAGGCATCCTGGGTTGAAATTTGAAAACATCTGGACTGTGGGGCTTTTGTACAAATTGATCCAAGGAAGTAAACACCCCTGGGTGTCTATTAATTGAACAAAGGATTTGGCCCAAACAAAATTCATAGGCACCAAAATCTCTATTTGGTTTTCAAAAAAAAAAAAAGGAAATAAGGAACTTTGATGGGGAAGGTCTACAGCTTTGGGGGGCTTCCTAATGCTTTAGTCCAGAGAAGTAAGGAAAAATATGGAAGAGACAGATAAAATCATACATGGAGTAGAAAATGTGGACTCCCAGGTTTCTCTCTCTCATGATATGTGAACCCATTCAGGTGAAATGTAAGAAGGTTCAGGGTCAGCGAATGCCTTCTTTACAGGATGGTCTATGGATCTGCCTATCATCAGAAATGTTCACAGCCACGCATGTGGCGGTTTTACAGGGGCTGAACAGTTCCTCAAAGAATTAAGCTACCAGGGGCTTCTAATCTTGATGGCTGTTTTACTATTTAATATATCTTAAATATCAGAAAGCCAGAGTGACAGTAATATAGGTATCCTTGCGTAATGACCAGTCGTTTAGCAAATATATGGAGTTATGACAGACCTCCCCAGAGCTACTTATGACTTGGGTCCAGAGTCCGGCAGCTGCATGCATACACAGACAGACAGACACACACACACACACCTGGGGGTCAAGTGATCACATTTTGGGTGCTTGGCAACTGGCTGCAGTTATGGCCCTTTGAGTGTCCTGCAGTCACGTGACCACAATTTGGGGCATTTTTTTGCTGCTTTCTGGCATTTACTTCTGCTTTGTGGCAAAAAATGGCAATTGAAGAAAACAAGTTCATTTAATAACTGTGGTGTTTGCCTAATGATCATGCCGTTTGCTTAAGGAGTGCGGCGTTTGCTTAACGACCCCCACCAAAAAAGCTCCTAATATCAGGTACGGTCCCACGCTGGCTTGCTTAACGACCACAATTTACAACCATAACCCCCAGGCTCAATTAGTCACAAATCTGTCGTTCTGAAAGTAACAATTTTCCAAGTCGTGGCTTGTGAGCTTTCTGAGTGGATCTGAGTGTCAGTTGTGGTGGAACCCCAAACGGTCAACCAGATGGGCTGCATATTTCCAGAGACGGGACTGGATTCATTCTGTGTCCAAAGGTATTTATGCAAAATGGAGATACAGGTAGTCCTTGACTTACGATCACAACTGAGCCCAAAATTTATGTTGCTAAGCGAGATGTTTGCTAAGTGAATTTTTACGACTTTGCTTGCCACAGTTGTTAAGTGAATCACTGCAGTTGTTAAGTTAGTAAGATGGTTATTAAGTGAATCTGGCTTCCCCATTGACTTTGCTTGTCAGGAGGTCGCAAAAGGGGATCACATGACCCCGGGACACTGTGACCGTCACAACTCTGAGTCAGTTGCCAAGCGCCTGAATTTTGATCACCTGGCCAAGGGGGATGCTGCAACGGTCGTGAGTGTGAAAAAAAGTCATAAGTCCCTTTTTTTTAGTGCCGTCATAACTTTGAACGGTCACTAAATGAACAGTTGTAAGTCGAGGACTACCTGTACTGGATTCAGTATTCTAATTATTAGCTTTTCCAAAAAGCCACATCCACGAAACAGTGGCAGGGTGAATGACTGATCAAGTCCTAGGAAAAGGACCAGTCCTCTCTTTATAACGGGTGAGGATGACCACTTGTCTGAAATTGTATCTCCTGCTTGAGCAGGGGGTTGGACTAGAAGACCTCTGATGTCCCTTTCACCCTATCAATCTATGTCCTATGCTGATGCAATTCTGATCTTATATCAGGAAGTGCTACAGGAAAGAAGGAAGGAAGGAAGGAAGGAAGGAAGGAAGGAAGGAAGAAAGAAAGAAAGAAAGAAAGAAAGAAAGAAAGAAAGAAAGAAAGAAAGAAAGAAAGAAAGAAAGAAAGAAAGAAAAAGGAAGGAAGGAAGGAAGGAAGGAAGGAAGGAAGGAAGGAAGGAAGGAAGGAAGGAAGGAAGTAGGTAGGTAGGTAGAAAGAAAGGGAGGAGGAGGAGGGAGGGAGGGAGGGAGGGACAAAGGAAGGAAGGAAGGCAGGCTGGAAGGAGGAAAGAAAGAAAGAGAGAGAGAAAGAAAGAAAGAAAGAAAGAAAGAAAGAAAGAAAGAAAGAAAGAAAGAAAGAAAGAAAGAAAGAAAGAAAGAAAGAAAGAAAAAAAGAAAAAGGAAGGAAGTAAGGAAGGAAGTAGGTAGGTAGGTAGGTAGAAAGAAAGGGAGGAGGAGGAGGGAGTGAGGGAGGGAGGGACAAAGGAAAGAAGGAAGGCAGGCTGGAAGGAGGAAAGAAAGAAAGAGAGAGAGAAAGAAAGAAAGAAAGAAAGAAAGAAAGAAAGAAAGAAAGAAAGAAAGAAGGGAGGGAGGGAAGGGAAGGAGGAGGAGAAGGAGAAAAAAGAAAAAAGAGAGAAGGAAGGAAGGAAGGAAGGAAGGAAGGAAGGAAGGAAGAAAGAAAGAAAGAAAGAAAGAAAGAAAGAAAGAAAGAAAGAAAGAAAGAAAGAAAGAAAGAAAGAAAGAAAGAAAGAAAGAAAGAAAGAAAGAAAGAACCTGTTCCTGAAATATTTTGGCAAGGGAAGCGCAGTCGGTCAGCCGGAGGAACTGCACCACATCGGTCACTGTCCATTCCAGCGGGTTGCTCTCCAGAATGAGCATCTCTTCCGCAGCCTGTTTGATCTGCAATGAAGCAAAATTGGGATCACAAAATTAGGACTGTTCTGAGTGATCGAGTCTGGCTCCTTTCCTAGCTAGGACGTCCTCCGATATGTCTTATAATGTAGCTTAAGTAATTAATATAATATTGGAAATAGTAGCCTTTAGAATGTTTTAGATTCTTTCTGGTTTGCATTTCTTTGTACTCTGCTCTTTCTTTCGTATGTTTTCTATTTACTTTTTTTTAAAGTTCAGTACTCACCTCCCCCCCCCCCAAAGAACAGTATATCTTAACCTCGGCAACTGGAAGAGGTGTGGACTTCAACTCCCAGAATTCCCCAGCCAGCGTGGCTGACTGGGGAATTCTGAGGGTTGAAGTCTACACTTCTTCAAGTTGCCAAAGTGGAGAAACGCTGGTTTAGATCATGGGCCAAGAAAAGAAACGGGGGAAGGAAAGTGGAATTCTGGGAGTTGAAGTTCATGCAACTTCCAGTCGCCATGGTTGAAAAACACCACAAGAGAACATCCTCTATTACAGGGGTCTTCAAACTTATAATAATAATAATAATAATAAAGTTGGAAGGGACCTTGGAGGTCATCGAGTCCAACCCCCTGCTCAGGCAGGAAACCCTACACCATTTCGGACAAATGGCTGTCCAGTCTCTTCTTAAAAACTTCCAGTGTTGGAGCATTCACCGCTTCTGGAGGCAGGTTGTTCCACTGGTTAATTGTTCTGTCAGGAAGTTTCTCCTCAGTTCTAGGTTGCTTCTCTCCTCGATCAGTTTCCATCCGTTACTTCTTGTCCTGCCTTCAGGCGCCTTGGAGAACAGCTTGACTGCCTCTTCTTTGTGGCAACCCCTGAGATATTGGAATACTGCTATCATGTCACCCCTAGTCCTTCTTTTCATTAAACTTCGCCCTTTTATGACCGGTCCCTGGTGCTCAAAAGGTTGGGGACCTCTGATCTATGACTTATCCCTTTGTTGTTTGTACGTACACCAAGAGTTTATCCACTGGAGACAGTTCCTTGTGTGTCCAATCAGACTTGGCCAATAAAGAATCGAAGGACAACTTAAGTGTGTTACCTCTTAAGTAGCTTAATGTTTGTGAAGGTCCTTTCCTAAATAAACACATTTCCCTTTGGAAACTGGCCTGGGATAGACCGCATAAAGAGGGATGTGGCCTTCAAGCCTAACCAAGCTGGCTTCCCTCCAAAACATCCCAAAACAAGCATATGAACAAGGCCTACAAGACAGCAAACCAATGAGGGTTGAGTTGGAGTCATTCAAATGGTGGAGACCATCAAAAGCAAGGAATGGCTATCCAGCCACTTACCTGCCTGGTTCTTTCACTTTGGGCACGCAGGAAGGAAAGTGCCTTCTGGGCTTGCCCGTCACTCTCGGGCCGAGCCACATGGATGGAGCCTCTGCTGCTGCGTAACTTCATTGTGCTCACCGGTATGGCCAGAGAGATCTCCTCTGAGGAGGCATCCGTTAGATCATCCTGCAATTCTGGGTTGATCTCCTCGCTCCACGGGGTGTCTGCTTCTTCCTCGTCACTCTCCTGCCACGAAATTGAATTGAATTAATGGACTGTATTTGTACACACACACCCATAGGAGGTGACAAGGCTGAGCCCAAGGGAGGGGTCAAATGTGTTATCAGTCTTGAGTCCCTTCTTGCTCGCAAGAATTCCCGTTGACTCTTATCTACTGCCCATTTGCCTTGACCACGGGTCGGCAACCCGCGGCTCCGGAGCCGCATGCGGCTCTTTGAGGCCTTACCTGCGGCTCCGGAGCCTCCTCCGCCATTTCGGCGAGCGCATGCGCGCATGCGCGGGCGGGTGCGGGGTGTGCGCGCGCGCAGGTGCGCATGCGCGAACGGCGCGCGCGCATGCGCGAACGCGCGGCTCCCAGCGTTTTTTTTTTTTAAGCTAAATGGGTCCGTGCGGCTCATCCGACGTTTCGGATGGCCGACCCATGGCCTTGACCATTAGTTGTTCAGATTCTTGTAGACAGCGTAAGCTTGCAATAAATTCTTACATTCATTTGAATGGCCTGGTTTTCCTGATTCCCATGCTTGACACCCCCAAATTAACCAAAGGGCTCCCAGCAGAAAAACCACATTTAAGAGAAATCAGCACACTATCAGAGCTGAAACCTCTCTTCTACCTGCAATGTGATAATTAATAATAAATAGCTGTTAATGAGGAGCGTGAAAGGGAATCTGATGAAACTACCCAATAAAAACCCAGAGGGCATCATCAAGTGTTTCCTGGGAGAGCACCGTTTTGCAATAATTACCATTAAATCAAACAGATAGAACATAGCTAGACCCTGAAGAGAGGTTATTCCATTAAATAGGAGCCAAGGTAGAGAAACAGCCTTCCCTTACATCAGGGGTCTTCAAACTTAGCCCTTTTATGACTTGTGGACTTCAACTCCCAGAATTCCTCAGCCAGGCATGCCTGGCTGAGGAATTCTGGGAGTTGAAGTCCACAAGTCATAAAAGGGCCAAGTTTGAAGACCCCTGCCTTACATCACTGCTTTTCAAACTTGGCCAGTTTAAGACTTGTGGACTTCAACTCCCAGAATTCCCCAGCCAGCATGTTTAAGGGAATTATGGGATTATCCTGGCTGAGGAATTCTGGGACTTGGAAGTCCACATGTCTTAAAGTATGAGGACTGGGGAATTCTGGGAGTTGTAGTTCACACATCTTAAAGGGGCCAAGTTTGAAAAACACTCATCTAGGCATTCGTGAATTATCAGCTGCACCCCTTAAATTGTCCCCTCTAGCCATTTTCAGCCCATCTCTCTATCCTATCTCTCACCTTGGGGGGTTAGTTCTTACTCACAAGAGAATGATGCAACTGGTTGTATGAGTTATTTGTCTCTGATACTGCATCTCAATACTTTCTGTCTATCTAGCAAACCGCTTAAGGCAGGGGTCTTCAGACTTGGCCCTTTTATGACTTGTGGACTTCAACTTCCAGAATTCCTCAGTCGGCCATTTTGATGAAACTGCAGGCTTGGATCCAGACCAGGGGTCTTCAGACTTGGCCCTTTTATGACTTGTGGACTTCAACTCTCAGAATTCCTCAGTCGGCCATTTTGATGAAACTGCAGGCTTGGATCCAGACCAGGGGTCTTCAAACTTGGCCCTTTTATGACTTGTGGACTTCAACTCCCAGAATTCCTCAGCCAGGAATTAAGGAAAATTATAATTTACAATACAGATGTACAATGTAAACAACGTGACCCGAAGGAACGTGAATAGGAAGGGAAGAGCTAAATTATGCACAAATATGGGAGTTGAAGTTGTCTTAAAGTTGTCTAGTTTGCAAAACATTACTCTGGACAGCACTGTAGTAGTTGATTCCTCCCACATTAATCTAATGTAAAAAAGATGCTGAGACTGTAAAAAGACTACAGAGAAGAGCAACAAAGATGATTAGGAGACTGGAGGCTAAAACATATAAGGAACGGTTGCTGGAATTGGGCATGTCTAGTTTAATGAAGAGAAGGACGAGGGGGGACATGACAGCAGTGTTCCAATGTCTCAGGGGTTGCCACAAAGAAGAGGGAGTCAAGCTATTCTCCAAGGCGCCTGAAGGCAGGACAAGAAGCAACGGATGGAAACTAATCAAAGAGAGAAGCAACCTAGAACTGAGGAGAAACTTCCTGACAGTTAGAACAATTAACCAGTGGAACAACCTGCCTCCAGAAGCGGTGAATGCTCCAACACTGGACGTTTTTAAGAAGAGACTGGACAGCCATTTGTCTGAAATGGTATAGGGTTTCCTGCCTGAGCAGGGGGTTGGACTAGATGACCTCCAAGTTCCCTTCCAACATTATTATTATTATTATCATCATCATCATTATCATCATCATCATCATCATCTCAGGGGCTGCCACAAAGAAGAGGGAGTCAATCTGTTCTCCAAAGCACCTGAAGGCAGGACAAGAAGCAACGGATGGAAACTAATCAAGGAGAGAAGCAACCTGGAACTAAGGAGAAATTTTCTGACAGTTAGAACAATTAACCAGTGGAACAACCTGCCTCCAGAAGTTGTGGGTGCTCCATCATTGGAGGTTTTTAAGAAGAAACTGGACAGCCCCTTGTCTGAAATGGTATAGGGTCTCCTGCCTGAGCAGGGGGTTGGACTAGAAGACCTCCAAAGTTCCTTCCAACTCTGTTATTCTGTTATTCTATTCTGTTATCTTTCCGACTTACTCCACCTCGCGTGCAGATAATTTTCACAAGAGACGCCAAATCTCACCTCTGACGATCCCGCTCTATGCAGATCTGCTGCTGAGGGAGAACTTCTCTTCGGCGTTAAAATGGGTTTCCGCATTTTTCTGCAATCGGACAAGTTGTGTCTGCTCTCCAGGCTGTAACTGCTTTCTTCACTGGGGGAAGATTTAATGACTTTCCTCCGTTTTCCATAATAGTATGCTGGAGAGGAAAAGTTTGGTTAAAAGATAAATAAATAAAACCATTCAATTCTGGGGAACTACAGATAGTTCCTTGACTTACAGCCATTTGTTTAGTGGCCATTCAAAGCTACGACAGCGGTGAAAAAAGCGATTGAGGAACGCTTTTTTTTCACACTTACGACCGTTGCAGCATCTGCGTGGTCACGTGATCAAAATTCCGACGGTTCATATTTATGACGCATGGCAACCTTCTGACAAGCAAAGTCAATGGGGGAACCGGATTCACTTAACAATTGTGTGACTAACTTAATAACTGCGGTGATTCCCTTAGCAACTGAGGCAAGAAAGGTTACAAAAATGAGGCAAAACTCACTTAACAACTGTCACACTTAAGCAGCAGAAATTTTGGGCTGAATTAGCGTCATTAAGCTGAAGACTTCCTATATTTCTTTCCTCAGCCAGAATACGAGAAATTCCGATGGCTTCCCCAGTGCTATTCTTCAGAATCAATTTAAATTGTTTCCCATCAGCAAATGCCAACACCAAATCTGATTTTATTGGCAGATTTCTAGGCCACCCCAATCATAATACTCCAGGCCACGCAAGAGAAACAAAATCCACACCAATTAAAACCAAACCACGTTTTGTGCCACCGTTGTCATGTACACTTACCGTATTTTGTTTTGGTGTGACTTGAACACTTTTCAGGGCAGTTTTCGGTGACCGGCATAGGGCTGAATAAATTGGGGCAGCATTCCAGTTTCGCACACACCTTCCGGCAAAAATCGGGGACTTGGTCAGACGTACGAACTATCTTGACCGTTGCCCTGTATGTTTTCCCTCGGTATCTGTGATAGTGGTTGCAACACGGCAAACGTTACACCATAAATCAAGATTTGGGGTGGGTGGGTAACACTCTAGTTCAGTTGGATCAGCCAGGTCCTCACAAAGATAGGTCACAGGGATACGAACCAGGATTTAGGAATGGTTTGTGGGAAGAATCCAGAGAAAGAAATATTTTGGGAAATATTAAAAAGGGAGACTTCTAGGCCACTCCAATCATAATACTCCAGGCCATGCAAGACAAACAAAATCCACACAAATATTAAAAAGGCAGAATATATTACCCCAAAGGATTTTAAAGGCAGAAATCAACCCCCCCCCCCAAGCCTCTCTGTCCTAGACAGAAACCCGGTCTGCAGAAATGAAGATGTGATCATCTTGTCAGAAAGATTGGAGCCAGGAAGCTGGGATTAGAAAGACAAAGATCCCTAGAATCAACAATCCCTCACACCAAAAAAATCCAACACTCATCAGCCACAGCCCCAGGGAAGCAGGATATGACCTTTGGGACATAATAGGATTAACCCACCACCATCAGAATACCAGAAAGGCACATTCAGACTCAGGTCAAAGTTCATGCCACAGGAACAACTCCAAACAAAAGCCCAAGAAGGTATAAAAACCCACTCCCTACTACATGTGGTCAGTTTTTCCAGAGCCATTTTTCTGTCTGGCTCTCCTCTTCAATAAACCACAACCTTCTTTCTAAAGCAGTCTCCATTTTGATTATTCCCAGCTTGGACTGGACCCTGATGAAGATTTTTCCTTCAATAGGTTAACCTATCTCTATTTGCCATGGCCACCTGGCCACCATCTTGATTTGACCATACCCTGCAGAAATTCCCAGTGCAAACTATTTCTTCACCAGATAGAGAAACCATTTTCCCATAATGCAAATATTGGACTGGGGGAACTCACAGAAAGATAGAAAACTGATGGCAGAAAAAGAGCCATCGTCCATCAAGTCTGACCTTTGAGGTTTTTTTTTCATATTTTATTTTTTTTTATGTAAGAGTTAAATGTAATTTTTTTCAATGTAACTCAGAACGTAAGAGATGTATGTTCAATCTTGGCAACTTTAAGACATGTGGACTTCAATACCCAAAATGCCCCAACCAGTGTGGCTTAAAGTTGCCAAGGTTGAACATCCCCCTGTTACGGTGTTATTCCGTCACTTTCTGGAAAATTGGTTCCCTGAATTCGTTAAGAAACCTTTGGCAACCTCCAAAATAAAGATGGAGAACTTGTTTTTTTTTTTTAAAAAAAAAATAAGGTTTCTTTGGCAGGCATAGACTTGAGCCCATAAGAAGTTTTCAACCTGCCAAACTGAGTGCGCAGCCATCAAACGGGTATCCCTTGCAATAACATCATTTTAATAATAATAACAATAATAACAATAATAACAATAACAATAATAACAATACCAATACCAATGATAATGATGATGATGATGATGATAATAATAATAATAATAATAATAATAATAATAATAATAATAATAATAATAATAATAATAATAATAATAATAATAATAATAATAATAAAGTTGGAAGGGACCTTGGAGGTCATCTAGTCCAACCCCCTGCTCAGGTAGGAAAGCCTATACCAGGGGTCTTCAAACTTGGCCCTTTTATGACTCCCAGAATTCCTCAGCCAGCGTGCCAAGTTTGAAGACCTCTGGCCTATACCATTTGCTGTCCAGTCTCTTCTTAAAAACTTCCAGTGTTGGAGCATTCACCGCTTCTGGAGGCAGGTTGTTCCACTGGTTAATTGTTCTCACTATCAGGAAATTTCTCCTGACATATTCCTTGGCGTGATTGTTCCAATAATATTTTCATTTTACCAGCCACACTGAGGTAATAAAAAAAGAAAAGAAAACCTCATCCAAATCTATCAGCTGGAAGAATTTAAGATGTGATAGTTTACTAGGCCTTGCATCCGTCTGGAACAGCAGAAATTCCCCTAGTGAAATTCATTTTGCTTCCCTAATTAAGTGTGACATAACTGAAGTTGTAGAAGCAGCGATTAAAAATCTCCAAAGGGCTGTTTTGCAAAAGAACCTTGAAAAGAACACACCAAAACTCTTGTTCTGAGCAAAGAAGGTGTGTATGCATGTAGCCCTTGACTTACAGCAGGGGTCCTCAAACATGGCCATTTTAAGACTTGTGGACTTCAACTCCCAGAATTCCCCAGCCAGATTTTTTTTGCCTTTTTTGTTAAGCGAATCACTGCGGTTGTTAAGTGAGTGACATGGTCGTTAAGCAAATCACTGCAGTTGTTAAGTGAGTGACACGGTCGTTAAGCGAATCCACTCCCCCACTAACTTTGCTTGTCAGAAGCTAGCTGTCAACTCTACAAACGAATTTGGCTGAAGCCATTTTCCCTTCGTTTTCGGTTGCCACAAAATTGGGAGGGGGGAATAAGCGTTTTCTAGCTCAGTCAAAACAATAAATTGTTCTGTGGGAACCAAGGTCACTGCTGGTTGCATTTTGGCCGGCTAAAGTTTCCATTAGAAAGCCCGGGCAAGTAATGAATTGGGGATTGTGATTTATGGCATATTACTGGGGTGGGAAGTTCAACTTTGTAACATTGTAACCTGGAGGGGGGGAACTTCAGTCTTGGGTCCACTTTTGATCGTGCCGATATTATGTAGCCAAATAAATATGTTCTTTAAGGAAACTTTTTTTGCCTTGGGAGGTGTTTTTGCTTGTCTCATCTATCGGAACCATGACACTAGCAAGGAAAGTGGCAAATGCTGTAACCATCCTAAACACATCCCACTTGCCAAGCATCTGAGTTTCCTTTAGCGACCCTTCAAAGTTACAACAGAACTGAAAGAAAAGTGACTTGATCCTCAAACTTACAACTGTCGCAGCATCCCCACAGTTACATGATTAAAATTTGGGCTTTGCAACCTTAGCTTCACTTAACAGCTTGACGCAAAAAGGTCGTAAAATCAAGCACAACTCACTTAACAATCACCTTGGTTAGCAATGGAAATGCTAGTCCCCATTGTGGTCGTAAGTCAGGGGTCTTCAAACTTGGCAACTTTAAGACTTGTGGACTTCAACTCCCAGAATTCCTCAGCCAGCCCTCTGGCTGAGGAATTCTGGGAGTTGAAGTCCACAAGTCTTAAAGTTGCCAGGTTTGAAGACCCTTGTGGTAAGTCAAGGATTACCTACAGCCTCAAATACATTAAGTGGAGGCTTTTAAAACTTTTTGCTGTAATTTGGTGACAGTGGCCATGTTTGGCTAAGTTATTGACACAATAGTTTGCTCAATTGTTTTCAGGTAAAATAACTTCTTACCTGCCAACATCCTTTCCCTCCCGTGCCCGCCATTATGGATACATTCTTAAACAGAAACAGTCTAGTTTTTCTTCTTTTTAGAAATAGTCCTTACTTTGCTTTGAGATTCTCTTCCTGAAAGTTCCACCTGGGGTCGTCGACAAGTTGCAACTCTCGCAAAATGCTTCTGGGTTTGTAGGCAGAGTTGACCACCATACGAAGAATCTGAGCAGAGCAAAGACACTGGGCTTGAAGCTGTGGCCAGAAAGCATCAAGGACTGCACAGTTCAAGGTTAATATCAGCCCTATGAGGTAGGCCAGCTTAGAATAGAATAGAATAGAATAGAATAGAATAGAATAGAATAGAATAGAATAGAATAGAATGGAATGGAATGGAATGGAATGGAATGGAATGGAAGGGAAGGGAAGGGAAGGGAAGGGAAGGGAAGAGAAGAGAAGAGAAGAGAAGAGAAGAGAAGAGAAGAGAAGAGAAGAGAAGAGAAGAGAAGAGATGGAATGGAATGGAAGAGAAGAGAAGAGAAGAGAAGAGAAGAGAAGAGAAGAGAAGAGAAGAGAAGAGAAGAGAAGAGAAGAGAAGATATGGAATGGAATGGAATGGAAGAGAAGAGAATAGAATAGAATAGAATAGAATAGAATAGAATAGCAGAGTTGGAAGGGACCTTGGAGATCTTCTAGTCCAACCCCCTGCTCAGGCAGGAGACCCTGTACCATTTCAGACAAATGGTTGTCCAGTCTCTTCTTAAAAACTTCCAGTGTTGGAGTATTCACAACTTCTGGAGGCAGGTTGTTCCACTGATTAATTATTCTAACTGTCAGGAAATTTCTCCTTAGTTTTAGGTTTCTTCTCTCCTTGATTATTTTCCATCTGTTGCTTCTTGTCCTGCTTTCAGGTGCTTTGGAGAAGAGGTTGACCCCCTCCTCTTTGAGGCAGACCCTAAAATACTGGAATATTGCTATCATGTCACAATATGGACAAACTATTGATGTAGACCAGGGGTGTCAAACTGCTGGCCCGCAGGCCGGATGCATCACGCCAAAACCGCGCCCACCCCGTTGCCAGCAATGGGGAAAAAGTCGCAACATGTCACGTGACGTCGCAAGTTTGACACCCGCGATGTAGACTATATTAATAGAATCTTGAAAACTTGAGAGCTCACATTTATTCTCCGACAAGGTCAGACATGCCTCTAGAAGTTATGGATGCTCCAACACTGGAGGTTTTTAAGAAGAGATTGGACAGCCATTTGTCCGAAATGATACGGGGTTTCCTGCTTTAGCAGGGGGTTGGACTAGAAGACCTCCAAGGTCCCTTCCAACTCTGTTATTCTGTTATTATTTTGTATTTTGCTAATGGTGGTTGTCTAGATCCTCAAAGATGATTGTTTGCAACTGTTGTTATTGGCTTCAGGATTTCTGCTGGTCCCCTCTTTGTATATCCCTCTGCCTGGCTTTTGTCCAACAAATTGATAATCTGAGATCAGGTCCCTCTTCCCAGGCACAGGGGCACCTGTTCTTTGACTCACCTGGCAGGATGCAATTTAATAGGTGCCATGGCAGTGTTTTTCTAATTTGGCAACTTTAAGATAGATGCACTTCAACTCCCAGAATTCCCCAGCCAGCATGAAATCCACATGTCTTAGGGCAGGCTGGCTGGGGAATTCTGGGAGTTGAAGTCCACATGTCTTTAAATTGGAAACTTTGGGGGGGGGGTAACCCCACTGTGCTAGGCTTTGCCTGTCCTTATAACGTCTTGTAAATAAATTTCCTTTCCATCACAGTTACCAGACCAGTCTCACTAATCTTGCTCGTCAGATTCCCATTTTCAGGAACATCCTTAAGCTTCAATAAATAGATATTTAAGTATATTGAGCAGATCGAGGTTAAGTGCGTTTAGATTTGAGAGAAGGCTACTCAGGAGGAATAGGACAGCAGATTTAAATACTGAAATGTTATGCCAGAGGAGGTCCAGGTTGGTTTATTATGGTTCTAGAGTGATAACTATTTTTGGTTACAGCTGATTATTTGGGAAAAAAAATGATAATTCAATAATGGGATCTAGGATCCAAAATGATGGTGAATTTAATTGAGGTGTTTAAGAGGAGGGTAGATAGCCATCTGTTATAGATGCTTTAAGGAACCACCAACTCAGACAATTGAACAATAAACAACAGCCTACTCAAGGAACCATCAAGAACACTCCCACGAACACTGACAGGCAAGCTGCTAGTATATAAACAGAGAGCAAACCCCACTCCCTTCTGGCACTGATGATGTTACCTAATTGGGTTATCAAATGTCTGCAAAAAAAACAACCAAGTTCAGAGGGCACCAAGGAACCCAACCCCACAATCCTCCTCCTCCTCCTCTAGCACTGATGATGATATGTAGTTGGGTCATGAAACATCTGTAAGAAAACCACCAAGCTTTGAGTGCACCAGGCACCGCAAAGTTCAAGCCAGAGCTAAAAATATTCTCTCTTATGGACAGAAGCTTCAGTCTGGATTTCATACTCAGCAGGCAGGTGTTTTGGATGGCCTTACAGGCCCTTCCCACTTTGCCTGGGACATCTCACCATCCTTACCTCTTTAAGGACCAGGACACATTTGCCTGGCCCGACGGACTGCGGCAGTTCTGCCAATCTGCCTTTGTTGAGATGTGGGCCAGAGAAACAGCGATGGTTGATGAAAAGCATGGGGCAATTGTACCTCCCATTGATGGTTCCTGCAGAGAAGAAACACACACAGTTATTATTTTGTTGCTTTTATTGCTATCTTTGAAGTTACAGAATCGTATTTTGTGACTCCTTTTTATGCTTTCCCTCTGTGAATCAATTGAATACCATAAAATTATTAACCCAAAGGTGTTTTTTTATATAAAAGGCAACTTGTTTTTTTTTCCTTTGAGAACGTTTTGCTTCTCATCCAAGAAGCTTCTCCAATTCTGAAGTACCTTCTTGACAATCATAACCAGGATGGTTGAGAATCTCCATAGACATAAAATTATGAAAATACAAAGCAACTTGCAAATTCAAATAACGTTTTCTGAACCGAACTGAAAAAAAGGCTTCTTGGATGAGAAGCGAAACATTTTCAAAGGCAAAAAAACCAAGAAAGTCCAGTTGCCTTTTGAAAAAAGCCCCTTTAGGATGGACAACCATGATTGAGAATCTCCAAAGATATACAATTATTAAAATACAAGGCGACTTGCAGTTCATATAATGTTTTTTCACTTAGCTATTTCACCAATTTCCCCTTTCGGCCATTTTTTAAACAATCTCAAATTCAGTAGCAAAAGTTTGAAGATTTGGGGGGGGGGTCATATTTGAGGAGCTGACGTTATGAATGCTGAGTTCATTGATTTATCTTCTTCGCACTTAAAGGTGGTGATATTTCAGATCGAAATTAGAAAAACGATAATCTTTTCCTGGAAACTCACCCATCCTGTCCGTCTGGGGAACCCGGTGAGGATTCTGAATTTTCTCAATAGGCACTCCCGCTATTACCCTAATGGAGGACCAAAATAAAAAATAAAAAAGCCACTCAGATTGCAAACTACAGTCCCCGTTTATCAACTGACCTGTTTAGTGACTGTTCAACAGTAACTGAGTGTTATCGATTGTTGAGGTAACTTTACGATAAATCCCGTCATTTATTACCTTCGCAGGTCTGTAAAGCGAAGGTAACCTGAAGTAAGATCGTAAGCACTGTGACTTAGTGTTCAAATGGCCGGTTCCGATTGTGGTCACTAAACGAGGATAAACTACACCTGAACGGGGGGTGTCCAGAGAGGAAGTCAAAAAAGTTGGCAGCCGCAACCATGCAATTGAAGTTGAAGCCCACATACCATAATAATAATAATAATAATAATAATAATAATAATAATAATAATAATAATAAAAATAAAAATAAAAAAATAATAAAAATAATAAAAATAATAAAAATAATAAAAATAATAAAAATAATAAAAATAGAGTTTGAAGGGACCTTGGAGGTCATCTAGTCCAACCCCCTGCTCAGGCAGGAAACCCTATACCATTTCAGACAAATGGCTGTCCAGTCTCTTCTTAAAAACTTCCAGTGTTGGAGCTTTCACAGCTTCTGGAGGCAGGTAGTTCCACTGGTTAATTGTTCTGTCAGGGAATTTCTCCTTAGTTTTAGGTTGCTTCTCTCCTTGATCAGTTTCCATCCGTTGCTTCTTGTCCGGCCTTCGGGTGCTTTGGAGAATAGGTGAACCCCCTCTTCTTTGTGGGAGCCCCTTAGATATTGGAAGGCTGCTATCAGAATTAGAAGAGACCTTGGAGGTCATCTAGTCCAACCCCCTGCTCAGGCAGGAAACCCTATACCATTTCAGACAAAGGGCTGTCCAGTCTCTTCTTAAAAACTTCCAGTGTTGGAGCATTCACAACTTCTGGAGGCAGGGTGATGGTTACTGCAACGGTCATTAAAAAATGTGAAAAATGGTCGCGAGTCCCTTTTTTTTTCTCCAGGGCCGTCGTTACTTCGAATAAGTCGCTAAATGAATGGCTGTAGCCTTGTAACATTCATTCGCTAAATGAATGGGCGTTAAGTCGAGGACTACCCGTACATCAACACATCCCTTGCACTTTAATCAAGTACTTTCTAGCTCAGAGCAACGCTTTGACTTACGGCGCGATAAAAACGGTGCTGTAATCGACATTTTCAGGGCGTACTTACTGCTTTTCCGGCTGGACTATGGCAATCTTTCTCTTCCTTTGCGCTGGAAAATGAGCACAAGGACAAGGGTTAATTTGGTAACGCACGTTTGCAAACGTATTTTCCTGCAGGGAAATTAAAGATCCGCTCACTCTTTTTTTTTCAGGGGCTCCAATTACAGGCAGTCCTCAGCTTATGACCATAATTGAGCCCGACATTTCTGTGGCAAAGCGAGGCATGTGTTCCGTGGGTTTTGCCGGAGTTTACAACCTTCCTTGCCACCGTTGTGAAGGGAATCTCCGCGGTTCATAAATTAGAAACCTGGTTGTTAAGTGAATCCGGCTTCTCCACTGACTTGGCGTGTCAGAAGGTTGTAAAAGGGGATCACGTGACTCTGGGACGCGGCAACCGTCATACATATGAGTCAGTTGCCAAAGCGTCTGAATTTTGATCATGTGAGCTTTGGGGATGCTGCAACCGTCTCGTTAAGAGTGAAAAACGGTCGTAAGTCACTTTTATCAGTGCGTCGTAAATTCAAATAGTTACTATGGTAAATAAACAGTTGTGAGTCGAGGACTTCCTTTATAGTCTTAGAAGAGGGACAATGCATTTGTTTTTGAGCAGAAATGCACAAAGTCACCCACTAATAAGGTTAGCCGTTTGATCATTACGGCCGTCGGGATATTCATTACAATAAATTGCTGTTACACTCCAGTCATCCGTGCTGAGGCCTAAGCTTTGAACAATTGTTACTCCTTCATTAAAACATTATGCTAAAGGACCCCACGGCGCCCTCCAGCTCTTTGCTCATGGTGAGTTTGTGGGATCTGTACTTAATAAAAAAAAAATAACTAAACCAATAAGCAATATTCTTCTGTTTCAGAAGAACATAATTTGTGATTAAATTTCGCAAGCCTGGTTGCCTCCGGGGGTTTCTGTTCCATGGATCGCATTAGAAGGAAACAAGGCCGGGGCAATTTTTAATTTTGCCATGCTGTCCAAATTAGGCACGCTTCCTTGTCGATTTAAAAAAGCAAATTTGCTCTCCAAACGAAACGGTGCAGCAAAATGGAACCGGTCAGTTTCTCCATCCAACTTGTGAATGTTAATTACAGAATAACAGAATAACAGAGATGAGAGGGGACTTGGAGGTCTTCTAGTCCAACCCCCTGCTTAAGCAGGAGACTCTCTATACCATTTCAGACAGGTGGCTGTCCAATCTCTTGAGATAGATCATACTTTACCTGGCTGGCTCAAACCTCCTCACCTTTTCATTCTCTAGGGGAAAAAAACCCACATTTCCCTTCTTAAAAGGCTGTTTATCGGCTTAGATGATGATGATAATGATAATGATAATAATGATAATAATAGGTAGACAGAAATGCCAAATCCAGTCTGAACATCTGGCTGACTGTGCGATGAATAATAATAATAATAATAATAATAATAATAATAATAATAATAATAATAATAATAATAATAATAATAATAATAATAATAATAATAATTGGAAGGGACCTTGGAGGTCGTCTAGTCCAACCCCCTGCTCAGGCAGGAAACCCTATACCATTTCAGACAAGTTGCTGTCCAGTCTCCTGTGAATGTTGGAGCATTCACAGCTTCTGGAGGCAGGTTGTTCCACTGGTTAATTGTTCTAACTGTCAGGAAGTTCCTCCTTAGTTCTAGGTTGCTTTCATGGCATTAAACTACTCCTTGATTTGGCTTAATAATAATAAAGTTGGAAAGGTCATCTAGTCCAACCCCCTGCTCAGGCAGGAAACCCTATACCATTTCAGACAAATAGCTGTCCAGTCTCTTCTTAAAAACTTCCAGTGTTGGAGCATTCACCGCTTCTGGAGGCAGGCTGTTCCACTGGTTAATTCATGAACTCAACTGCATCTTGGCTTGTTGCTGAAGTGCAGTTCCTAGAAGACGCAGCCAGTGTGGTTAATATAGGCAGTCCTCGACTTACAACAGTTCATTTAGTGACCATTCAAAAGTACAAAGGCACTGAAAAAAGTGACTGATGACCGTTTTTTCACACTTAACGGCCACCACTGCAGCCTCCCTATGGTCACATGATCAAAATTCAGACAATTGGCAACTGGCTCCTATTTATGACGGTTGCTGTGTCCCGGCTTCACGTGATCCCCTTTTGCGACCTTCTGACAAGCAAAGTCAATCGGGAAGGCAGATTCACTTAACAATCGTGTTACTAACTTAACAACTGTGGCAAGGAAGGTCGTAAGATGGGAGCAAAATTCACTTAACAACCGTCTTGCTTAGCCATGGAAATGTTGGGCTCAAAATTTGTAAGTCGAGGACTATCCGTCCTCCTGGAAAAGGCCAAACAACCGAATGCTTGTTGCAAAACTTAGCAATCCATCTTTGCTCTTCCGAGGACTTACCGGTGTTCTTATGCGGTGCCGAGAGCTTGTAACCGTTTGCTTCGCACCAGCCCACAGGGAAGATGTTCATCGATTCGACATCGGCTATATATTCGGAAGCAGGGATATGCGGTAGACCTATCAATGCATTATAATGCATTATAAACACCAGAAAGGCTGCAATTTGGTGGCAAAAAAGAAAAGGAAAAGCACAGATACGTACAAGTGGGGAGAAGACTTTGTTTTCTCCAGCTTTAAATGTGCTTTAAATGGGAGGGAGGGACGGAGGGAGGGAGGGACGGAGGGAGGGAGGGACGGAAGGGAGAGAGAGAGAGAGAGAAAGAAAGAGAGAGAGAGAGAGAGAAAGAGAAAGAGAGAGAGAGAGAGAGAGAAAGAGGGAGGGTGGGAGGGAGAGGAGGAGTGGAGTCAGGAAAGGAGGACAGAAGGAAAGAAATCAAAAGAAAGAAGAAAAAGAAGGAGGGAAGGAGGAAGGAAGGAAGGAAGGAAGAGAGGAAGGAAGGAAGGACCCAGGGAGAAAGAAAGAAAAAGAAAGAAAGAAAGAAAGAAAGAAAGAAAGAAAGAAAGAAAGAAAGAAAGAAAGAAAGAAAGAAAGAAAGAAAGAAAGAAAGAAAGAAAGAAAGAAAGAAAGAAAGAAAGAAAGAAAGAAAGAAAGAAAGAAAGCGGTGAATGCTCCAACACTGGAAGTTTTTAAGAAGAGACTGGACAGTCATTTGTCTGAAATGGCATAGGGTTTCCTGCCTGAGCAGGGGGTTGGACTAGATGACCTCCAAGGTCCCTTCCAACTTTATTATTATTATTATTATAAGAAGGAGGGAGGGAGGAAGGAAGGAAGGACCCAGGGAGAAAGAAAGAAAGAAAGAAAGAAAGAAAGAAAGAAAGAAAGAAAGAAAGAAAGAAAGAAAGAAAGAAAGAAAGAAAGAAAGAAAGAAAGAAAGAAAGAAAGAAAGAAAAAAAAAAAAAAAAAGAATTTAGCAGGAGTCAAATAGGACAGGACTTCCCCTGCAAGCAGTTTTCTAATGTACCTTCAAAAGAGAGCCACATTAGCCGGCCTTTTGCCAAAGTGACAGATGCCACGCAGATCTCGGCTGGATTCTGGGGGTTCACTGCTTCAAGCATCATGTTTTTCATAAAAGCTCGACTACAGGAAGCCTGAATGGCATAAACAGAAAACAAAAACAGAACCTAAAATAACAGGGTTGGAAGGGACCTGAGTGGTCATCCAGTCCAGCCCCCTGCTGGAACAGGACAAATGGTTGCCCACTCTCTTCTTTTCATTTCCCTGCTAGTCCAGTTCCCAAACCAGGGATTTCTAACCCTAACCCAGAAATAAATGGTCATTATTCATACTATAATCTTGATATAGAAGGTTCTCTTTCCGGGTCTTAGCATAGACAGTAGGCAGGGAGCTGCATAAACTGGAAAGGAGGGCCCGTTTTGCTTCCTACATCCACCCTCAAGAATTGGGAAATTCAGCCACTGTGCTGGGACTGCAAATGCTTTGGGCTTCTGCTGATCTAGCTGTATTTTCCTCTGCACATGTTTCCTTGTTGGCTTCTCCTATTCTGATGCTGAAAAGAAGGAAGGGAGGGAGGGAGGGAGGAAATAGGGGAGGGAGGAGGAAGGAAGAGGAGAAATAGGTGAGGAAGGGAGGGAGGAAGGAAGGAAGGAAAAAGGAGGGAGGAAAAAGAAAAAGGAGAAAGAGGGAGGGAGGGAGGGAGGGAGGGAGGGAGGAAGGAAGGAAGGAAGGAAGGAAGGAAGGAAGGAAGGAAGGAAGGAAGGAAGGAAGGAAGGAAGGAAGGAAGGAAGGAAGGAAGAAAGGAAGGGGAAATTGAGGGAGGGAGAGACGAAGGAAGAGAGGGAAGGAAGGAAGGAAGGAAGGAAGGAAGGAAGGAAGGAAGGAAGGAAGGAAGGAAGGATTGTTCTGTGACCCCAACCTCTTTGACCTTAACTTTCTACACAAGTGGCTTTTCTTTGGGTAAGAACACCTACAACGAAGGTGTAGGACCGTTAATTGGCACTGGGCACGGGTCAAGAAAGAGCGCGATGCAGTAAAAAACAAAACCAGATCTTACATTTCTGAAGCAGCAGTCAGGAGCTGCCTCCGCTCCGCACTGCTTCTGGTAATCTGCCCAGTCAAAATCCGGATTAGAATAACCTGCAGGAAATCCCAGGAAAGGAACAAAAGATGGTTTTCTCTCATTTTGTGTGGGCAGCCCTACAGCCCTCCACCCTCAAGAATAACACAAGCATCCTAAAATGTTTACATCAGCCCGTTCAAAGCCTGTCCTTCGCTAACTCGAGTTTACAGGAATTGGATGAGCTGAGCCAACGTACACAATTTAGAAGCTTTCAAACATTATCCAGCCCAGGGGTCTTCAAACTTGGCAACTTTAAGACCTGTGGACTTCAACTCCCAGAATTCCTCAGCCAGCCCTCAGGGCTGGCTGAGGAATTCTGGGAGTTGAAGTCCACAGGTCTTAAAGTTGCCAAGTTTGAAGACCCCTGATCCAGCCCATATGATTTTTGTTGTTGTTGTTGTTTACAGTGAGTCAGTCGATGGCAGCCAGCATTGTACTGTGGCGGCAAAAAAGCCGGATGTGATGTTAGGCTACATCAACATAAATGTAAATCAAGGAGAAGTCACCCAGCTGGTTTTCATGCCTAAGGCTGGACTAGAACTTTCAGTCTCCTGGCGATTGGCCCAAAGTCACCCAACCGACTTCCATGCCTAAGGCGTCTCCTCATGATTGGTCCAAAGCCGCCCAATCGGCTTCCAGGCCTAAGGTGGGACTAGAACTCATAGTCTCCTGGTGATTGGCTCAAAGTCACCCAGCCAGCTTCCAGGCCTAAGATGGGACTAGAACTCACCATCTGCTGGTGATTGGTCCACAGTCACGCAATCAACGTTTATGCCTAAGGCAGGACTAGAACTCACTGTCTCCTAGTTTCTAGCCTGGTGCCTTAATCACTAGACCAGGGGTAGGCAACCTTGGCGCTTTTATGACTCGTGGACTTCAACTCCCAGAATTCCTGAGCCAGCATGGCTCAGCTTGGAAACCTCTCCCTTTCCCCTCAGCATGGCTGGCTCAGGAATTCTGGGAGTTGAAGTCCACGAGTCATAAAAGAGCCAAGGTTGCCTACCCCTGGTCTAGGAGGCTCACCGCTTAGAACAGGAGGACTTAGGGCAGGGGTAGGCAACCTTGGCTCTTTTATGACTCGTGGACTTCAACTCCCAGAATTCCTGAGCCAGCATGGCTCAGCTTGGAAACCTCTCCCTTTCCCCTCAGCATGGCTGGCTCAGGAATTCTGGGAATTGAAGTCCACGAGTCATAAAAGAGCCGAGGTTGCCTACCCCTGCACTAGACCAAACCTGCTGAGTTAGCCTCAAACTTCTGGTTCTGCCCAATTAAGTTTTAATTCTGCATCATGCCTTTTAGGAAAATGTTGGGCGTTCTCTCTCTCCACAAAAAGATGGCTGAAAATTGTAAGAGCTCTTCCTAGCTTGCTGAGATTTTATATACTCCTGTGTACTGTAGGGCAGACACGTTTGTCCCTTGCAGTCTCTCCATTTTGTTTGGGGAAAGGGACTTGTCTCCTTCACAGTCCGTTTCCTTCTCCGCCGAATCTCCATCTTGAATTTCTGCACGATCGGCCTTCAATCTGAGCCTAGACATCCCCAGCTTTCAAATCTAAATATTCAATCGTTGGGAGCTGCTTGGAAATTGCACTCATTGGGACTAAGCCACAGCGAAAAGCAAAGTTCCTCATGCAAGCACAAAACTCCCATGCAGAAATATGCCAGCCTCCGGGCAACGAGAGAGAGAGAGAGAGAGAGAAATCCCCCCCACAGCTAAAGGCTTAAGGAAAAAGAAGTCTATAAATCTAGCTCTCAACCATATACTGTAAATAGTGTCAACGGAGCGCTTTCATATTGGGGGAAATTAATGGTTATTAATTTGTTGGCTGGCATCAAATCAAACTCCTTAGGGAATCTAAACAGCTCTTCTAACCGTACATTACCGTGTACATTAAAAACAATGTGTACATTACTTTCCAATTATTAATCTATTTTAGTCATGTCTTGGAAGAAGAAGGAGAAATTCCCTTAGAAGCCAGAAGCCTTATCAGGAATTTGCTGATCTAATGCAGCAACTTTGATGGTTTTTATATTGCTCTGAAGATTAAGCTTTGCGGACAAGAAGCAAAAGGCTGGGGACGTATCTCTCTAGTCTAGGGGTCTTCAAACTTGGTCCTTTTATGACTTGTGGATCCCAGATTTTTGGGGGCACTTGGTCTCTAAAAGGTTCGCCATCACCATTCTGGATAAATGGTCGTTCAATCTCTTCTTAAAAACCTCCAGTGATGGAGCACCCACAACTTCTGGAGGCAAGTCGTTCCCCTGATTATGCAACACCCCCCCCCCCCAAATCCAGCCCAATTCTTCGATGCCAAGGCAAACCTTTCGGAGGGGTGAGATGAACTCCATTTTTAAGGCACCACTGCACCGGCAGGATGCCCAAGGAATCGGCGTGGCAAAGCATCGAGGTGTTGCGTGGTTCGGGACGGAGGTCGTCAAGAGTGACTTGCACGAAATGGTGGTTGAAAACCTATAGAGAAACAACAGCGAATCGTCGTAAGTCAAGGACCGCCCATATTGTGGTCAGGCGAGAAAGGAAAAGTTCCAGAAGTTCCTCCAAGCTATTCAAGAAACAGTTTTATGCTCAATGATAACACGGGCAAAGTATTTTGGACATAACATAGAACTAGGAAACTGGCAAAGCTTTTGGGAAAGAAATTCTAAAACAACAAAAGCAGCAGCGTACAAAGAAAATCTATACAAAATGTTTTATAGATGGCATTTAACACGGGCGAGGTTAGCAAAAATGTTTAAAAATATATCAAGCAATGGTTGGAAATGTAGACAAAAACCAGGCACTTATTACCATCTTTGGTGGACATGCCCCAAAGCCAAAAGATTCTGGTTCAGAATACACCCATGGTTAGAGAAAATGACTAAAAAAACATGTAGAATTTAAGCCAGAACTATTTTTGTTAGGCATAATTGTAGGAAATTATGAGAAAGAGTATATATATATATATATCTAATTTTACATGCATTAACTGCAGCGAGAATTGTATTCGCTCAACATTGGAAAAATGAAGATTTACCAACAGAGGAAGAGTTAATAATAATTTTTTTAGATTGTGCAGAAATGGATAGATTGACATTGAAAATAAAAGAGAAAGAAGATTCAGTTTATTTTAGATTATGGGACACGTTTTATCAATGGGTAGAAAAACGAGGTAGAGAGAAAGGAATTTAACATATATTAATTAGTAAGTTAAATGTTAGAACCCAGACAATATGTTCCTGATAAAATATTAAGCACTTGTGATTATAAAAAATTTATATATATATAACTGATTTTAATTCTCAGTTCCATTTTGGTTTCCTCACCTTGGTTATAGTAGCTGGGCAAATCGTGGCTGGTTCCCGTTGATCCACCGCTTCCAGCTTCATCCCGACTGTAAACGAGTGCTCCCTCAGATCGGTGTGATCCTGGGAAAAAGATGTTGAGAACTTTGGCCTCAGGGCCAAGATTTTGGTCCATCCTGCCAGTGATCACCTGCTCAGGTAGTCCTCGACTTACTACTACTCTGTGCATTAACGATTCACCTGTAGAGATGGTTACCAGCATCAAATTCCTGGGTGTGCAGTTAACGAGTACGCTGACTTGGTCGCTCAACAGCGAAACCCTGGTGAAGCGGGCACAGCAGTGCCTGCATTTTCTGCTTCGCATGAGAAAAGCACATCTTCCTTCCCCTGTCCTGATCACTTTCTACAGGGGGACGATCGAGAGCATCCTGTCATACAGCATCACAGTCTAGTTTGGAAGCATCACTGCTTCGGACAGGAAGGCGGTGCAGAGAGTGGTGAGGACGGCAGAAAAGATCATTGACAGTTCCCTCCCTTCCATCCAGGATATGGCATATAAGCGTTGCTTGAGTAGGGTCCGCAGGATTGTCTGGTACACCACACATCCTCTTCACAACCTATTTTCCTTGTTATCTTCTGGGAGGGGGCTCCGTGGCATCCGAAGCAGAACATCCAGATTCAATCACAGCTTTGTTCCATACAGTATTAACCTTGTGAACTCTCAAGCTTCCTCCTTCCGTTATGTATTCAAGATGGACAGCAATTAATATTTATATGTTACTTATATGTAAGGGTGTAGGTCTATACATATGTTATATATAATATGTTTTAAATGTGTTACGTATGTGTATACTTCGAGAGGAAGGAACTAAATTTCATTTTAAATGTGTGCCGTTGTGCCCACAGGAAAAAAATGACAATAAAGGTTATCTAATCTATCTACAATGGAGCGTCAAATTTCCACAGTGAAGCAAGACAGTGGTTAAGTGAGTTTTGCCCCATTTTATGACGGTTGCTGGGTGAATCATTGCAGTTGTTAAGTGAATCGGTCGTTAAGCGAACCTGGCTTCCCCCATTGACTTTGCTTTGTCGGAAGCCAGTTGGGAAGGTTGACTAATGGCGATCACGTGATCACGTGATGCCTTAACTGTCCTAAACACATGTCAGTTGCCAAGCATCTGAGCTTTGATCACGTGACCACGGGTCGTAAGTTATAACTTTGAACGGTCACTAAACAAATGATTGTAATTCGAGGCCTATCAGTACTAAGTTTCATTTAGCATTTTTCTCCATTTTTTCCTGGGGTTCCTGCATGTGTTGGTATGTGAGGAAGCCCAGTGAGATGAGGCGAAGAGAGGCAACCCAAGGAACGGTCAAACAATATAGACTAGGACTTGTTCATTTACCGAACTGATTAAATATTCAATATTCATTAGACCAGAAGGGTCCAACCTTGGCACCTTTAAGACCTGTGGACTTCAACTCCCAGAATTCCCCAGCCAGCATGAGTTGAAGTTCACGGGTCTTAAAGGCGCCAAGGTTGGACCCCCTGTGTGTGTGTGAGAAAGAGAGATGGGGGGGAGAAGAAGAGAAGGAGAGAGGGAGGGTAAGAAGGAGGGAGAGAGAAGGAGGGAGGGAGAGGGAAGGAGGGATAGAGAGAAGGAGGGAAAGAGTGGGAGAGGGAGGGAGGGAAAGAGAGAGAGAGGAGGGAGAGGGAGGGAAAGAGTGAGAGAGAGAGGGAGGGAGAGGGAGGAAAAGAGTGAGGGGGAGGGAGGGAGAAAGGGGGAGGGAGGGAGAGACAGAGAGAGGGAGGGAGAAAGTGGGTGGGAGAGAGGGAGAGACAGAGAGAGGGAGAAAGAGGGAGGGAGAGACAGAGAGGGAGGGAAAGAACGAAAGAGAGGGAGGGAGGGAGAAAGACAGAGAGAGAAGAAAAGAAAACTTTAAAAAGGAATATCTACCATTCCCGATGCTAAATTCTCCCTCGCTAGATTCAAATCTGAAAACCAAAGGAGGATGGCAGGGCAGCCATTTAAATGGCTCAAAGAAGAAACAATGGCTTATTACAAAGAAAGCAGGGTTTATTAAGGTTTACCTTAAAGACTTCCATGGGAAGGGAATGTTTCTCTGCCTCAGTCAGGGCCGTGGTGAGGGCTGTCCGCCATTCAGACGTCGTCTTCAGAAAAGAGATTTCTGCAGAGAAAAGCCCGGGAAATCCCGCAACCGATTAAGCCAGCTGCACACATTCAACGACCCTGCATGCTGATAACAGGCGGTCCTCGATTTACGACCACAACTGAGCCCGAAATATCTGTTGCTAAGCGAGACATTTGTTAAGTGAGTTTTGCCCCGTTTTGCGACCTTTCCTGCCACGGTTGTTAAATGAATCACTGCGGTTGTTAAGTGAGGAATACGGTTGTTAAGTGAATCCGGTTTCCCCATGGACTTTGCTTGTCAGAAGGTCGCAAAAGGGGATCACATGACCCCGGGACACACGATATGAGTGAGTTGCCAAGCATCTGAATTTTGATCCCGTGACCCTGGGGATACTGCAATGGTCATAAGTGTGAAAAACGGTCATAAGTCCCTTTTTTCAGTGCGGGTGTAACTCTGAGTGGTCACTAAATGAACTATTGTAAATCGAGGACCACCTGTATTAAACTTTTACATTTGCACTTTTCATAAATATCTGGCTATAAAGTTTCCTTTGAACTGAACAAAGTTTGTGGAGTTTAAGTTGGGGGGGGGGTTCCTTGTAGCATTTTAAGTGAAACTAACTCTTTTCACGGAAAAAGTGAATTTAGACATTGTTTTCCCCCCCCTAGCCCAGGGGTAGGCAACCTTGGCTCTTTTATGACTGGTGGACTTCAACTCCCAGAGTTCCTGAGCCAGCCATGCTGAGGGGAAAGGGAGAGGTTTCCAAGCTGAGCCATGCTGGCTCAGGAATTCTGGGAGTTGAAGTCCACGAGTCATAAAAGAGCCAAGGTTGCCTACCTTTGGCCTAGCCCGTTCTCTTTTGCTCCGTTGATGCCGTCACTCCTCCAAGCCACGTCCAGAAAAGAACCATGAGGGGAAAGTGAAGGGGTCATTTGATTTGAGGAAGCCTGGCTTATCTCTGAGGAGAAAGAGAAGTCAATTTAATTGTTAATGAAGACAAAAAGCTCAGACGCCTGGCACCTTGCCCTACATGCATTTTGAATCATGTTGGCTTTTTTGCAGCAGCTCCGATGAAGCTCCTTCGGTGAGAGAAAAAACCGGGGATCCCTCAGCGGCAGCTATAATCTGGTTGGTTTCACAGCGGTGTTTCTCAGATTTTAAAAAGGGTGGACTTCAACTCCCAGAATTCCCCAGCCAGCCAGCCTGATGTCAAAAACAGGGAGAAGGAAACTTGGCAAAGCAAAGTCACCGCGTTTTAAAATCCATATCGTAGACGGGAGGCAGCTGTCTAAAATAAGATTAGGGAAAGTAAAAGCTCCCTTGAATCAAGTTGGTCTCTTTGTTTTATTTTTTTAAAGAAGACTTTATTAAGTTTCAAAAGAAGACCGATGGTCACACAAAGACATTCATCTGTTTCTTCCAGGAAAATCATAGCCCTAGGATGGTGCTGACCCCTCCACACATCCCAACTGTTTAATCCAGCTTAGCTTTTCAAGATCAGCCAAAGACATGCAGATGTTTTTGCCATAAATCAGGGGTCTTCAAACTTGGCCCTTTTATGACTTGTGGACTTCAACTCCCAGAATTCCTCAGCCAGCGTGCCTGGCTGAGGAATTCTGGGAGTTGAAGTCCACAGCCTGAGATTGCCTTGGCCTCCACTCACTTCTGACCTCGTTTAGCTTTTCTCAAGATGAACCAAATGACATTAACACCTTTGATGGATGGATTGATGGATGGATGGATGGATGGATGGGTGGGTGGATGCAAGATTGATGGATGTGTGGATAGATAGATGAATGGTTGGTTAGAAGGAAGGAAGGAAGGAAGGAAGGAAGGAAGGAAGGAAGGAAGGAAGGAAGGAAGGAAGGAAGGAAGGAAGGAAGGAAGGATATATGGTTAGTTAGACTGATGGATGGGTGGGTGGATAGGTGGATGTAAGAGATGGATATGTGGATAGATAGATGGTTGGTTAGATGGAAGGGAAGGAAGGAAGGAAGGAAGGAAGGAAGGAAGGAAGGAAGGAAGGAAGGAAGGAAGGAAGGAAGGAAGGAAGGAAGGAAGGAAGGAAGGAAGGAAGGATCAATGGAAGCATGGATGTATGGTTGGTTAGACTGATGGATGTGTGGGTGGATGGATGGATAGATGGGTGCATGCAAGATAGATGGATGTGTGGATAGGTAGATGCTTGATTGGCTAGATGGATGGATGGATGCATGTTGGTTAGATGGATTGGTGGATGGAAGATTGGGTAGATGGATGTAGGGGTGCATGCATGGATGAATGAATAGCTGGTTAGATGGAAGGATGGATAAATGGATGGATTTATGCATGCATGGAATCATGGATGCATATTGGTTAGATGGATGGGTGCATGGATGGATGGTTGAATGGAAGGTTGGATTTATGCATGGATGGATGGAAAGATGGATGGATAGATGGATTTATACATGTGGATGGATGCATGGATGAATGGATGGATGAATTTATGGATGGATGGATGGATGGACTGATTAATGCATGGATGGACTTATGCATAGATGGATGGATGGATGGATGGATGGATGGATGGATGGATGGATGGATGGATGGATGGATGGATGGATGGATGGATGGATGAAGGGATGGATGGATACATGGGTAGATGATAGGTGAATGGATAGTACTTTCTAGTACCTGCAGGTGGTTCCAGCTGGTATTTATTCTCCTGACACCAGCCCACCGGTCGAAGTCTACAATCCAAGTAAAACAGCCACTGGTCGTAAGACTCTGTTTCCTCCAATCCCGCATAGCGAAGGCGCAATCTTCCGCCGACATTCTCCACCACGCTCACTATCCAGAACTGAAAGGGACTCTGGCTGTCCTGCAGCTCTATTAAGGAATCCACCGTAATGAGGTCTACAGCGTTTTTCCCTCGCAGAGGCTGTTTGAACAGAAGCAAAACTCCCTCTTTTAAACTTCATGGAACATCTCCTCTTAGCAAAATACTTAGAAAATCACCGAAATTTCCCTCTAGGAAATCATTTTTCCTCCGTCCTCCATGCTACACTTGCCATCCCATTTGCCTCCTCATTTTATTCCTATTAGGCATTAATTATAGTAAGATAGGCAGCCAATACATTTAATAATCAATAAATTTAAAAAAAATCCTTCTAGAAAAACTAAAGAAAAACAAGAAACCATTTCTTCATAATCATTCATTTCCAACCAGATTTTTTTGGGGAAAGGAGGAAGACAGAGTTCTTTGACGCTGCTTATTTTTCCATCCAAAATTTTCACCACTTCTATTGCTGATTCCTCTTTTATAGAATTTACAGAATAACAGAGGTGGAAGGGACCTTGGAGGTCTTCTAGTCCATCCCCGCTTCTCAAGCAGCAGACCCTATATCATTTCAGACAAATGGGTGTCCAAAATCTCTTCTTAAAAACCTCCAGCGATTTCTACTCTAAGAGTGTGAGATAAAGACCCCAGCAACAGGACTTAGACTTATATGCTGCTTCACAGTGCTTTATAGTCCTCTCTAAGCGATTTTACAGAGTCAGCCTATTTGCCCCCAACAATCTGGGCCCTCATTTTACCGACCTCAGAAGGATGGAAGGCTGAGTCAACCTTGAGCCTGTCAGAATTGAACTGCTGGCAGTGGGCAAAGTTAACCTACAATACTGCATTCTAACCACTGCGCTCCAGGGATAGATGACAGACAGACAGACAGATAGACGGACAGACAGACAGACAGACAGACAGACAGACAATAGATAGATAGATAGATAGATAGATAGATAGATAGATAGATAGATAGATAGATAGATAGATAGATAGATAGATAGATAGATAGATAGATAGATAGATAGATAGATAGATAGATAGATAGATAGATAGATAGATAGATAGAGATAGGCAGGCAGGCAGGCAGGCAGGCAGGCAGGCAGGCAGATAGATATAGCAATAGCCCTTAGACTTATAGCCCTTCACAGTGCTTTACAGCCCTCTAAGCGGTTTACAGAGTCAGCCTATCGCCCCCCAACAATCTGGCAGTGGCTCACTTAACAACGGTGGCAAGAAAGGCTGTAAAATGGGGGCAAAACTCACTTAACTGTCCTGCTTAGCAACAAAAATTTGGGGCTCAGTTGTGGCTGTAGGCCGAAGACCACCTGTAGGAGCAAACATTCATTCCTTTATTTTCTGCCCAGTTTGAAACAGGAAGTGGCACGCCTAAACAATACCGTAAACCAGGGGTCTTCAAACTTGGCCCTTTTATGACTTGTGGACTTCAACTCCCAGAATCCCTGAGCCAGCCATGCTGAGGAGAAAGGGAGAGGTTTCCAAGCTGAGCCATGCTGGCTGAGGAATTCTGGGAGTTGAAGTCCACGAGTCATAAAAGGGCCAGGTTTGAAGACCCCTGCCGTAAACACAGCAGGAGGTGAGAACAGAAATTAGCCAATACCTACGCCTTCTAGTAATTTTGCAGGCACCGTTCGTGAGCCCGTCAAATCACGTATGAGGAACTCCGTCCAGTCCGAGTATTTCTCTTTGATAGCTTGAAAACAGAAAAAGGAAGATGCGATTACTTGAAGGACACGATAACCTCTTTCTTCGTGTAGCTGAACTTAGGGAAGAGGCTGCAACCTAGAGGAGGAAGAGGCAACTCAGCCCCGGCATTGCATGTGTGAGAGAAAGAGGGCGAGGACAGCCTCTCCCCAATCATTCCCAGATTACGTTGTAGATGCAGAGTATAATAGAGCCTTTCAGTTGGGCAAGAGTTTGCCTGTAGGTGTGAAACAGTAAAGAATTGAGCTTGGAAGAATCGCAACATGTGCCCTTCTTGATTTTGGGCCCATCGCTTCCTAAACAGATTCGGGGCAATGATTTCTCACAATCTGGATTCTGCGAACCTGATATTATATTCACAGATAGCATTTGCATTTTGATCGATACTATCGTGGCGACTCATGAAGTGTTGATTAATTTTCATTATGATGTAATGAAATTAATTTTCATTATGATGTACCAGGAGCCTTCCTTTTCAGGTATACTACTGCTAAAGTCAAGTTTCTCTTATACGGTATTATGCTAAGTCCTTCCTTCCTTCCTTCCTTCCTTCCTTCCTTCCTTCCTTCCTTCCTTCCTTCCTTCCTTCTTCCCTTCCCCTTCCTGTCTTTCCTCTAATCCCTCCCTCCCTTCCTTTCTTCCCTTCCCGTCCCTGCCTTCCCTCTAATCCTTCCTTCCCTCCCTCCCTTCCTTTCTTTCTTGTAGAAGATTTACTATACTGCCTCTGTTTTGGCAGCTTTGTTTTTTCAACGTCTTCTACAAGGTAACTCACTGACCCTTCAGCCCCAATCTTTGGGGTATCTTCTAAGTATCCTTCCCAGTTGCTGTCTCAAAATAGCCCTGTGAATCCAGCTTCTTCCAAAGGGATCCAATTGATTTCCTTAACCCAGATTTATTGCAAAATAAATCTCTCTATTCACCAGGGGATGGAGGAGAAACAGACAATTGTCATCAAATTACACAAGCCAAACACAGCTCTCAGTAGTTTAACTGTAATAGAGGCCATAGAAAACAGAGAAAGGGACTCAGCTCAAAATACAACACACACACACACACAAACAAACAAAAGCCCAAAGGCCCCCACGCCAAGTCTCAAGGTTGCTTAGAGAAGTTGATAAAATTAGCTGCATTTAAGCCTGTAAACAAACCCTCTTAGCTGTTTCTTTTATGACTGACTTGTGTGCCACTGAAAAAACCCCTGTTAGCACAAAATTGGTATTCATTAAATCTTCCATAAATTTCCACTCGGCATTTCAACGCACTCAAAATATTATTTAGAAATAGTTATGGGCCATTAGCTTGCTTCTTGCCGCCTGAAGCCAATTGTACATTTTCTTGCCATTATTTGCTTCGCCCACAGGTTATTTGGAAGTTGCTAGGAAACCAGAAGCATTTCTCAAAGAAAGTAAAATAAAAATAGAATTTTAAAAAGGCCCAGATGGATTGCCGAACATTTCATAAGGGAAACTGAGGCTGGTCCACACTTTGATATTATGGGGTAAAACCAGATGCTTGAAATGGGAGATGCAAGTCTAGTGAAACATAATGGGAGAAAACAAAATAAAAGACGGAAGTGAGTGGAATAAGGTAGAAAAGATGTACTTTTATATTGCCTGGATAGAACAGTGAGAAATCTGACTTTTAAAAACTTAAAAAGTCAATAGATTCTAGATATGTCTGGTCTACAATACCCAGAATTCCAAAACTCTTCATCACCAGGACTAGAAACTTAATAAATTAATTCCCCTGACAATCAGGAGGCACTGCTTGACTGGCTTCCTCCTTTGTGGGAGTCCCCAGATGTAGGTAGGCAGATGTTTTTCTATAGCAGAGGTCTTCAAACTTGGCCCTTTTATGACTTGTGGACTTCAACTCCCAGAATTCCTCAGCCAACGTGCCTGGCTGAGGAATTCTGGGAGTTGAAGTCCACAAGTCATAAAAGGGCCAAATTTGAAGACCCCTGTCTTAAATCTAACAAACAAAATGGAGGCTGGCTGAGGAATTCTGGGAGCTGAAGTCCACAAGTCATAAAAGGGCCAAGTTTGAAGACCCCTGCTCTACCACTTCAGAGAGACCAGCCTGTTAGAACTGAAGAAGCTTCTTGAATGAGAAGTGAAACAGAGTAAAAGAAGGGACCTTAAGAGATCTTCTAGTCCAACCCCCTGCTCAGGCAGGAAACCCTATACCATTCCAAACAAATGGCTGTCCAATCTCTTGGTTAAAAACTTCCAGTGATGGAGCATCCACAACTTCTGGAGGCAGGTTGTTCCACTGATTAATTGTGCTCACTGTCAGGACATTTCTCCTTAGTTCTAGGTTGCTTCTCTCCTTGATTAGTTTCCATCCGTTGCTTCTTGTTCTGCCTTGAAACGTTTTCAAAGGAGAAGAACCAAGAACGTTCAGTTGCCTTTTTTTTGGAAAAGCACCTTTGGGAGAAGCATGACCTGGATGATTGAGAATCTCCGTAGACCTTCAGAGAGACCCTTCCCCAAATTCAGCCTTCTAATCTAAACACACCCAGCTCCCCCAAACATTTCTGCAAATGCATCAAAGCTAGGAAGCTACCTCCATCCAGGAGGGGCATCACACAGCCTGAGGCCCAAAATAGAACAGAATAGAATAACAGAGTTGGAAGGGACCTTGGAGGGCTTCTAGTCCAACCCCTGCTCAGGCAAGAAACCCTATGTCATTTTAGACAAATGGCTGTCCAGTCTCTTCTTAAAAACTTCCAGTGTTGGAGCATTCACCGCTTCTGGAGGCAGGTTGTTCCACTGATTAATTGTTCTAACTGTCAGGAAGTTTCTCCTCAGTTCCAGGTTGCTTCTCTCCTTGATTAGTTTCCATCCGTTGCTTCTTGTCCTGCCTTCAGGTGCTTTGGAGAATAGCTTGACTCCCTCTTCTTTGGGGCAGCCCCTGAGATATTGGAACCCTGCTATCATGTCACCCCTCATCCTTCTCTTCATTATAGTGTCTCTGACTCACCGTCGGGCGGCATCAACACTTTCCCGTTCTGCGTGCACCAGCCCACCGGGTGGAGGTCGGCCGTCATCACGTCACACCAGAAGTCAGCCCGGCGGTCATCTTCGTAACCACAATAGCGCAGCAGCAGCAGCTGGCCACACGTGGCAATGGTGGTGGCCACCCAGTAAGTGTCCACGTTGTGCTTGTTGGCCACCTCCAGTTTCATGCCAGGCTGCAAGCTGCTCTGGAGGCTGATTTCCACCTTGGGAAAGGAGACCCAGAGGTAATGTCATTTTGAGGGAGGAGGCGAAGGGATGGGTTAATCTGGATTAAGCCAATTTGATCAAGTAAGCCAGCTGCAGGGCAATACAGGTGGCCCTCGGCTTATGACCACAATGCAGCCCAAAATTTCCATCGTTAAGCGAGACAGGTTTTTAATTGAGTTTTGCCCCGTTTTACCACCTTTCTCACCCCGGTTGTTAAGTGAATCACTGTAGGTTGCTGAATGGCTAACACAGTTGCTAAGTGAAACTGGCTTCCCCATTGACTTTGCTTGTCAGAAAGCTGCAAAAGGGGATCACATGACCCCGAGACGCTCTGCGACCGTCATAAATACGGAGCCAGTTTGTGTGAAAAATAGTTGTATCATTTTTTCCCCCTGTGCTGTTGTAACTTCGAAGCCAGATTCACTTAGCGACCGTGTTACTAACAACAACTGCCATGATTTGCAGTTGTTGCAGTTGTGCAACGACTGAAAATCACTGCTGTTGTTAAGTCAGTAACACGGTTGCTAACTGCAATTGTGCAACTGTAGCAAGAAAGGTCGTAAAACAGAGCAAAAGTCCCTTGATCACTGTCTTGCTTAGCAATGGAAATTTGGGGCTCGTAAGTGGAGGACTACTGCACAGATGTAGATTATGTAAGGATGATTACAATGAAATAGTCACCCTTTATTCAAACCACACACAGACATACAGTAGTGGCCAAAACTGTGGAAACCTTTTGGGAAAATTGTAGTTTTGAGCTTTGATGGCTAATAACACCACTTTTTTTTTTGGAGTAGTGCCATAAAATTATATATCAATGGAAAGATAATTTAATCAAGAATGTAACGCAACCAAGTTTGTTCAATTATCTGTACTGTATTCTATGAAAAGTTATGGCCAATATAACCAGAAAAAGGAAACACAACTTGCTTAGGTGGATATCAGGTAGCTTTCCTTCATCTGATTGTAGCCAATGAGCATGGGTGTTTAGAGAGCCAATCAGGTGTCATCTTGTCTTGGCAATGAGCCAATCAGATCACAGTAGGATCCGGTTATTGATGTCCTGTATTATTGAAGCTGAGAGGAGGACATTTGTCAGTGTGTGATGTGATCGCTATCAAGTTGGTTGGGGTTTTTTTGGTGTTCTTTCATTTAGTGAGCTTGTAAAACGTAATAAAATTAAAGTCATGGTGCAAAGAGTTGACTGGCTGCCCAGAAAGTGATATAAAATATTATTATGAAGTGAACAAGGCTACAGTTATAAAGAAATTAGAAGAAAAATGGGTGGAAACCAAAGGTGGCATTTCTACTGTACACTTTTCCACAATTTTGGCCACTACTGTACATAGAGGGGAAACTGCTGAGTGTAATTTCTGTTGTTGCTTTCTTTTTTCTTTCTTTCACTCTTTCACTCGTTATAAATGCAAAATAATTAGCTCATTCTAGTCACCACTGTGTTCCCTTTACTGAATTACCACGGCTGCACCGTTTTCATCAAATTCTCAAATTTCGCTGTAATCAGTAATAGAAAATACATTTACAAATCTTTTTTTTTTAAAAAAAACCAACAACATATGAAGGCTTGTCAGGGCCACGAAAACCAAAGCTGTACCCAATTTTTTATTCTTCAAAAATACCACACGAGTCTTCCTTTTCTTTCTATTAGTAAGGTCTCGTTATCGTTCAAATATGTTGCCCTATTTTATTATGGAGGTTTGAGATTTAGCACCACCACCATCAATTCTCTGTGACGCCAGCTGGATGCCTTTCAGCTGTCAGTTTGGCTGACCTAAAGATTCCCAGGCTAAACTTTGCAAAGCATTTCCCGCTAATTTGCAGACTTAAGTTGAATATGTGCTGCTTTTTTTTTTTTATCTTTCTCTGCTTTAATTTCACAGCTCAGCAATTGCAGAAAAATTGGCTTCTCCCCAGCTAATTTAAGCTTTTTTTTTTCTACGTCCTTAGCTGAGTTCCTCTGCTTCTTTTCCCATTTCCTGCTCATTTAAACTAAGATTAGAAACGCTGTGACAAATATCAAATATCAGTAGCCAGCAGCCAATGATCAGAGATAATGGGAGTTGTAGTCCACATCAGGTGGGCTCACGGATTCCTGAATTCAACAGGAATTTCTTTTAAGTCAAACAGGATGTGCTGTTTGTCAGACATTGGACCCCCCATGTCTAAATTCTCAATGAGGAGTAGAAACCTTACCGTTCTGGCAATGTACATACGTGCTTAAATAAAGAATGTGGAGCTGCAGTAGATTCTGATTCTTCCAGGTATTCGTCCCAGTTAAAATCTTCAAGGTTGCAGCTGTCATCTGCTTTAAACAATAATGAGGATGATAATATGACTTAGCGAAAAAAGCAAGACTACCAACACAGGTAGTTTCAACTTACAATTCAACTTACGACCATGAGCCCAAAACTTCTGCTGCTAAGAAAGACAGTGGAGTTGTTAAATATTGCCCCATTTTATGACCTGTTGAATTGTGACTCAGGACTGCTGCCAGTAGGGAAATCCTTGTGGAAAAAGGAGTGGTACTTAGGAACTAGGACTTAGGAGCCCTGGTGGTGCAGTGGTTAGATGGCAGGATTGCTGGCAAACTCTGCCCACTGCCAGGTGTTCGATCCTGACGGGGCTCAAGGCCTTGACTCAGCCTTCCATCCTTCCGAGGTCGGTAAAATGAGGACCCAGATCGTTGGGGGCAATAGGCTGACTCTGTAAACTGCTTAGAGAGGGCTGCAAAGCACGGTGAAGTGGTATATAAGTCTAAGTGCTATTGGGAAGGAAGGAAGGAAGGAAGGAAGGAAGGAAGGAAGGAAGGAAGGAAGGAAGGAAGGAAGGAAGGAAGGAAGGAAGGAAGGAAGGAAGGAAGAGGAAGGAAGATGGGAATGAGAGGAGGGAGGGAGGGAGGGAAGGAAGGAAGGAGATGGGAATGAGACGGAGGGAGGGAGGGAAGGAAGGAAGGAAGGAAGGAAGGTGGGAATGATAGGGAGGGAGGGAGGAAGGGAAGGAAGGAAGATGGGAATGAGAGGAAGGAGGGAGGGAGGGAGGGAGGCATGATGGTGCAGTGGTTAGAATGCGGTATTGCAGGCAAACTCTGCCCACTGCCAGGAGTTCAATCCTGACCGGCTCAAGGTTGACTCAACCTTCCATCCTTCCGAGGTCGGTAAAATGAGGGCCCAGATTGTTGGGGGCAATAGGATGACTCTGTAAACTGCTTAGAGGGCTGTAAAGCACTATGTGAGCAGTATATAAGTCTGTTATCGCTATTGCTACTTATACAAGTATGACTGAAAATGATCAGCACTATAATGTTTAGAGAACTGAAACCTTTAAAGATAAAGAAGAAAAATATGTTTGTATCACTATTAAACGCTCACAAGAATTTAGGCCCCTGAAATGCCACACTTGTAGGTGTTTATATCTGCCGTGCAGTGCAACAGCAGTAATAAATTATGAGATCTGGATGAGCAGATCTGAAGCCCTTGCAGACACAGGCAATATCTACACCTGTGTTACTCAGCGTTGGCAACTTTAAGAGGTGTGGACTTCAACTCCCAGAATTCCCCAGCCAGCCATGGCTGGCTGGGGAATTCTGGGAGTTGAAGTCCACACCTCTTAAAGTTGGCAGTGTTGAGAAACAGCATATTAGGTGCAGACAAGCATTCAATATCACCTGTAACCGGTCTTTTTTCCCCCTTCTTCTTCAGCTCCGCATCTCATCCAAGAAAAGTTTGGATAAACTAAAAAATCTGAAAACAGAAGAACTAACCAAATGCTTTCTCCCTTCTCTCTTCATTTTTGGAAACACAAAAGCAAACTAATTAACTCAGCTTTGTGCAACATCCTTTGCTAAGCCTTTAAAATCCATGCTACTTGTGCACTGCAGGAAAACATCGATCATCACAGCTCCTCAAAGATGAACAAAGGTTGTGGAGACAAAGTGCCCGAAGCAACAACTTCCCCAGACAGGTTTATAAAAGCTGCTACAAGAACCCCTGCAGTGCCTCTTATTATTTTATAGGATTAGAAAAGCACCGTTTGGAAACAGGTAAGCGTTTAAAAGGGCATCTTTCAAGTGACAGTTAAACAACCGTGTCCATTTCCAACCGGATAAAGGTACATAAGTAGACAAAGATGGAATTTCATGCTGTCCCTTTCTCAAAGACAATGTGGAGTTATTATTTTTTTCAAAAAAAGATGCAGAGTTCCAGGATGGAATAAAAAATCGCTTCTCACTTCCTTCTTCGTGGCTCTGTTGCCTGTTCCAGAACTGCCAAATTACCTAGCAAGTATCTCTTGTCATGCTGTAAACCTCAACGCACAATAGTTAGATTCCCACAACCTAATAATGGAAACTAATCAAGGAGAGAAGCAACCTAGAACTAAGAAGAAATTTCCTGACAGTTAGAACAATTAACCTGTGGAACAATTTGCCGCCAGAAGTTGTGGGTGCTCCAACACTGGAAGTTTTTAAGAAGAGACTGGACAACCCTTTGTTTGAAATGGTATAGGGTTTCCTGCCTGAGCAGGGGGTTGGACTAGAAGACCTCCAAGGCCCCTTCCAACCTGTTATTCTATTCTATTCTATTCTATTCTATTCTATTCTATTCTATTCTATTCTATTCTATTCCATTCCATTCCATTCCATTCCATTCCATTCCATTCCATTCCATTCTATTCTTCTTATTCCTATTCTATTCTATTCTATTCTATTCTATTCTATTCTATTCTATTCTATTCTATTCTATTCTATTCTATTCTATTCTATTCTATTCTATTCTTCTTATTCCTATTCCTATTCTATTCTATTCTATTCTATTCTATTCTATTCTATTCTATTCTATTCTATTCTATTCTATTCTATTCTATTCTTCTTATTCCTATTCTATTCTATTCTATTCCCTATTTTCTATTCTATTCTATTCTATTCTATTCTATTCTATTCTATTCTATTCTATTCTATTCTATTCTATTCCATTCCATTCCATTCCATTCCATTCTATTCTTCTTATTCCTATTCTATTCTATTCTATTCTATTCTATTCTATTCTATTCTATTCTATTCTATTCTATTCTATTCTATTCTATTCTATTCTATTCTATTCTATTCTATTCCCTATTTTCTATTCTATTCTATTCTATTCTATTCTATTCTATTCTATTCTATTCTATTCTATTCTATTCTATTCTATTCTATTCTATTCCATTCCATTCTTCTTGGTCCCACCAGATGGACATCTCCTTCCTCCTCGCTCTGATGGGTCAGGTAGATTTAGTTGGGGACAAAATGATACTCCGAGTAATCTGGCCTCAGGCCCTGTAGGACAGGGGTCCCCAACCCCCCGGCTGCACCCCATTTGGAACCGGGCCGTGCAAGCCGCGGGCAAGCAAGAGCATGCACGCAGCTCCACTTGCGTGAGTGGCGTGTGACTTGCAGCTCCATTTGCATGCGATCACTTGCGCACCTGCCAGTCACACGGAATCATCCCCTCTCCCCTCCATTGGTTTGCCAAGCCGGGAAGGTTGGGGACCGCTGGCGTAGGGCTTTAAATGTGGGAACTAGCGCCTTGAATCCAACCCAGAAGCAAATTGGCAGCCATTGCAGCTTCTTCCTGCAAGAGAGGTGACACCATGTGTAAATCTAGTCTTGCGCCAAACCGTGTGGGTTGCCGCATTTTAAATCGACTGAAGCTTTCGGATAGCTTTCAAGGGCAGCCCCGTGTTGATCGCCTTGCAGTAGTCAAGATGTCAACCCGTTGCAATGTGGATCAGGAAATATTTTTTTTAAAAAAGCACCTGAATGAAAAGGTTCCGTGTTGCCGTTAGCTGGGCTGGGATGCTTTTCCAAAGGAAGGTGATGAGATTCTTCCATCTTAAGGATCAGACACCTCCCCCTCTCCGTCACTCAGGCCAAAGTGGTTTTGTTGTTCATTCCAGGCCACGACATTCCTATAGAGATAAAGACGAGAGCCTTTGAAGAAACTTTTCCCATTGTAAAATCTTTTCCCTTTGTCCTTTCCTTCATGGATCCAAGCATCCGAATATAAATCATGTGCCCGTGAGGATGCTGTGATGGTCCTAAGCGTGCAAAAATGGTCATAAGTTCACTTTTTTCTGTGCCGTTGTAACTTTGCCACCAGACGCCGTGAATGCTCCAACACTGGAAGTTTTTAAGAAGAGACTGGACAGCCATTTGTCTGAAATGGTATTGGGTCTCCTGCCTGAGTAGGGGGTTGGACTGGAAGACCTCTAAGGTCCTAATTAAGGGGAGAAGCAACCTGGAATTAAGGAGAAACTTCCTGACAGTTAGAACAATTAACCAGTGGAACAACCTGCCTCCAGAAACTGTGAATGCTCCAACACTGGAAGTTTTTAAGAAGAGACTGGACAGCCATTTGTCTGAAATGGTATAGGGCTACCTGCCTGAGCAGGGGGTTGGACTTGATGACCTCCAAGGTCCCTTCCAACTTTATTATTATTATTATTATTATTATTATTATTATTATTATTATTATTATTATTATTGTTATTGTTATTGTTATTGTTATTGTTATTATTATGAAAAAAAAACAATTGCTACCAGCCTGCCTTCCATTGAGGACCTGTATACTGCACCAGCCAGAAAGCGGGCTGTGAAAATATCTACAGACCTCTCATATCCTGGACATAAACTACTTCAACTTCTACCCTCAAAACGATGCTATTGCACGCCAAAACAACTAGACACACGGACAGTTTTTTTTTCCCCCATGCCATCACTCTGCTAAACAACTAATTCCCACAACACTGTCAAACCAGCTAGTAAGGCTGTATTACTTTTATTCTTCTCATCTATTAACTATCTCCTTATTTTCTTTTGACTGTAACTTCGTTGCTTGTATCTTACGATTTATATGAATCGTTTTCTTTAATATCCCAACATGATTTGTGTTGTTGGCTTATTTTAGTATCCTGTGACTATCCCTAAGCGTTGTATCTCATGATTTATGATAAATTATTTTTACGATGACAGTGATCACGATTTATCACTTGTTGCCTGTACGTACACTGAGAGCTTATGCGCACCGGAGACAAATTCCTTGTGTGTCCAATCAAGAGTCCTATTCTATGTGCAGGGACACACCAGTAGATACAACTCCTCTCCTTCCGGGCTCCTGGTTTGCTTTGACTTGGAAAACCTGACCCTGGTTGAAGAATCGACTTTCAATTTAATGAGTGGATTCTTTAAAAGAGGCTTCGAAGGAAATCAGCCAGTTCTAAAGTGCTCTGCTGGCATTGGTTCTTTGGAAGCGTTTTCAAAGCCTGCACACAGCTGCAATACACAAACACACACGTGTGTGTGTGCGCACATGCAAAGCAATACTGTCACAGAGTTCGTAAATGGGAGGGGGGGGACAGGAGAGAGAAAATGTAAGACTTCTCTATCAACAGACCTAAGACTTTAATTGAAACAACCTTGACTTATGACAGATTGTTTAGTGACCGTTCAAAGTCACAGCGGCGCTGAAAAAGGTGACTTATGACCCGTTTTTCAGAGTTAGGACCTTTGCAGCATTCCCATGATCAAAATTCCAGATGATTGGCAATTGGTTCACGTCTATGACGGTGGCTGTCTCAAGGTCACCTTCAGACAAGCCAAGTCAATGGAGGAAGCCAGATTTATTCAACAGCCGAGTTACTAACTTATCAATTGCAGTGATTCCTTTAACAGCCGTGGCGAGAAAAGTCGTAAAAATGGGGCAAAATTCACTTAACAACGGTCTCACTTAACGACATAAATTTTGATTGTAAATCGAGGACAATCATTTTGTTTAGCAAGGCAGATTAGGTAGCAGCTAGATCAGGGGTGGGCAATTATGGGTGGCTCAATTTCAAGATATGTGGACTTCAATTCCCAGAATTCCCCAGCCAGCATAGCTGGCAGTTGAATTCTGGCAGTTGAAGTCCACAGGTTGGAAGTTGCCACAGATGCCTAATCCTGATTTAAAGCATAAACCTTGCATAAAGTCTTGTAAAAAACAACAACACACGATGTCTAAAAATCTTGGAATGAAGTTAAATTTTAAAAGCAGGGTGGGTGGGCTAAGTGGGTTTACACATAGTCCTTGACTTACGACCACAATTGAGCGAAAAATTTCTGTTTGCTAAGTGAGATAGTTGTTAAGTGAATTTTGCTCCATTTGACAACTTTCCTTCCCATAATTAAGTGAATCACTGCAGTTGTTCATTTAGTAACATGGTTATTAAGTGGATCTGACTTCCCCCATTGACTTTGCTTGTCTGAATGTCGCAAAAGGGGATCGTGTGACCCTTGGGGACGCTGCAACCGTCATAAATGTGAACCAGTTGCTAAGTGTCTGAATTTTGATCACGTGACCGTGGGGATGCTGGCTGACTCAGGGGAGGGGGAAATGGCTGACTCTGTAAACCGCTTAGAGAGGGTTGTAAGGCACTATGAAGCGGTATATATAGTAAGTCTAAGTGCTATTGCTAAGTCCTAAGGGAGGGAGGGAGGGAGGGAGGGAGCGAGGGAGGAAGGAAGGAAGGAAGGAAGGAAGGAAGGAAGGAAGGAAGGAAGGAAGGAAAGGAGGGGACAAAGAGGGAGGCTAGCAGGGAAGGAAGGAAGGAAGGAAGGAAGGAAGGAAGGAAGGAAGGAAGGAAGGAAGGAAGGAAGGCCCCTGGTAGTGCAGTGGTTAGAATGCAATATTGCAGGCTAACTCTGCCCACAGCCAGGAGTTCGATCCTGACTGGCTCAAGGTTTACTCAGCCTTCCGTCCTTCCGAGGTCAGCAAAATGAGGACCCAGATTGTTGGGGGCAACAGGCTGACTCTGTAAACTGCTTAGAGAGGGCTGTAAAGGAACTGTGAAGCGGTATATAAGTCTATGTGCTATTGCTCTACTTACCTACCTACCTATCATCCTTCCCTCCCTGTCTCTATATCTATATCTATATCTATATCTATATCTATATCTATATCTATATCTATATCTATATCTATCTATCTATCTATCTATCTATCTATCTATCTATCTATCTATCTATCTATCTATCTATCTATCTATCTATCTTCCCTCCCTGTCTCTCTATCCATCCTTCCCTCCCTGTCTCTCCATCCATCCATCCCTGGAGCTCAATGGCTAGAATGCAGAATTGCAGGCAAACTCTGCCCACTGCCAGGAGTTGGATTCTCACCAGCTCAAGGTTGACTCAGCCTTCCATCCTTCCAAGGTCAGTAAAATGAGAACCCAGATTGTTGGGGGGCAATAGGCTGACTCTGTAAACTGCTTAGAGAGGGCTGTAAAGCACTGTGAAGCGGTATATAAGTCTAAGGGCTATTGCTATTTTAGCCTAGATTAGCACATTGCGAACGCCCAGTGTGTCCCCCTCCACACACACACAAACCCAATACAGGTCTCCAATGCTTTCCGGCTAATTTATCTCTAAGCTACCTGAAATCTGAGAAAGATCCCCCACTCAACATTTGCTTGCCAAGCGACCACACACCCACACATACACAAACCTTCCTGGTTTTTTCCAACCACACGTCCCCCGCCCCCGCTTCTCCCCTTCCGCCTCCTTTTGCAAAAGGGAGGGTCGTCTGCGCAACGAGCTGGCGGGGACGCGCGCAATTCAAAACCTCCGCTGGCTTCTCCGGTCCTTGGGAAGCCCGCCTTGCTCCGCTCTACGGAGGCCCAATCCCGGGAGAAAGCCGAACCAGCCTCTCCGAGAAAAGCCTGGATTCAGACGTGCGCAGGACCCGGAGACCCAACAGGGTCCGCCCGAAGGAGATTTTCTCCCCCGCCCCCGGAATGCAGAGGCGGAATTGCGCAACCAAATCACGCCGCGCCCACCTCCGTTTGTTTCGCTGTCACGTCTGGAATAAAACCGCCCCGTGCACAACCCGGGTTGCCAACACGCTAAATCTTGTGGGAAATTGACTTCCTTGTTTTGTCGAGGGGGCTTTAGAGCCGTGGCAAGCTCCCAGCCTATATGCCAAGCCTGCTGTGCGGTTTAATTGTGCAGACTCGGGAAATGCCTTGATCATGCGGGTTAGACGTGTCGTGTGAACACAGACCTGTAATTAACCCACCCACGCCTCCGCATTCTGTCGGCATTAAGCGATCTCTTTGCACCTGCGCGCGGTCGCATTTTTCTACGGATAGGCGCAGGAGACCCGGACCCTCCCCCTCTCCCTTTCAAACACGTCGGAATGTACTTTCCAGAAACAGAAAGAGCGACCCGTGATATTTGTCCGTCGGGATTTGATCCGAATTGCAGTTCTAGCGTTGGCAAGGCAGTAACCTAGCCCAGGGGTCTGCAACTTGACCACTTTAAGACTCGTGGACTTCAGCTTCCAGAATTCCTCAGCCAGCTCAGCCAGCTCTGCTGGCTGAGGAATTCTGGGAACTGAAGTCCACGAGTCTTAAAGTGGTCAAGGTTGCAGACCCGTCTTAGCCAACATTAAAGTCTCCTTCGTTGGATTTCGCGATCGACGCGCTTTTCCGGGGTGTTTTACGTCCTTTTAATGTGGTCTGCAACTAAGGGATTTCTACGTGGTGCTCACTCCAAATATTACCGTGATCGGAGCCGACCCTGCTTTGCCTTCAGAGTTTAGTAGACGTCGGCGGTGGACTTCTACGACCTGGATTTACTTGAGAGTAAAGTCCCAATCGAAGAAGTACTACTTCATCCCAGATCAAGGGGCCCGGAATTGGTCCATTTTATTTATTAATCAACCCACCCAAATCCTGTGAAGTAATGAGACTTCGCCTGGATTCACATGACCCCGTGAACCTCTGAATGAAGCCCAGTTGCTTGGGTTAAGACACCCCGCCCGCGTGTTTAGCGGGCGTCGTGTGTATATACGGTCCAGAGTAAGGGCACTTAAGACGATGCATTTCGAGTTTTCAGAATATTTAGGATATTAGACACGGGAAGCGAAGAGGCACCGACTGTTGAACTCTTGGAGTCTGCTAGAGATCATGATTGAAACAGAAAAGCCGGCAGGCTCCCAATTTAAGGCTTCAGTCCTGTCCCGATTGCTGGTTCACACGAGACGTTTAAACCCGCCTTAACCAAAAGACACATTCCTGCAGCTGCTAAGAAACGCCTTGACAAATTGGCTGTATTGACGTCACACGCCAATCCAAAAGTTTTCCCAACACGTTCAGCTCACTCCAAATCAATCTAGTCTACTAGTGGGTCGTGTGAACTCGGCCCCGCTGCTTCTTCTGGGGGAAAAAAAACAACTGCAGTCGCTTAAGAACAAGGGGAAAGGATATGTTGTGGCCGAGTAAATTGCCTCTTTCACCGAAGCGCGGTTACCCCTTTCCCCCCATCCCCCAGAACGTGTGAACGAGTTCCAGGACGTAAATCAGAGGGATCCGCCCCTTTAGGAGAGCAGGGCGAAATTTCAAGTGTTTTAGGATCGCAACCTGCGACTTCCCACGACACGGGACTCAGCAGAAATTGAATTGACTCGGGGGGGGGAGAAGTTCCTGCTCTCTCCGTCTTCTCCTTTTAAAAAGAAGAAGGTGCTTATTTTCCATTTCTGAACCCGCCATGTTGAAATAAAGCCCATTTCCATGCACGGCATAGAATTAATGAAAACAGCGGATGGGTCTCTTGGAGTTAGTTCTGCAAGTTTGGGGGGGGGGGGGAGATGCGTTCGTGCACGTGTGTGTGCCGCGTTCACACGTTTCTCCTGCTTGCAGAATTGACCGCTTTCTGGGCTCGCAGACACACAGGAGCTCAGAAAACCAGCAGGAATGAGCGCGAACCTAAGTCCCCCAAACGTTAAAACTTGAATTAAGAACTAATGAAGATTATATAGCGCGTTGGGGCGAACGCAGCCAAGGGGCTTTCAATTTTCCCGGGGAAGAGCGTCGTGGGGACGAGTCATTCTAGCCACCATCACACCCCGTTTTACACACCCTCCTCCCAAATTGACTCCACCCCCCCCCCCTCAAAGGAACCTCATCCAAGCACCGTTGCTGCCCGGCGTTCCTGACACCGTCCTTGGGAACCAAGGATGATGGGGACTGTAATTCAACACGCCTGGAAAGGAGGCGGGTCTGGTGGGGGGGGGGGAAATCAGCTGTCAATCCCACCTGTCAACTCGGAAGAGATTCCCCCCCCCCCCCAAAGCGCATCTTCAAACATACCACATCGAAAAAACAGGAGGGTCATCCAAAGCATTCGTCTGAACTGGTATAGATAGGGTTTCCTGCCTGAGCAGGGGGTTGGACTAGAAGACCTCCAAGGTCCCTTCCAACTCTTATCATTTTAAAGCCCAGAGATGCGCTGCACGGCAGAGGCGATCTTATACTGTCTCCGATTAGGAGGGGCTGCAGACTTTTTACCCCCACCCCCACCCCCGTCTCCTCCTTCCCGGGAACTAAACAAGCTAGCTAGCCAAATCCGCGCAACGCTCCCCGCAGTCTCCAGAGTCAGGATCTTAGGCGTGGACTTAGACGCTTGCCATCTCTGGATCGGGTCTAACCCAGGGCTGCCACCCACCTCCTAACAGGAGGCTGCGGGTCCCCCCGACAACCGGGGCGCCCCCCCCCCCGCCCCGTCTCCCTCCCCCGAGCAGGGAGACCTGCAAAGGAGCCGAGGGGCGCCCGTGCTTCTCCTGCGCAAACGGGGGGGGAGGCTGGCTGGTTGCGCGTCCGGCCAGGCGGCTTCAGCCTTCTTTTTTGGGGGGGGACCCCGAGCCCCCAACCTCCTCCTGGAAGGCAGGCGGACCCCGGAGCCCCGCTTGGCTCCGACTGGAGACGGCGAAGCCCCGGGAGAGACGGGCCAGATCTCCCCCTCCCTTCCCCCTGGAACTCGGCTATTAATAAATCTGCCAAAAAGGGAATCGAGGAAAAGAGAGAGAGAGAGAGAGAGAGGGAGGGAGAGAAAAAAGCCCAGCCCCGCCAGCCAGGCATCTTTCTCCACCCGAGATCCTCGCGTCCTCCGTGGCACCGGCTTTCGTGGCGGGGGAGCCGAGGCGGCCGGGCTTTACCTGCGCCAAGTTGCGATCCCCGCTTCCTGCCCTCCGGCGGGGACCAAACGGCGGAGCCGTCGCCGCCGCCGCGCGCTCGCCTCCCGTCCCCTTCCACTTCGACACCCTTATTCCAATATGGCATCCGCGCACTGCGCATGTGTGTGTGTATGTGTGTGAGAGAGAGAGAGACCCTGGTTCGGCTCGGGGCTGGTCTCACTCTCTGCGGGTGTGGGTGTGAGTGAGTGAGTGGGAGCGCGCCTGCCTCCTTTTGCAGCCCTTTGCCAACATTTGCTGCTTTGCACGGAAGTTAAACCTCTCCACACACACACACACACACACACACACATACACACACCCCGCACCACCACCTCCCCGGTGCGAGGATTCAGCGGCGCAAGCCTTAGCAGTTGCGCCTTCGCCCGGATCTCCCGCGGAGTTCTGGCGGGTGGGTTGCTAGGAGGGGCGCGCGCACGTCTGAAAGGGCGCGGAGGGCGAAAACCTTGGAGGAGGCGACTAAACCCGGTTCTAAGCGGGGTTCGGACAGCTCCTGGCTAAATAACAGGAACTCCTCCTGCAGGCTTAGGTCGTTTTCCCAACTTTCTCCATCTGATGTGGGTGGGCTGGAGTACACTTCCTATCATTTGCACTCAGTATAAATGCAATAGAATAGGGCTAGGGCTAGGGCTAGGGCTAGGCTGGGCTAGGGCTTGGAATGGAATGGAATGGAATGGAATAGAATAGAATAGAATAGAATTGTCTGAAATGGTATAAGGTTTCCTGCCTGAGCAGGGGGTTGGACTAGATGACCTCCAAGATCCCTTCCAACTTTATTATTATTATTAATAGAATAGAATAGAATAGAATAGAATAGAATAGAATAGGGAATGGAATGGGGAATGGAACAGAATAGAATAGAAGCTGGAAGGGACCTTGGAGGTCTTCTAGTCCAACCCCCTGCTCAGACAATTTCAGACAAATGGTTGTCCAGTCTCTTCTTAAAAACTTCCAGTGTAGGAGCATTCACTGCTTCTGGAGGCAGGTAGTTCCACTGATTAATTGTTCTAACTGTCAGGAAATATCTCCTTAGTTCCAGGTTGCTTCTCTCCTTGATCAGTTTCCAACCGTTGCTTCTTGTCCTGCCTGCAGGTGCTTTGGAGAACAGCTTGACTCCCTCTTCTTTGGGGCAGCCCCTGAGATATTGGGACACTGCTATCATGTCCCCCCTCGTCCTTCTCTTCATTAAACTAGACAGAAGTCAGGATAAATCTTGGATGCTGCAGTCCTGTTAATTTTTATGGAAATGATTCTTTGTACATGGAATATCCCAGGGAGAGACAAAAGACAACCACTTAGATGCCATCCACTTAAAACTTGGCTCAGGTGTGTTGATTGGCAAATAAAATCCAGAGTGTGAGTTGGATAACATATTAAACTACCTGGCCAGATTTACCCAGCTCTGAACCATGGTTAATCAAGCCATAGTTTACCGAATGACACCAACCGCCTTGATTCACACAAGACACAAAGTAGAAAGCCAGCTGGTGTGTTGTACCAAGCCAGTATAGGTAGTCCTCCATTTATGACCACAACAGAGCCCAACATTTCTGTTGTTAAGCAAGACAGTTGTTAAGTGAATTTTAAGACCTTTCTTGCCGCAGTTGTTAAGCGAATCACTGCAGTTGTTAAGTTAGTCACACATGGTTAAATGAATCTGGCTTCCCCATTGACTTTGCTTGTCAAAAGGTCATAAAAAGGGACCCCGGGAGATTGCAACCATCATAAATATGAGCCAGTTGCCAAGCATCTGAATTTTGATCATGTAACCATGGGGATGCTGCATAATTGTAAAAAATGGTCATATGTCCCTTTTTCCAGTGCCGCTGTAGCTTCGAACAAGCACTAAACAAATAGTTGTAAGTCAAGGAAAGTAAGTCAGTGTGAACCCATCAATGGGGACTAGCTTGAGTTTGGAATTAACCTGTCAATCCACTCAGTTGTGGTTTATTTTACTAGTCTTATTTAAACTAGATCAGTGGAATTCATTCTCCCCTCCCAGTTATATACCGGAAAAACCAAAGAGATCATTGTCGATTTCAGAAAAGGCAGGCACAGCCACACTTCTCTGTGCATTAATGATTCACCTGTGGAGATGGTTACCAGCATCAAATTCCAGGGTGTGCAACTAACAAGTAGGCTGGCTTGGTCGCTCAACAGCGAGACACTGGTGAAGCGGGCACAGCAGCGCCTGCATTTTCTGCGTCGCATGAGAAAAGCACATCTTCCTTCCCCTGTCCTGACCACTTTCTACAGGGGGATGATCGAGAGCATCCTGTCATACAGCATCACAGTCTGGTTTGGAAGCATCACTGCTTCAGACAGGAAGGCGGTGCAGAGAGTGGCGAGGATGGCAGAAAAGATTATCCCTCCCTTCCATGCCAGGACATGGCACATAAGTGATGCTTGAGCAGGGTCCGCAAGATTGTCTGGGATGCTACACATCCTCTCCACGACCTGTTTTCCTTGTTACCTTCTGGGAGGAGGGGGCTTCGTGGTATCCGCAGCAGAACATCCAGATTCAGCCATAGTTTCATTCCATACAGCATTAACCTTGTGAACTCTCAAGCTTCCTCCTTCCGTTATATATTCAAGATGGACAGTGTTTAATATTCATTTGTTATATATATGTAGGGGTGTGGGTCTATACATATGTTGTATATAGTATGTTTAGGTGTGTGTCATGTATGTGTTTCAATTTGAGAGCGGGCAACTAAATTTCATTTTTGATGTGTGCCGTTGTGCCCACAGTAAAAAAAATGACAATAAAGGTTATCTTATTTCCCACAAATAAATAAACCTGTTCAGAAGATAATTTTCATATCTACAACATTTCAGCCAGCTGCATTTCTATATCACCGCATCATACTAAGCTAGGTGGTGTTTTTAATGAAGTTTTGTCAATGTCATCGGAGCCCATGCACCATGTTGAGGCATAAATCTGGTTTTTCAATGTAGCGCCCGTCGAAATATTAAGTCAAGATAACGTTCTGGTTTAATGTGCATTACAAGCTTCTCTGTATAGGAAGCATGTCTGTGCATAATTTAGCCCTTCTCTTCCTATTCACGTTCCTTTGGGTCATGTTGTTTACACTGAACATCCTTATTGTAAATTATAATTTTCCTTAAGAGGTTTGCTAGAGAGACAGAAAGTATGGCGATGCAGTCAGACAGAGACAAATAAGTCATAAAACAAGTTGCATCATTCGATTGTGTGTAAGAACTAAAAAGCCTCAAGGTGAGAGATAGGACAGAGAGAGATGGGCTGAAAATGGCTAGAGGGGACAATTTAAGGCAGGGGTCTGCAAACTTGGCCCTTTTATGACTTGTGGACTTCAACTCCCAGAATTCCTCAGCCAGGCGTGCCTGACTGAGGAATTCTGGGAGTTGAAGTCCACAAGTCATAAAAGGGCCAAGTTTGAAGGCCCCTGATTTAAGGGGTGCAGCATGAATGCCTAGATCAGGGGTCTTCAAACTTGGCCCTTTTATGACTTGTGGACTTCAACTCCCAGAATTCCTCAGCCAGCATGCCTGGCTGAGGAATTCTGGGAGTTGAAGTCCACAAGTCATAAAGGGGCCAAGTTTGAAGACCCCTGGCCTAGCTGGGTGTTTTTCAAACTTGGCCTCTTTAAGATCTGTAAACTTCAACTCCCAGGATTCCCCAGTCAGCATGCTTTAACACCTGTGGACTTCCAAATCCCAGAATTCCTCAGCCAGCATAATTCCAGAATTCCCTTAAACACGCTGCCTGGGGAATTCTGGGAGTTGAAGTCCACACATCTTAAAAGTGGCCAAGTTTGAAAAAACACTGGCCTAGATAAACAAGAATAGCCTCTCCTTGTTCAGGTTTTAGGGTGCTCAAAATAGCCTGGAAGTTCCAGTTTTATCTCTGTTCACCTGAGGCTGATCCTGTTCCAGAACTGGGCTGTGCCTTAGACGTTTCCATAGGCTCCCATGCTTTCATCAAAATGTGTCTCTGTATGTGTGTATGGCGCATCGGGGAACTACCAGAGGACTGGAAAAGAGTTGATGTAGTTCCCATCTTCAAAGAATGAGAGAGAGAAAATAGATCTGGGAAACTACAGACCTATCAGCCTGACCTCAATACCTGGGAAGATTCTGGAAAAGATAATCAAGCAATGAATCTGCAAACACTCAGAGGCAAACAAAGTCATTACCAAAAGCCAACATGGGTTTGTCAAAAACAGATCAGGCCAGACAAACCTTATTGCATTCTTTGACCAGGTGACAAAATTAGTGGATCAGAGGAATGCTGTGGATATAATTTACTGGGACTTCAGTAAGGCATTTGATAAAGTAGATCACAACCTACTACTCGATAAGATAGAAAAATGTGGGTTAGACAGCATCACCACCAGATGGATCCGTAGCTGGCTGACCGGCCGTACTCAGTGTGTGGTCCTCAATGGAACTGCATCTACATGGAGGGAAGTGTGTAGTGGGGTGCCCCAGGGCCCTGTTGTGGGCCCAGTGCTCTTCAACATCTTCATCAACGATTTGGACGAGGAGATAGACGGGGAACTCATGACATTTGCAGACGACACCAAGCTGGCAGGAATAGCACCTCACTTAACAACTGTGGCAAGAAAGGTCCTAAAATGGGGCAAAACTCATTTAACAACTATCTCAATTAGCCACAGAAATTTTGGGCCCAGTTGTAATCATAAGTCAAGGACTACCTATATTTTTTTTCAATTGTAAGTGGCCCAGAGTTATTGTTTGAGATGGGGGATGGAGTGGGGGTGGGGGGCTAAAGAAATCGAATAAACAAACAAACAAAGGTTTGCAGAATAAATCATGGCTGTACTAGAACTACATTAGAACTAAGGAGAAATTTCCTGACAGTGAGAACAATTAACCAGTGGAACAACCTGCCTCCAGAAGCTGTGAATACTCCAACACTGGAAGTTTTCAAGAAGAGACTAGACAGCCATTTGTCTGAAACGGCACAGGGGGTTAGACTAGATGACCTCCAAGGTGCCTTCCAATTTATTATTATTATTATTATTATTATTATTATTATTATTATTATTATTATTATTATTATTATTATTATTATTATTATTATTATTATTATTATTATTATTATTATTATTAATAATAATAATAATAATAATAATAATAATAATAATAATATCACAGTTCAGCCTGTCACGCAAACCTTGCCAGTTAAGGGTTATTCAATACATCATTGTTTCAAATTGTGCCATACAGTATGAGGTGTTAAGCAAATTCAGAGTTTTTGTTTTAGCCAGCTTTAAGCCATGTTTTCTTCAAAATACAAAATGCAATTTGCATTGTTCAGCAAGGTGGTTGTCACATGAGCGTGACTGATTTTACCTGTTTTGTCACAGTTATTAACAAGTCACTGTAGCTGTTAAGTGAATCGTGCAGTCATTAAGCGAAAAACATGGTCATTAAGTGGATCCGGCTTCCCCCATTGACTTTATGTGTCGGAAGCTGGCTGGGAAGGTCGCAAATGGAGATCACGTGACCCCGGGACGCTGCAACTGTCTTAAGTGCATGCCAGTTGCCAAGCGCTCAAATTTTGAGCATGCATCCATGGGAATGCTGCAACAGTTATAGCAAATCGTGCTTGAAACATCTGTTTGCCAAAATGAGGAAGGGAAAGGAAGAGGGAATGAATTTAGACTGGGTCCCTCCAAATGTTTTGGACTCCATTTCCCATCATTCCTAGCCATCTGGAGATACGGTCTCTAAGTGGAGAAGGTGGCTTTAGAAGCATTCTGAGAAGTTAGTTCAAGGTGAAGTGAGGCCGTTGGGTTAATTCAATAAACCATGATTCAATTAAGCATGGACTGGCATGTTGTGGGAGCATAGAAAATGCTACAAAATCCAGCATTGGCTCTGGGGTGTCTACAGAGTGTGGTCGAAAAAGTAAGACGGGGGCCACAATAGTGTGATTGAAGCTCCACCCGTTTTATGGGTTTGAATGAATCCTAGGCACCATCTTGACCTTTTTGCCCACATCTTGCAGACTCCCCCTAATCCTCTTTTCTGATCTTGAGTTGCTAGCCACACTTTTCTCCACGGTGGCAAGGAAGAAATTTTATCAGACGGATCCAGCGTTTCTTCCAGCGTTATATGGAATGCTCAAGGAATTCTGGGAACTGTAGTTCAGCAACATCTGGAAGGCTGAAAGTTCCCCATAGTTTTCTTGAGCACCTCCTAAACCACCACCAAGACCATGCCCACCAATCCTGACAGGGCAAGCCACTAGTGCAGGGGTCTTCAAACTTGGCCACTTTAAGACTTGTGGACTTCAACTCCCAGAATTCCTCAGCCAGCATGCCTGAAGTCCACAAGTCATAAAAGGGCCAAGTTTGAAGACCCCTGTCTTAACTGATGGAGGTTTGGTTTGATCGCTTTGTAAACTGTGAGTCTGTATTCACTATATTGTACAAGTAGAACTTAAAAGGCATGATTGTATATGTTTCACTTTGAGAGCGGGCAACTAAATTTCATTTTGTATGTGTGCCATTGTGCCCACAATATAAAAATGACAATAAAGGTTATCTATCTATTTGAACCCATGTTCATGCAGGAATTATGGCTGATGTCGCAGGCCATATGAAGCGATAAGGGCTGGCTGAGGAATTCTGGGAGTTGAAGTCCACAAGTCTTAAAGTGGCCAAGTTTGAAGGCCCCCTGCACTAGAATATAAAATAAGAGTAAACCCCACTCCCTTCTAGCACTGATGACGTTACCTAGTTGGGTCATGAAACGTCTGCAAGAAGACAACTAAGCTCCGGGAGCAGCAAGGACCCATCACTATCCCAACGGCTAGTAAACCCCACTGCAGCGGTATCCAAATTTGGCCGCTTTAAGACTTGTGGACTTCAACTCCCAGAATTCCTCAGTCAGTTATGTTGGCTGGGGAATTCTGGGAGTTGAAGTCCACAAGTCTTAAAATTGCCAACTTTGGACTCTCCTGCCGTACTGGGATCGTGTAGTCCTCCTTTTCAGACCCAAAGATATATTTCCTCTCCATATGGAGGCTCCATCAGTGGTTCACCCGGACGTTCTCCCGTTTCCTTTCTCCAGCACGTCTGGAAAAACTCCGAGCCATCAGAAATTGATCCGCCAATCAATTATGCAGATCTATGGAGACTCGGTCGCCCTTTTTCATTCTCTCCGCAAGCCGGGGCGCTTTGCAGCACGCAAGACTCTGCAGCCCCGGGGTCCCCAAATCCAAATTCAAATCCAAATCCGGGTCTACGAGAAGAAGACCCCCCCTCCCTCCCCAAAAACCAGTTCCCGCGCATGGCGAGCCAGCCTTTGCAGCAAATGCAACCCGGCTGCTTTCCTAAAGCGGGTCCAGAGGATATGAGTGGTCCATTCAATCGCGTGTAAAGCTGTCGTGGGGAAGCACCCAGCCGATTTCCGCGGGTCGTGGCTTGGCTTGGAAGCAGAGGGGATCCCCGGGCGCCCCCCCCCCCCACAATCTGATTAAAATGCACCCCGCATCCTACAAGCCCAAAGCCCCGACCGGTTGCAAGGCGGGCGTGGCTGCCTCCCTCTGAGCCGCGCCCTCCCCCGGGGGAGCCTTATTAGCCCTTCCCCGAGGAAGCGCCGCTACTTTGAGCCTGCCGGGGTGCGAGTCCCGGGTCCGAGCCGCTGCTTGCTTCTTTTGCTGCTGTTACTGCTGCTGCTGCTGCTGCGTGGTGCCGGGCTGCTGGCCTTCGGTCCGGGATGGCGCTGGTCTCCGACGAGCTCCCGGCGCCCAACTTGACGCGCGTCAGGATCCGCCCGCAGGGCTGCGGTCCCGGGGCGCTGCTCGACCGCTTCGGGGTCTTTGTCCAGGCGCTGCTGGCCCTGGTCGCCTTCAGCACGCTGATGCGTGAGTGATGCCGGCTTTGCTTTCCCTTTCTCGCCCACTTTCTCTCTTTGCCCTTCCTTCCTTCCTTCCTTCCTTCCTTCCTTCCTTCCCCCCCTTGTTTCTTTCGCTTTCTCTTGTCTTTCTCTCTCTTTGCTCCTTTCTCTTTTCTCCTTCCTTCCTTCCTTCCTTCTTTTTTCCCTTGTTTCTTTCGCTTTCTTTTCTCTTTCTCTCTCTTTGCTCCTTTCTCCTTCCTTCCTTCCTTCCTTCCTTTTTTCCCTTTTTTCTTTTGCTTTCTCTTGTCTTTCTCTCTCTTTGCTCCTTTCTCTTTTCTCCTTCCTTCCTTCCTTTCTCTTTGCTCCTTTCTCCTTCTTTTATTTTCTTTTTTTGCCTCTTTCTTGCTTCTCATCTTTCTCATTCTTTCTTTCTCTTTGCTCCTTTCTCCTTTTTTCTCTTTTCCTTTCCGTCTCTTTTCTTTCTTGTTTCTTTTTCTCTTTCTCGTTGCCCCTTTCTCCTTCCTTCCTTTTCTCCTTTTTTCCCCTCCTATCTTTCTCGCTTCTCCTCTTTCCTTTCTCCTTCCATTCTCGTTTCCTCGTTGCTTCTTTCTCCTTCCTTTCCTTTCTCTGTTTTTCCTTCCTGTCTTTTTCGTTTCTTCCCTTCCCTTTCCTTTCTCATTTCCTTTTTTCCCCCCCTCTCTCTCTCTCTTTCTCACTGCTTCTTAGTCCTTCCTTTCCCCTTTTTTTTTTTTGCTTTCTGGTCTCCTGGGATAATCAAAGATCTTTCCAACAGCAGCACTTTTTAAGACAGAGAACCTGAGCAGAATGACACCAAAAGGCCTTTTTGTAAAGAAATTACTGCCAGATAGTGTGTTTCAGGTAGAACATGGTGGACAAAACACCTGTTTCTTTGAAAAGCTTCTCTAAATCAGAGAAAGCTTTTTCTTTCTTTCTTTCTTTCTTTCTTTCTTTCTTTCTTTCTTTCTTTCTTTCTTTCTTTCTTTCTTTCTTTCTTTCTTTTTCTTTTTTTCTCTCTCCTTCCTTCCTTCCTTCCTTCCTTCCTTCCTTCCTTCCTTCCTATCCTCACTGCTACTCTCTTTGGTCTGCCATAAATCAACTTTCTTCAGGGAAGCCTTGACCTCATCCTGTGCCTTTAACTGATGGTTGATTTGCATGTAGACATTATTCTGTGATTATGTTGGCCAGACAGAAGAGCTGTCAAAGGAGTCAGTAAGAAAAGTCAGCCAACTTATATCTCACTGCAGCTTGGAAACTTGCCTACTTGTTACATTGCTATTTCCCCCCCCCCTCCTGTTGGGTCTGAACAGATGCTGGGGAAGGAACCCCAATCTGAAATTCTTATATAATCAAATCCAGTTTGGGGCATGGAGTCATCTAGTTTCAATGGGGGCTTTTCAACAGTTCTTTTAAGGTTGTGCAAGAAATGCACAAATAATCAAAATAATATCAGATTTCAAATCTCTTCCAAAGATGAGTATTGTTCCCCAATCCTCTGCGTGATACTCCTAGCCGTAATAGAAACTTTTGAAATTTGGGCGATTCTTGTTTCTGCAATAATGAGATCTAGAAGCTTGACTGTTTAAATTGAATCTTGTCTTTCTGGTTCTGTGTCTGTCTGTCTGTCTGTCTGTCTGTCTCTGTCTCTCTGTTTCTTTCTCCCTCCCTATCTATTTATCTCTCTTGATGTCTGTCATCTCTCTTTTTATCTCTCTTTATCTCTCTCTCTCTTTCAATGTCTATCATATCTATCTATCTATCTATCTATCTATCTATCTATCTATCTATCTATCTATCTATCTATCTATCTATCTATCTATCTATCTATCTATCTATCTATCTATCTATCTATCTATCTATCTATCTATCTATCTATCGGTATCTGTCTGTCTGTCTGTCTGTCATCTATCCACCTATCTATCATCTCTCTCTATTTCTATATCTACAGCTATTTATCTCTATATCCCTCCCTCTCTCCTATCCATCATATTTAAAAACTGCCCATCTCCCTCACAGAGGAACTCTGGGCAATGCACAATATATTTCAAGACGTTCAGTGTACTGCTTTACTGAATATCCTAAGAGATCAAATGTGGCTTTTCTGTGGCAAGGCCGGCCAGGTTGCCTATAATTGGGCCATCCGTAATGAAAACTCAGACTCGGCCAGAAACTTTGCCCCCCCCCCCCCCGGTCTTCCTTTCCTAGGCCTCCCTGCCAAATCTGGCATCTCAGCTTGGCAACGTGGGGCTGGGCTTGGTTTTCTCTGGGGCAGCTGCTCTGGCGTCTTTACCCATTGTTTTTTACCCACTTGGCCATCTGGAGAAGCTGAGCTGAATGGGAATAGGAGACAGGAGGGGGAAATGTTGTCTCTGGGGCTGGGTTGAAGACAGCTCTGCAGCCTCTTCATGTCTGGAACTGCTGTCCCCCCCCCCCGCTATCCACGGGGGGGGGGGGGTTCGACAAAGCAAAGTTCAGGCCCCCTTTTGCAGGGTGAGGAAGCTAAACAGTCCTGCTGGACACCAAAAATGTACAGTATCCAGCCTAGCATCTTGTTCCCAGAGTGATTAACCGAAGTTTATGAATTGGACACGAGATGCCCAGAAAGTCTATGAACTGGACACGAGAATTAGCATCCTTCTCTTTGCATTTTGATCGGGGGCTCGTGAGACCCCAAATCTCTCTCGATAGTTGGAGTTCTCTTTTTTCCTTTTTTCCTGTGGTTTGATTCTCAAATCTGCTTAAACATAGGACCATTTCCCAATCTGTTAGGAAATGCGTTTATAAGGAGGAGAAGCCGAGAAATCAAGGACTACGTGGACAAGATATAAGTAGCACTTGACTTACAACCGTTTGTTTAGTGACCGTTCAAAGTTATAATGGCCCTGAAAAAAAAAAAGGTCTTATGACTGTTTTTCACACTCGGGACCATGGCAGCCTCCCTGTGGTCGCGAGATCAAAATTGGGATGCCTAGCAACTGGCTTATATTTATGACAGTTGCAGTGTCCTGGTGTGTGTGTGTGTGTGTGATGTGATTCCCTTTTGCAGGGGTGGAATTCAAATACCTGAACAACCGGTTCTCTGCATGGATGCCACTTCCAGAATTCCGTTCTGGCCCTGGGCGTCCGAGGCCTAGAACGGACTTCCGGAAGTGGCATCCACACACTTCCAGCAGGCCGTTCTAGGCCTGGGAGGTCTCCTCCAGGCCTCCAAGGCCTAGAACGGACTTCCGGAAGTGGCATCCACGCACTTCCGGCAGGCTGTTCTAGGCCTGGGAGGTCTCCTCCAGGCCTCCAAGGCCTAAAACGGACTTCCAGAAGTCCTAAAACGGACTTCCAGGTGTGCATTCAGCCAGTTCTCCAAACTCAACAAAAAATTACCTACCGGTTCTCCCGAACCGGTGTGAACTGGCTGAATCCCACCACTGCCCTTTTGCGACCTTCTGACAAGCAAAATCAATGGGAAAGCCAGATTCCCTTAACAATCCTGTTACTAACTTAACAACTTTAGTGATCCGCTTAAGAACTATGGAAAGGAAGGTCATAAAATGGGGCAAAGCTCACTTAAATCTGTCTGGCTTAGCAAAGGAAATTTGGAGCTCAGCTGTGGTCATAAGTCGAGGACTCTCTGTAGCTGTTTTCCTGATTTCAGTCTTGGAATTCAGCAAGTACCTTGTTGCTCAGTTCAGAGTCCCGTCAACATAAGATCATCATCAATTTCCAGATCTTTTTAAATGAACATTGAATCTGGGACTCTCCTGCACGTAAGATGGTTTGTCTGATCTCTGAGTTATAATTCCCTCCAAAGTATAGTTACAAAATTAGCGGCAAATTCAGGGTTTGCTGTGCCACAGTAAGTTGATTCAACAGGTAGTAGCACCTGTTTGCCTCTGCTGGGAAGATAAATAGATGCAGGGATGGTTGGTACTTGAATGGAAAAGAACCAACTAGGTCATCTCAAGATGGTAAGCCAGAAGTTAGACCTGGAAATTGAAAACAAAAAAACAAAAGAAGTGAGTGTCAAACTATTATTGTGTCATAGCCAAGAAACCAGGATGGTTGTGTCTGTGGAATCAACTGCAGTAGTAAAACATTTACCAAAGTACGGGAGAGAAGATTAGACCTTAATGTCTATGGAGATTCTCAGTCATCCAGGTCATGGTTGTCTCAAAAATGCTTTTTCAGGAGGCAACTGGACTTTCTTGTTTTTCTTTGAAGATGTTTTGCTTCTCATCCAAGGAGCTTGTTCAGCTCTGGCTGGATGGTGGGGAAATGGAAGGATTTATACTCTTTGCAGACAGCTGGTCATTTGCATTCTTTTAGAGAGTCGTTGAGGCCACTTGGAGATTTGTCTGTGTCCTCAGGGCCACCTGAGTGGTACAAATGGGTGTGGAGCCTTGTTGGCTGCAGGATGTTTTCTGCCCTGGGTCCCTTCACTGCTGCAGACAGGCACAGGCTGTTGGGGATGAGTCTGTGTTGTCTGCAACACAGACAACACAGACTCCTTCCATTCTACCCCCATCCAATCAGAGCTGAAGAAGCTTCTTGGATGAGAAGTGAAACGTCTTCAAAGAAAAAACAAGAAAGTCCAGTTGCCTCCTGAAAAAGCACCTTTGGGACAGCCATGACCTGGATGACTGAGAATCTCCAGAGACATCCCATTTGTCTCTAGGTTCCATTTTATTTATCTATTCATCTATCTATCTATTCATCTATCTATCTATCTGTCTGTCTGTCTGTCTGTCTGTCTGTCTGTCTGTCTGTCTGTCTGTCTATCTGTATCTATCTATCTATCTATCTATCTATCTATCTATCTATCTATCTATCTATCTATCTATCTATCTATCTATCTATCTATCTATCTATCTATCTATCTATCTATCTATCTATCCTATCTCCCTCCCTCCCATCCATCCTCCCTCCCTCCCTCCCTCCCTCCCATCTATCTATCTATCTATTATCTATCTATCTATCTATCTATCTATCTATCGATCTATCTATCTATCTATCTATCTATCTATCTATCTATCTATCTTCTATTACTATATCTATCTATCTCTATCTATATATCTATCTATCTATTATCTATCTATCTATCTCTATCTATTATCTATATATCTATCTATCTATCCATCCATCCATCCATCCATCCATCCATCATCCATCCATCCTCCCTCCCTCCCTCCCTCCCCCTCCCTCCCTCCCATCCATCCCTCCCTCCCTCCCTCCTCCCATCCAATCTCTCTCTCTCTCTCCATCCATCCATCCATCCATCCATCCATCCATCCATCCATCCATCCATCCATCCCTCCATCCCTCCCATCTCTCTCTCTCTCTCTCTCTCTCTTTATCTCTCTATCTATCTGATTTATATTCCACTTGTCTCACCATATAATGGGAGCAGCGCAATGACCTTTTCCTGCTGCTCTAGATTTCGTTTAGATGTCAAAAATCTTTCCCCTTTTCAGCCGTGTCCAGTTTCTCCTGTAAAATGAAATAGAAACATTCCTGTAGGCCTCTGATCCAAATCTTTCTGAGGCCCTATGCATCATTGTGCAAATGACACCAGTTGTGCAGTTTGAGTCTTTTTGCGAGATGACATCTTCATGATGTCATCAAACCCTCCTTTTTAAGCAAAAACTGAAATTCCACCTACTCTTGTTTTTGTTGTTGTTGTTGTTGTTTTTGCTAGCAAGGCAGTTGACAGGTTTTGAAAGAGAAAAAAACAACAACAGAATTTTCGGCTTGTAAGATGATCTCTGGATGATCATGTTTTTAAATCTTCCGTTAATGGGAAATAATACTTTTTGTGAATCCCGTCTAGCAAGGCTTGAACTCCCAGCTTTCAAGTGTGATAAGATGGCAATTTAGAAATGATGAGAGCTAATGAGGTGTGCCTTCTCATCAAGCCTCATTAAATCTGAGAGAGTGATCACAGACAGTGTAATTATCACAGCCAGTAATGACAAAAGGGGGCTTGATAGGGAAATAATTAATTGCACAATAGACATTAATTCAATAATGACTGCATTACGGAGTATTGACTAGGATTAAAGAGGGGCTGAGGTGGGACAAAATCTGCGAGATATGTTTTTGAGGGGCTGTCCCCCCCAAAAAAAGATCCCGGGTAGAGGAGCTGAGGTGTCAATCAAAGCCACTCCAGATGGAAGCGTACAGATTCAAATTTGGACACATTCAAACTTTATTGGGTTCTTGGTGGTCTCTGAACTTGGTTCAATTCCTACCAGGTTAGATCACCTCAACAGGGCCAAAGCCCAACATTTCAACCTTAAATTCTTCACAATCACAATTTCAGGGTTTAAAATGGGACTTCCTTCAGGTGGCTTGGGGCCTTGCGATCACCATTTGCCTCCCAGCTGGCTTCTGACGAGCAAAGCCGATGCTGGCTTAAGGACAGCAGATTCACTGAGCAAAGGTGGTAATTCACTTTGTGATTGCAGCAAAACAAGTTGTAAAATTGGGGGTGATTCACTTAACGACTGCCTCGCTTAGCGGTGGAAAATTCTGGTCCCAACCTATTCTCCAAAGCACCTGAAGGCAGGACAAGAAGCAACGGATGGAAATGTATCAAGGAGAGAAGCAAACTGGAACTGAGGAGAAATTTCCTGACAGTGAGAATAATTAATCAGTGGAACCACCTGCCTCCAGAAGTTGTGGGTGCTCCATCACTGGAGGTTTTTAAGAAGAGACTGGATAGCCATTTGTCTGAAATGGTATAGGGCAGGAAACCCTATACCAGGGGTAGGCAACCTTGGCTCTTTTATGACTCGTGGACTTCAACTCCCAGAATTCCTGAGCCAGCATGGCTCAGCTTGGAAACTCTCCCTTTCCCCTCAGCATGGCTGGCTCAGGAATTCTGGGAGTTGAAGTCCACAACTCATAAAAGAGCCAAGGTTGCCTACCCCTGGTACAGGGTTTCCTGCCTGAGCAGGGGGTTGGACTAGAAGACCTCCAAGGTCCCTTCCAACTCTGTTAATCTGTTATTCTGTGTTCATATTTTGAGGTTTACTATGTGATTGGCTGTACACTGGCCAACAGTTATAGTGTTCTGGGTCATGTGACCACAAGTTATGGATCCCCCCCCCCAATTTCCACCTTTTTTTACTGGTTTCTGGCAAAACAATGTCAGGAATATATTGATTTTTCTTAGCAACCACTACAAAAACATTGTAAAATTGGGTCCAATCATGTGGGTACCTCAACATAAAGTGGAGATTAAAAAGGTAAAGGTTTCCCTGTCCAGCCACGTCTGAGGGAGCCAGCGTTATCCGAAGACATTTTCCGTGGTCATGTGGCCAGCATATCTATACGCCAAAGGAGCACAGAACGCTGCTACCTTCCCACCGAAGCGGTACCTATTTATCTACTCGCATTTGCAGGCTTTTGAACTGCTAGGTGGGCAGGAGAGTGGAGATTACTCACCTCAAATCCTGGATCTCTGGTAGGCCATATGATCTGAATAAGGAATATCAAGTTTAACACATTGAATGCAACATATTTAAGGCTCAACCAGCCTGATTGTTGTTAAATACATGTTTCCATTTATCATATATATGTATAAATATTGTCTTTTCACAGTAAAACGATTTAAGGAGCCAAAAGAAGAGAGGCGGTCTTGGAGAATATGGTAAGATGGTAGATAGATAGATAGATAGATAGATAGATAGATAGATAGATAGATAGATAGATAGATAGATAGATAGATAGATAGGCAGGCAGGCAGGCAGGCAGGCAGGCAGGCAGGCAGCAGGCTGGCAGGCAGGCAGGCAGGCAGCAGGCAGGCGATAGATGATAGATAGATAGATAGATAGATAGATAGATAGATAGGTAGGTAGGTAGATAGGTAGATAGGTAGATAGGTACATAATGATAAATAGAAAGGCAGGCAGGCAGATAGATATGATACATAGCTAGATAGCTAGATAATGATAGATGATAGATAATGATAGATGTTAGATAATGGTAGATAGATGTTAGATAAATAGATAGATAGATAGATAGATAATGATAGATGGTAGATAGATTATGATAGAAAGATAGATGATAGATAAATAGATAATGATAGATAGATGATAGATGGTAGATTATGATAGAAAGATAGATGATAGATAAATAGATGATAGATGATAAATAGATGATAGGTAGATAGATAGATAGATAGATAGATAGATAGATAGATAGATAGATAGATAGATAGATAGAGTAATCACTTTTAAAGTGAAATACAGTCATTTTTTAAAATGAAAATATAAAGCTTTACAGATAGCCCTTGACTTACAACCTTTCCTTCAGTGACCATTCGAAGTTACAACAGCACTGAAAATAATCGACCCGTGACCGTTTTTCACACAGGACTGTTGCAGCATCTCCATGGTCACGTGATCAGAATTCAGATGCTTGGCAACTGGCATGTATTTGTGACGGTTGCCGTGTCCCAGAGTCACACGATCCTCTTTTGCAACCTACTGACAAGCAAAGGGGAAGCCAGATTCACTTCGCAACCACGTTGCTAACTTAACAGCAGCGATTCCCTTAACAACTGTGACGAGAAACGTCGTAAAACTGGGCAAAACTCTGTGAACAAGCTACCTTGCTTAGGGACAGAAAATTTGGGCTCAATGGTGGTCATAAATCAAGGACTACCTGTATATATATCGACATACATTTTACCCTTTCTGTTTTATTATTTTTCCTTTTTCTGTTCTGTTGGATTAATAAAGTCCTCCCCGCCAGGTCTTTAAAGCACTGCTGTCTCTTGAATCCAAATTCTTTCAAGGTTTTACGACACTTCCAAGCAAGCCATCGGTGCTCTCTTCATCCACTTTGCCAACGTCTTCCTGTCTGACCTTACGGAAAGAGACCCCTGCTCTCTGTGAGTTTGGCTTTTGTGTCTGAAGAGTTGTGTCTTAGACCCGTACAGTCCTCCTATCCTCCTGGATTCCTGGTTCGTAGCAAACCGTGGTTTGTTTTTGCATCTAAATTGGGAAACGGTGGTGTGTAGACACCATGACTTTGCGGCGAACTAGAATCAATAATCAATTTCCCACTTCGGTTTCATGCATTCGTATTGATCGGATCTAAAGAGCACTCGGTATCGTTTGCAGCCCAAAGTGACTCAGTTCACATATGTCTTTGATTTTTTTAAATTTATGTAACTATATCTTGCCTTTTATTATTATTTTTATAAATAACACAAGGCGGTAAAGATGCTTAATACTCTTTTTTCCTCCTATGTCCCCCACAATGACAACCCTTTGAGGTGGGTTGGGCTGAGAGAGGGTCTGGCTCAAAGTCACCCAACTGGCTTTCATGCCTAAGGCGGGACTAGAACTCACCATCTCCTGGTGATTGGCCCAAAGTCACCTGGCTGGCTTTCATGCCTAAGGCGGGACTAGAACTCAGAGTCCCTTGGTGATTGGCCCAAAGTCACCCGGCTGGCTTTCATGCCTAAGGCGGGACTAGAACTCACCATCTCCTGGTGATTGGCCCAAAGTCACCTGGTTGGCTTTCATGCCTAAGATGGGACTAGAACTCACCATATCCTGGTTATTGGCACAAGGTCACCCAGCCAGCTTTCATGCCTAAGGCGGGATAAGAACTCATAGTTTCCTAGTGATTGGCCCAAAGTCACCGGGCTGGATTTTATGCTTAAGACGGGACTAGAATTCGGAATCCCCTGGTGATTGGCCCAAAGTCACCCACTGGCTTTCATGCCTAAGGTGGGACTAGAACTCGCAGTCTCCTGTTTTCTAGCCTGGTACTTCACCACTGGATCAGATCGGCTCTCTTAAAGTTTTCCTTGCTTCTCTCCTGGTTCTGCCACAGTTATCTGATGAACTTCATCTTAGATGCCACTTTGGGAATGCTGTTGATCTGGCTCGGGGTGAAAACGGTCTCGTGGATGGTGGGGTGGTGGCAGTGCCCCTCCCTCGCCTTTGGCGAGTATGGTAAGTCCAGGCTGCTTCTGCAGCTGCAGATCTGCCCTTATTAGCCTCTTCAGAGATTATATTAAATTCTTTAATTAGGGAACTCAGTCACAGCATTACATTTCTAGATAGTCCTCGACTTACAACAGTTCATTTCGTGACCGTTCAACGGCACTGAAAAAAATAACTTATGACCCTTTTCCACACTCATGACACTTGCGGCATCCCCAGGATCAGGTGATTGGCGATTCCCGCTTGGCAATGAGTTCATATTTACGACGGTTGTCGTATCCCGGGGGTCACGTGATTCCCCTTTTGCGACCTTCCGACAAGCAAAGTCCATGGGGAAGCCAGATCCACTTAACGACCGGGTGGCTAATTTAACAACTGCAATGATTCACTTAACAAGAAAGGTCGTAAAATGGGGCAAAACTCACTTGACAAACGTCTCACTTAACAACATAAATTTTGGGCTCAGTTCTGGCCGTTAACTAGAGGATTACCTGCCTTTGAAACGTTTACAGGGCTTGCTTGCTTGCAGAAATGAGACCTTTGCCCACCCACTGCAGAGAAACAAGGACTTTGCCCATGAATTGAGGGGGGGGAAAGTTCATTTTGCCTACTAGCTGTTCCCAGATGCTTCTCTAAAAACTGAAAATGCAAAGGATCTGGTTTGATTTGAAACCCTCTGCCTGGAGAGGCCGCAAGACGGGGCTGGACTTTGAAATAGCCTCTTGCTCGTTGTAAAAAATGAGCAAAACGTTATAGAACATACAATTTCAGAGTTGGAAGGGACCCTGGAGGTCTTCTAGTCCAACCCCCTGCTCAAGCAGGAGACCCTATACCCTTCCAGACAAATGGCTGTCCAGTCTCTTCTTAAAAACCTCCTATGATAGAAGTAAAAGAACGGAGTCAAGATTGACATAAAAAGCATCTTGTTAGGAACAAGTGCAGTAGTTTGCAGAGAAAAGCAATCGACGAAAAATAATTGGCTGGAAAAGTCATAGAAAAATTATAGGAGAAAGTTATTGGTTGTGATTTGTCCTAATCAGGCTGGGGTAGTGGGGGTAGGGCTGGACTGAGACCCAGGTTTGAGTCCCTCCACACCCACAGAAGCTCCCTGGGGGAATTTGGCCTATTCCTAAGATTCCCTAACCAACCTCACAGGATTGTTGTAGGGGAAAAAGGAGTGTTCTGCATCCTGTCCAGCTCCTGCGTATAGACACCTGAAGGATCAGATGAAAGAATGTACGTGCAGATGAGGCCCTGGGGATCAGAGGAAGGGTCATATGTGGAGATGACCACAACCCAGGTGTGGTTGTGATGGACATGGGAGTGAGGAAGATGAAACATTGACTCTTAAACAACTTTTTCTTTAACAGCTTCCCCCCCCCTTTCTGCTCACTGAGGGCTTTGCAGACAGGCTTGTTAACAGTTGACATGTTGGGGGGGGGGGCTGCGTGGGATGGGGGGGGGTTGCAGGGACAATGAAGTGAGACAGATTCACAGGTTCGACCACGTAGCCAGGATGTTGGGTACACAAATAACTCACTTATAAGAAAACCCAAAACCACATAGCCGGCACAGGAAACTAGGAACTTTGCAATATTCCCGTGACCTAAGGCGGCGTGACATTTAGCTATTTTGCATAGCAAGCGAGAAAGCTTGAGGGGGCTGCAATCCAGCTAACCAATCAATATTATATGTTATGATATTGGGGGGTGGGCAGAGGAGTTATAAATGTTATATAATATTGGGGGGTGGGCAGAGGGGTGTATGAAAATCCCCTTTGATTATAAAAACTGCTGTAAGATTGCAAACGGGGCCTCGGTAGCTTTCAAAGCCGAGGTCACTTTTATTCTTTGGTACCAAAATAAAAAGTCTGTTTTTCCGTACCTTGGGTTTGGTGTAATTAATTAATTGGCTTCGACACCAAGCTAAGACCCAGTTTTGGGAACAACACACCCACGGAACCCAACTAATTTCTAGGGCTTTAACCAGAGACTTCCTATTCAGCAGTCAGCTTGGCTAGCCAGTGGATGATGGGAGCTGTAGTACTCCAGCATACACAGAGGACTGCAGGCTACAGCTGCAAGTTGCCCACCAATAAACCAAGTCTTTGGAGTCCCGGAGGCCCAGGTGCTTTGAGTTATGTAAGGCCCAGGTGCCCTTTGTTCGAATTCTGATGACATTTGCAGCCACGTCCCAAATAAAGTTCTTAATATATGCCTGTAATTGTGCAGGCTAGAAACGGGGTTAAAAGAAATAATAAAAATGAAGACGCATGGAAGACTAGACAAAAGAATTTGCAATATTTTTTTTGTCTTGCATTGTCTCCGTGTGCATAAATTTACTGAAATCTTGATTTAAGAAACTTTAGAAGTGTAGTCCTCAACTTAACAATCATTTGTTTAGTGGCCTTCTGCGGTGAAAGTTACAACGGCACTGAAAGAAGTGATTATGACCATTTTTCACACTTATGACCAAAGGTCACGGGCTCAAAATTTGGATGCTTGGCAACTGGTTCATATTCAGAATTCGGATGCTTATCAACCTCCTGTTTTATGAAGTCTGCTGCATCTGAAATTCTCCAGATAAAGAAATTAAATTGATGTCAAATGTATATTGACCCATTCCCAGCCAGTTATGTCATTTAAATCCTCGTAGATGATTAAATCTACAGTTTCATGGAAACACCACTGCCCTCTCCATTCCTGTGTTAAATCAAGGCTTCCTGTATATCCGTGTAAGTATTTTTGTGTCAGTTGCTAAATTGTTGTTAAATTGTTCTTTCGATTTTCCACTTTACACAAATTCCCGATTTGGAATTTTAAAGCAAGCAACTCCGCTTAAGCTGAACCAACACCGTTTATTTTTTTAAAGTATTTCTTAATATTTTAACTTGCTCATTGAGTATAATAACTTTTTTCTTTCTCTTTTTTTCCCTTCTTTTATATTTTGTATTTCGGGATTCGTATTCTAGTAAAGCCCCACCAGGGGGCAGCGGTTCCTACCAAGTAGGGATAATTTTGCCGGTCTAAATTTTCTTTAAAAATCCTGACCAAAGGAAAAGTCTGAGGGAGTTAGCAGAGATGGCTAAATTGACTGCTTTGATTAAAGAAAGAAAAAGAAAAAACCACAGTTACTTTTGTTACTACTTGGAAATTGGACTTTGTGCTTGAGGTGGAATGAAACTTTGATTTGGGGTTTTACCAATTTAGATAGGTTTGTTGTTGTAGAAATGGCTAGCTTAAATAAAAAGTTGAGGTTTGATGCTATTCTCTTATTCTACTGCACCAAAAGGGAGAAGTCAACGTTTTTCTTTCTTTTTTCCTTTTGCCCTACACTTTTCCTTTCCCTTTTGCCTTACTTCCCCCCCCTATTTTCTTTTGTGACTTTTTTGTATTTTATACTATAAACTAATAAAAAAAATAATAACATAAAAATCCCGACAAAGAGAATTAGCCAGAAAGGTGCCACAGAATGTTGGGACATCTTCCTAGTCTCTCTTTGGTGTGAGTGAAGTTTGAGTGAATTTTCTCCAGGTTTAGCAAGTGACTTTTGCACTTTATTCTGGACTCAACACCCTGTAGCTATTTAGGACTGCAGCTTTTGGGTTGCGAAAGGCAACCCGCTGGGCTGTCAGGCCATGCCTTCAAAGCAAAAGTTCAAAATCGAGTTTCTAGTCCTTCAGATTACAAGGAGAGGCAATCTAAAGTCTTTATAGCGTTGTTTCCGTGAGTCGTGAGGAAAGAGATTTTGAAGTAATGGTCAAAGAAGTCGATGAAGGTGTCACACGCAGAATGCATCTGCTGTAAAAAAAAGGGCCCAACAGCATGTTAGAACATAGAATCATAAGGCTGAAAGGGACCTTGGAGGTCTTCTAGTCCAACCCCCTGCTCAAGCAGGAGACCCCATACAGTTCCAGACAAACGGCTGTCCAATCTCTACTTAAAAACCTCCAGTGTTGGAGCATTCACACTTTCTGGAAGTAACCTCCACTAATTAGTTGTTCTCACTGTGATCTCTCTTTAATGATCTTCCATTGCCTGCCATCAGGCGCTTTGGAGAATAGCTTGACTCCCTCTTCTTTGGGGCAGCCCCTGAGATACTGGAACAACTGCTATCATGTCACCCCTCGTCCTTCTCTTCATTAAACTAGACGTACCCAATTCCAGCAACCGTTCCTTGTATGTTTTAGCCTCCAGTCCCCTGATCATCTTTGTTGCTCTTCTCTGCACTCTTTCTAGAGTCTTGACATTTTTTTCGTATCGTGATGAAAAGTGAAAAGGACAGTCCCAGTTTTTCCATCCCAGGAAATGCAAAATAAGTAATTTTCAGAAGCACAGTGGGCTGGACGAAGAACACTTGTTGAATCCTGGTTTTAGGGAATTTGAGCTTGACCGCATGGTTGGGCAAGACCACCTCAAGCATTTTTCTACTAAGGGGGGGCTCTTAGGTTTGTATTAGCCTCGATTCCTTTCCCCTGGGGTGCAAAATCAACAACTCGCTTTCCAACGGAGGGAGAGAAGGGGAGGAGGAGGAGGAGGAGGACTACGGGGTCCTTGACGTTCTCTGAGCTTGGTTGTTTTCTTGCAGACGTTTCATTACCAAACTAGGTAACATCATTGAGCAGGGGGCTGGACTAGAAGACCTCCAAGGTCCCTTCCAGCTCCTATTCTATTCTATTCTATTCTATTCTATTCTATTCTATTCTATTCTATTCTATTCTATTCTATTCTATTCTATTCCATTCCATTCCATTCCATTCCATTCCATATTTTCTATTCTATTCTATTCTGTTCCGTTCTATTCCATTCCATTCCATTCCATTCCATTCCATTCCATTCCATTCCATATTTTCTATTCTATTCTATTCTATTCTATTCTATTCTATTCTATTCTATTCTATTCTATTCTATTCTATTCTATTCTATTCTATTATTATCTGCAAGAAAACAACAAAGCTTGGAGAACACCAAGGACACCACAGTTCAACCCTGATCTACAGATATTCTCTTCTATTCGAATCCCCAAACGATGGAGTCTTCTCCGAAAGGGATGGCCCTTAGACCTGGAAAGTTCTCCCATGAAACTCTGCAAGCCCTCTAACTTCCCATGATGATCTCCTGGCCCATGGCAAAGCTGTTGTAAGGCAGCAATGGGAAGCCTCTCTCTTTTTCTTCCCTCCGCTGAGCGGGGAGCCAAGGGCGGGGAAGCGTTGTCATGGCGGTGTCAAAACATTTCCATCACAACTGTACAGTTTTGGCAGAGCTGGTGGCCAATTTTGCTCCCGGATCTGCTCGGAGAGGCAGTGAAGAACGAGATGTCCCACTCCCACGGCCGAAGCTCTCCGTGGTTGTGAGAAGGAAGCACCTGGCCTCCGTGAAAACACAGGTGGCCCCCACCTTAAATGGCAGTGTGCTCAAACAACACAAGGAACCAACTGAGAGAAAGACCTGGTAGGATAGCTGCATTTGCACAATACCTAAAGACGGTTTAGAGAGTTAACCGTGGATAGCTTTGGCGGTGGCCTGTCAGGCCCCTCCCTCTATTTTGTCGCGCTTCTGTTTTAATGGCTTGCACACAAACCAGGAAGTGGGTTACAGTAATTTGGTTATTAAATTAAGCATGCCATTGCAAGAGAAGAAAAGAGAGAAGAAAGAAAAGAGAAAAAGAGAAAGAGGAGAGGGGAGGGAGGGGGGGAAGGAGTGCAATGCTTAAGCAGGCTACTCACCCTTCTGTGAAAATAATTTTGGCATTTTAGATAGGTAGAGAGATTGTTGTCTGGATTTCCCCCTCCTTTAAAAAAAAATCTATTATATTTTTTTAAATTCCACCTTTATTACTTTATTTGCATCTCAAGGTGGCAAATGTACATAAATACTCCTTCCCCTTCAGGTTTTTCCCCACAACAACAACCCTGTGGGGTGGTATGGGATGAGACAGAGGGACTAGTCCAAAGTCACCCAGCTGGCTTTCATGCCTAAGGCAGGACTAGAACTCACCGTCTCCTGGTGATTGGCTCAAAGTCAAAGTCACTCACAGCTTTCATGCCTAAGGCAGGACTAGAACTCACCGTCTCCTGGTGATTGGCCCAAAGTCACCCAGCCGTCTTTCATACCTAAGGCAGGACTAGAACTCACCGTCTCCTAGTGACTGGTTCAAAGTCATTCACAGCTTTCATGCCTAAAGCAGGATTAGAACTCACTGTCTCCTGGTGATTGGCTCAAAGTCACTCACAGCTTTCATGCCTAAGGCAGGACTAGAACTCACCGTCTCCTGGTGATTGGCTCAAAGTCACTTACAGCTTTCATGCCTAAGACAGGACTAGAACTCACAGTCTCTTAGTGATTGGCTCAAAGTCACTCACAGCTTTCATGCCTAAAGCAGGATTAGAACTCACCGTCTCCTGGCGATTGGCCCAAAATCACCCAGCCGGCTTTAATGGCTAAGGCAGGACTAGAACTCACCGTCTCCTAGTGACTGGTTCAAAGTCACTCATAGCTTTTATGCCTAAAGCAGGATTAGAACTCACTGTCTCCTGGTGATTGGCTCAAAGTCACTCAGCCAGCTTTCATGCAAGGTGATCAAACCGGTCAGTCCTAGAGGAGATCAACCCTGACTGCTCTTTAGAAGGCCAGATCCTGAAGTTGAAACTCAAGTACTTTGGCCACCTAATGAGAAGGAAGGACTCACTGGAGAAGAGCCTAATGCTGGGAAAGATGGAGGGCAATAGAAGAAGGGGATGACAGAGAATGAGGTGGCTGGATGGAGTCACTGAAGCAGGAGGCGTGAGCTTCAATGGACTCCAGAAGATGGCGGAGGACAGGAAGGCCTGGAGGAACGTTGTCCATGGGGTCGCGATGGGTCGGACACGACTTCGCAACTAACAACAAAAGACGTGTGGACTTCTGCTCCCAGAAATCCCCAGCCAGCAGGTCATCAGAGATTGGAGGCATTTTGTTCAACGGTATGCTTATTTTTGAAATGTCTCCTTTTCCAGAGCTGAGCTGGAAGTTAATAATTCCCCAGTGGCTGTATTTACCCCGCAGATTACTAGTCTAATATTTGGATGCATTGAGCTTCAGGGTGTCACGGAAATTCAGCCATCAGCTTAGCATGTTGAACGAAGCAAGCCATTTTGTTTTGGCAAGGAATCTCGTGAGAACATAGGAATGGATTTGTGAGCCCTGATGCAGGGAACATCATGTTGTACGAACCCAGTTCAAGTGAGGAAGGATTTAAACCCAGCATTTCAGTCTTGCGCCAGCTTGGGTGGGGAAAACAGGAATCCCAGTCTCCACTATACTGGGAGAGTGCCAGGCTGGGATAAGCCAGTAATTCATATTCTGTTCTCATGTACTTTAAGGCAGTAATAAATCTCTAATATACTCTCTCTTTCTCTCTCTCTGCCCGTTCAAACGGCAAGCAAAATATTTTCTCTTTAAATGGAAGTGACCTTTTGAGCTCTGTTTTTTCTTTTTTTTTTCTTTTCTTTTAGAAGAGCAGGGTACAAATGGTCGTTCTCTCGGCTTCTCTTCGCCGCTGTCAAAATTGCTGCCATTTTCTCTCTCCTCATTTTACCCACACTCTAAAAGAAAATTAAGAATAGTGCATAATGTTTGCTTAGGGCAGGGGTAGGCAACCTTGGCTCTTTTATGACTGGTGGACTTCAACTCCCAGAATTCCTGAGCCAGCATGGCTCAGCTTGGAAACTTCTCCCTTTCCCCTCAGCAGGGGCTGGCTCAGGAATTCTGGGAGTTGAAGTCCACCAGTCATAAAAGAGCCAAGGTTGCCTACCCCTGGTCTAGGAGGCTCACCGCTTAGAACAGGAGGACTTAGGGCAGGGGTAGGCAACTTTGACTCTTTTATGACTCGTGGACTTCAACTCCCAGAATTCCTGAGCCAGCCGTGCTGAGGGGAAAGGGAGAGGTTTCCAAGCTGAGCCATGCTGGCTCAGGAATTCTGGGAGTTGAAGTCCACCAGTCATAAAAGAGCCAAGGTTGCCTACCCCTGGCTTAGGGACTTGAAATCCACAAATAATTTTAGCGTTCGGATGAAGGACGGCTGAGGCCTCGCGTGAAGTTTGGGGCAACATCATTGTGGAGAAAAAAAACAACAACATAGAAACTCTAGTGCAGTTTTTCCTCAACTTTGACAACTTTCCACTCCCAAATTACACCCTGTGCCATATGGGGTTTTATAGGTAACAATCAGATCCTTGAACTCCAGCCAAAAGCAACTGCCAATGAGTGCAGCTTGCGAAGCAAAGGTGTAACATGGGTATATTGAGGCATGTCCATCACTGCCAGTGCCGTTACATTCTGGACCAGTTGAAGCTTCTAGATCAGACATGTCAAACTTGCGACGTCAAGTGACGTCGCAAGACGTATCGGGACTGTTTTGCAATGGGGTGGGCGCAGCTTCCGGATGACACATCCGGCCCGTGGGCCGGCAGTTTGACACCCCTGTATCTAGATGGTCTTCAAGGTAGAGCATGTTGCAGCAGTCGAACAAATAGAGCAGAACAGAATAACAGAGTTGGAAGGCACCTTGGAGGTCATCTAGTCCAACCCCCTGCTCAGGCAGGAAACCCTACACCATTTCAGACAAATGGCTGTCCAGTCTCTTCTTAAAAACTTCCAGTGTTGGAGCATTCACCGCTTCTGGAGGCAGGTTGTTCCACTGGTTAATTGTTCTCACTGTCAGGAAGTTTCTCCTTAGTTCTAGGTTGCTTCTCTCCTTGATTAGTTTCCATCCGTTGCTTCTTGTCCTGCCTTCGGGTGCTTTGGAGAATAGCTTGACTCCCTCTTCTTTGGGGCAACCCCTGAGATACCGGAACACTGCTATCATGTCCCCCCTCGTCCTTCTCTTCATTAAACTAGAGTCTAGACATACCCAATTCCAGCAGCCGTTCTTTGTATGTTTACCAACAGTTTACCATTGGCTTCTCTTCCGCAGTATGCACTGCTCTGCCTCCAGCATCTTTCCATATCCTGTGCAATTTATAGGTAATTGTCAACTTTACGAGATTTGTGTAGTGACCGTTTGAAGTTACAACAGCACTGAAAAAAGCGACTCACACTTAGGACCATTGCAGCATCTCCGTGCTCATGTGATTCCCCTTTGACAACTGGTATGTATTTATGACTGTTTCAGTGTCCCGGGCTCATGTGATCCCCTTTTCCGACTTTTCTTACCGGCAAAGTCATTGGGGAAGCCAGATTCACTTAACAACCTTGGTACTAGCATAACAAATGCAGTGATTCACTTAACAACGGTGGCAAGAAAGGTCTGGAACAGCGTGCACGCTTGCCCACCACTTGTGCGAATCCATATCCAATTCCCCCCCCCCGGAAAAGTTGAGGAACTCTGATGTAGGGTTCCTGCCTTGAGCAGGGGGCTGGACTAGAAGACCTCTGAGGTTCCCTTCTATGTTCTTATGATCTTGGGTGACCCAGCTGGGAATACAGACACTTGGCACCCATCCCTGTGTTCTTTGTTCATCCCTTCCAGGCTTATTTTCCCGCTGGTACAATTAGGCAGCCTTGTAAGACTTGAGGCTGATATAACTCTATTAATACTTTTTGTTTTTTGTTTTTCCTTCAAGTTATTCTTGACTGTTAGCAATTATAAGGACAAGTCCCTGCAGATTTCTTGGCAGGATTTGGGGGATTGGCTTGCTCTCGCCTCCTTCTTCTTCCCAGGGTTGAGATAGAAAGACTGTCTCCAAAGTCACCCAGTGAGCTTCATGTCCAAGGCAGGACTAGAACTCACCGTCTCCTGCTTTCTAGTCCAGTTCCTTCATCACTAGGCCAATTTTCCAGGCAGCATTTTCAGAACTGGTTTGCCCTGGTCTCTTCCTTCTTCCCAAGGCTGAAAGAGAGTGACAGGCCCAAGGTCACCCAGCTGGCTTAGTGCCTAACGCAGGACTAGAACTCACCGTCTCCTGCTGATTGGACCGAAGTCACCCAACTGGATTTTATACCTAAAGTGGGACTAGAATTCACCGTCTCCTGGTGATTGGCCCAAAGTCACCAGCTGGCTTTCATGCCTAAGGCGGGACTAGAACTCACCGTCTCCTGGTGATTGGCCCAAGTCACCCAGCCGACTTTCATGTCTAAAGTGGGACTAGAATTCACCGTCTCCTGGTGATTGGCCCAAAGTCACCAGCTGGCTTTCATGCCTAAGGCGGGACTAGAACTCACCGTCTCCTGGTGATTGGTCCAAAGTCACCCAGCTGGCTTTTGTGCCCACGGTGGGACTAGAACTCACAGCCTCCCAGTTTCTAGCCTGATGCCTTTAACTAATACACCCAACTAGCTGGCATGTTAGTAGTTTAAAAATTATATATTTTTTTAAAAAATAAATTAACCTGTTATGTTGTGAAAAACTGGGCCAAAAGAAAAAGAGAAAAAACTTTATAACTAGAAAGCAAAAATTTCAGAGAAAATCTAGGAAATAGAGGGAAATTTGGAGTGGGGGACCTATACGAGTAGCAAAACAAAAATAGAAATGCCGGTGGGGGGGAAGCAGAAATACTTAAAATATTTAATTATCCATTCGTTCTAATGTAAAGATATATGTAATCTATTTTGGCTATTTCTCTATCCCAGCCAGAGACCATTATGTCTCTTTCAATATAGCTGGAGGAATAGGATAGGTCAGTGGTGGCGAACCTATGGCACGGGTGCCAGAGGCGGCACTCAGAGCCCTCTCTGTGGGCACGCGCACCGTCGCCCCAGTCCTAGGCCTTCAGCTGGGTTTTATAAAACCTTTTTGCTTTAGGCCTCCGCTGCCGTGTGCAAAAAAAAAAAAAAAGGTTCAATCAGTCAATTTCAACTTCTCGCGGAAAAAAAAAGATCTTGCAAAGTTGGAATTGATTGATTGAACTTTTTAGTCCCACCCTGTCTGCCGTTACCACCACAGCCACGCCCACCCAATGGGCCACGCCCAGCCGGCACTCGACGATGCATAAGTGGGTTTTGGGTTGCAGTTTGGGCACTCAGTCTCTAAAAGGTTCGCCACCACTGGGATAGGTTATATTTTGACACAAAAAAGAAAGAACCAGCAGCATTCTTTTTAAAAACCTTAAAATCATTCACTGGATAAGTTTCTCCTTTTCTTAAGCCCAACTAATAAATAGTTCGCAGATGGAGCTGACTAAAAACACCCTGTATGTTTTCTCTGTGGACAAATCCATCATTTTTCCCCTGCCTTTTCCAATTTAAAGCTGTTGATCCTGCTTTTTCTCTTTCCTCCCAATCTTGGACAGGAACAAATTAGAAAGAAATTATTCCAGGTTTGTAGATTGGCTGAGTTCTATTTCAGCTCAAGATATTGTTTGGTTCCTAAATTCCCAGGGGAGATCTGTGGTTTGGGTCTCTGGCAACTGAACACTGGGAAGCTGTAATGGCATCTAAAAGATTTAATCAATTCACGATGGGCGGAAGCATTTCTGAAAGTCATTCTTGGAAATTGAGGCTGTGATTGTTGGTTAGTTTATAAAGGGTGGGGGCCACACAACTGCCTTTAGGTGCTTTGGAGAATAGAATAGAATAGAATAGAATAGAATAGAATAGAATAGAATAGAATAGAATAGAATAGAATAGAATAGAGCTGGAAGGGACCTTGGAGGTCTTCTAGTCCAGCCCCCCGCTCAAGCAGGAGAACCTATACCATTTCAGACAAGTGTCTAGCCCCTTCTTAAAAACCTCCAGTGATGGAGGGTCCACGATTTCTGGAGGCCAGCTGTCCCACTGGTTAATTGTCCTCACTGTCAGGAAGTTTCTCCTTAATTCCAGGTTGTTTCTCTCTCTGGTCAGTTTCCAACCATTGTTTCTTGTCCTTCCCTCTGGTGCTCTGGTGAACAACCTGACCCCCTCTGTCTTGTGGCAGCCCCTCAGATACTGGAATACTGCTATCATGTCTCCCCTATTTCTTCTTTTCTTTATACTGGCCAAACCCAAGTCTTGCAGCCGTTCTCGGTCTGTTTTAGTCTCCAGGCCTTGGCTGACAATGTCTTCTTTGTGGCAACCCCTGAGATATTGGAACACTGGTCTCATGTCACCCCTGCTCCTTCTTTTCATTAAACTAGAACAACTGCCTTGCTTAGCAACAAAACCTTGGGGCTCCATTGTGCTCGTAAGTCGAGGGTTACTTATATTTTACGGCCAGTTCTCGGTCTCCTCTCCAGATTTTTCTGCTTCAGCGTTCATTTAGCATTCGTTTTTGGCATTTTATTTTATTTTTAGCCAAGTCAAAACTTTTTGGGAGAAAGGAACGGCTCTCGTTGGCCTGATCCTTGCTCTGCAGGGCTGGTCTTCATGTCCTCAGAAGCCTCCATCCTGACGTCCCGTTAATGCTGGCCTGTTAGCTTGTTTGTCTTGGTCGAGAAGTTGCATGCCAAAGCCGTGCCAGCTCGGTTCCTACTGAGGCAGCCCACAGGCTGCAACAGGTGGGTGGTGCAAGTCAGAACCCACATCTGGAAAGGCTTAGCTGAACAGCTGGGAGCCTCTAAAGCTTTTGTGGTTGTTGTTTTTTATTATTATTATTACTTTTCGGTTGGCTAAACCGTTGTTCCCCTCTGAGAATTTTTTTCCGTGCCAGATGGAAGTAGATTAGGAGCGTGAAAGAAAAACAAAACAAAGGCAAAAAGGAAGCGATTCATTTGGAAAAGGAGAAAGGGGAGGGGGGGATGCCAATGGCATTTCATGCAAAGCGCCCCCCCCAGATGCCTTTTGGACTAGAGGGGGCTGGAGGGTGGATTTTCATCATATGTTGGTTTAGAACATAAAATCGTAGAATCACAGGGCTGGAAGGGGGGGACCTCAGAGGTTTTCTAGTCCAACCCCCTGCTCAAGGCAAGAGACCTTATATCATCCTGGTCAAAAGGTGGTCCAGTTTCTTTTTGGAAACCTCCAGTGTTGGAGCACCCACAACTTCCGGAGGCAAGCTCTTCCCCTGGTTAACTGTTCTCGCTGTCAAGAAATTTCTCCTTCGTTCTAGCTTGCATCTGTTTTTAATGATCTTCCCTCCGTTGCTTCTTGTCCTGCCCTCATGTGATTTGGAGAATAGAATAGAACAGAATAGAGTTGGAAGGGACCTGGAGGTCTTCTAGTCCAGCCCCCTGCTCAAGCAGGAGAACCTACACCGTCTCAGACAGGTGAATGTCCAGAGCCCATGATTTCTGGAGGCAAGCTGTTCCACTGGTCAATTGTCCTCACTGTCAGGAAGTTTCTCCTTAGTTCTAGGTTGCTTCTCTCCTTGATTAGTTTCCATCCATTGCTTCTCGTCCTGACTTCAGGTGCTTTGGAGAATAGCTTGACTCCCTCTTCTGTGTGACAGCCCCTCAAGTATTGGAAGACAATTACCAGGTGCCCCCTACTCCTTCTCTGATAGGCTAGACGTATCTAGCTCACTCAAGCGTCATCATATGATTTAGCCTCTAGATCCCCTTGTTTTCTTTGCCGCTCTTCTCTGCATACTTTCTAGGCCTTTCTTTTTCTCCAGGAATGTAAATGGACGAACCCAACTGAGGAAACGCCAACAAGACGATCCAATCTCTTCATGCAAAACTTTATTGAGGACATCATTTCGGCATGAATGAAAGCAAAACCAGTGCCGCTTAATTCCCGCGCAAACCACTATAATTGAATGATAGAATTCTCCCTCCCCTTGTTAGTGCAGGCCACATTAGTGCAGGTCACATTAAGCGTCAAGATATTGTTATGAGAAAGTGTCCTTGTGGGTTGGCAGACACCTGCTGAAACGTCCTTGGTTCCCACGGCTTGGCTTCTTGTGGTCCTGAGGCTGCATTCCATTTCCCTCTCTCCTCCCCCTTATTGTGTTGGCAAGCTGAGAAGTAATAAGCTTGACAGTAAATCTCTTCCTCTTTCCCCCTCTCCCATTCTCCAAGCAACCCTGCCAGGTAGGTTTGGGGGAGATAAAGGTGACATTCCCACCTTTCCATTAAGTGGCTTGCTTCCTTGTGTCTTAAGGGGGCTGCTGGAATCCGTCCAGACAACTAGACAAACAAGACTCTTCTTCTTTCTGAAATTTTCTTGGAAACCTAGCTTGTTTTCTGCAAAACCATGGGGGGACGACCCATCGTTTTGCAGGTAGTTTGTCGATGTACAACATTCATTTAGGGACCATTTGCAGTGATGACAGCACTGTAAAAAGTGACGTACGACCAGTCCTCACCCTTACGACCATTGCAGCATACCCATGGTGATGCGAATCAAAATTTGGCCACTTGGTAACTGGCATGTATTTATGACGGTTGCAGTGTCCTGGGGTCACGTGATCTTCTCTGGTGACCATCCCCACTGGCTTCCGACAAGCAAACTCGGGGAAACTGGATTCACTTAACGGCCATGTGATTCATTTAACAACCGGGGTGATTCGCTTAAGAACCCTAGCAAAAAAGGTCATAAAATCAGGTGCAACTCACTTAACAACCACCTGGTGCCAAGTGTGATTGTAAGCTGAGGAATTCCTGTAGTGTGATGCATGGACTAGTCCAGGAGTCCCCTTGGCCACTTTATGACTTGTGGACTTCAACTCCCAGAATTCCTCAGCCAGCATAAAGCCCAATGTGCTTTATGGCTGAGAATAAAGTGGAACTAAATCGAATCCACGTTCAGCAGTTCTGGAGATGTAACTATATGTAAAATGTGTACAGGTAAAATTGAATATTTCTAATTTATTCCCAGTTCTATAATAGTGTTTCTCAAGCTTGGCCATTTTAAGACCTGTGGACTTCAACTCCCAGGGTTCCCCAGTCAGCATGGCTGACTAAGGAATTCTGGGAGTTGGTCCTCTCAGCTTAAAAATTGCTGAGGTTGAGAGACACTGGTCTACAAGTTGCATTTTCTCCATTCATCCTTTCTGTTGCTGATATCTTGAGGAGGTTATCAAATAGATAACCCAGTAGGTGTCAAGATGCAACATGCTTTGAGGTGTGCAGCCATCATCTTGACACCCACAGGAAAGGGGCAGCGCTTGCATCACAACACCACAACACAGCTGACATGTTTTGGATCCCTCCCCTTTTTTCTTGATCCTGCAGATTTATCTGGCCACCTGTCTTAAATGAATAAACTCTGAAAGCTTTTGCTTCCTCCCCCCTCCACAGATGCCATTAGCTAGGAATGTTCTCCATTTGTCTAGTTTAATGAAAAGAAGGACGAGGGGGGACATGATAGCAGTCTTCCAATATCTCAGGGGTTGCCACAAAGAAGAGGGAGTCAAGCTATTCTCCAAGGCACCTGAGGGCAGGACAAGAAGTAATGGATGGAAACTAGTCAAGGAAAGAAGCAACCTGGAACTGAGGAGAAACTTCCTGACAGTTAGAACAATTAACCAGTGGAACAACCTGCCTCCAGAAGCGGTGAATGCTCCAACACTGGAAGTTTTTAAGAAGAGACTGGACAGCCATTTGTCCGAAATGGTGTAGGGTTTCCTGCCTGAGCAGGGGGTTGGATTCGATGACCTCCAAGGTCCCTTCCAACTTTATTATTATTATTATTATTATTATTATTATTATTATTATTATTATTATTATTATTATTATTATTATTATTATTATTATTATTATTATTATTATTATTTTCTGTAAGAAAAAAGATATTTGGCATCTCCAAGGGAGTTGTCTTCCCGTCTCACCCAGGAGATGGGGAAAGAACGTTCTCCAAATGGCTTTGGCCCAAGACTACAGAAATCTAGAGCTAGATTGAATTTTTCTGGACTGATTCCAGACTGCTCCACGATACTCCTATATTATGTCTTTGGATGGAGATGGGATCGAAGAAGCCAGGGAGATGCCTCTAAAATTGCATGTGTCACGTTTGGAAAGATCGTGGCTCATTCTGTATCCCCCAAAGAGAACATCTGGAAGTTTTCTATCGAGGTTGAAAGGTTGTGTCCACCAAAGTTGAATTCGGAAAGAACTGGCAACTCATAACAACGGATCTTTCCATAACATTCTTCCTCGCCAAATTCCTCTTGCTCAGCTGAACCATGAATTCTTGCATTTGACTTCAGGCCAGGGGGGAAAAAAACCCGACCTTTCTTTCACATCCCAGACCCACAACTGCTCGGGATCCTAAATCACGAGTATTGATAGCAGTGTCCCAATGTCTAAGGGGCTGCCACAAACAAGAGGGGGGATCAGTGGTGGGATTTAGCTGGTTCGCACCAGTTCGGCAGAACCGGTAGCTAAATTTTGTTGAGTTCGGAGAACCGGCTGAATGCATACCGCTTCCGGAAGTCCGTTCTAGGCCTCAGAGGCCTGGAGGAGGCCTCCCAGGCCTAGAACATGGATGGTACGTGGATACCATTTCTGGAAGTCCATTCTAGGCCTCAGAGGCCTGAAGGAGGCCTCCCAGGCCTAGAACAGCCCACCAGTAGTATGTGGATGCCATTTCCGGAAGTCCGTTCTAGGCCTCGGAGGCCTGGAGGAGGCATCCCAGGCCTAGAACAGCCCACCAGAAGTGCGTGGATGCCACTTCCAGAAGTCCATTCTAGGCCTTGAATGCCCAGGCCTGCATCCATGCAGAGAACCGGTTGTTCAGGTATTTGAATCCCACCACGGAGGCGGGGGGATCAACCTATTCTCCAAAGCACCTGAAGGCAGGACAAGAAGCAATGGATGGAAACTAATCAAGGAGAGAAGCAACCTGGAACTAAGGAGAAATTTCCTGACAGTGAAAAGGATTAATCAGTGGAACAACCTGCCTCCAGAAGTTGTAGATGCTTCATCATTGGAGGATTTTAAGAAGAGACTGAACAGGCATTTGTCTGAAATGGTATAGGGTCTCCTGCTTGAACAGGGGGTTGGACTAGAAGACCTCCAAGGTCCCTTCCAACTCTGTTATTCTGTTCAGTTTTGTTCGATTGGTTTGACTGCTGCAACATGCTCTACCTGGGCCTGCCCTTGAAGACCATCTAGAAGCTTTTTTCTGTTACATCTCTCATAATGATAACCTTTAATTTGTAAATGAGATTTGCCTCAGAGAACAGGTAGTCTTTCAGCTGCAACCATAATTGAGCCCTACAAGTATGGTTTCAAGTACAGGTAGTCCTTGACTTACAACCATTCCTTTAGTGACCATTCAAAGTTACAACAGCACTGAAAAAAGTGATTTATGACCGTTTTTCACACTTACAACCTTTGCATCATCTCTGCAGTCACATGATCAAAATTCAGACATTTGGCAAACTGACTCATATTTATGACAGTTGCAGTGTCCTGGGGTCATGTGATCCCCTTTTGTGACCTTCTGACAAGCCAAGTTAGTGGGGGAAGCCAGATTCACTTAACAACCGTGTGACTAACTTAACAACGGCAGTGGCAAGAAAGGTCGTAAAATGGGGCAAAATTCAGTCTCACTTCACAACAATAATTTTGGGCTCAACTGTGGTCATAAATTTGTACAGGTCACACTGCATATGGACAGATTTATTTGCTGCATCCAAAGTCTGCCAGACTGAGGCCTGTTAAATTGAGGGTTTCCTGGGTGGTTGTTTTTTTTTTTTTTTTTTAAATGCATCAGTCTGGAAGGATCATCACAGGCAAGGCCTTTCTAAGAAATTTGTGAGTGTCAAAAAACCTAGCTGAGTTTGCATGCGACGCAAAGCCTTTTTTAGCACAAGAGGCATCTGGTGTTACCGTGTTTGCATAAGTTGCTGGGTTTGTTCAGTGTTAACCTTGGTTAGTTTTTAATGTGGCGTAGGGTGTTGTATGCACCAAGGTCCTTTCTATTTGGTTAACCTTTCTCTTGGGAAAACCCAGAAACTGGGTGAATACAGTAACCAGGTTAAGCATGTCGAATGAATGCAACAGCAATTTCAAATAGCACAAGTGTCTAAAACAGGGGTCTTCAAACTTGGCCCTTTTATGACTTGTGGACTTCAACTCCCAGAATTCCTCAGTCGGCCATTTTGATGAAACTGCAGGCTTGGATCCAGACCAGGGGTCTTCAAACCTGGCCCTTTTCTGACTTGTGGACTTCAACTCCCAGAATTCCTCAGCCAGCATGGGGGAACTATGGCCCCTTCATGACTTGTGGACTTCAACTCCCAGAATTCCTCAGCCAGCGTGCCTGGCTGAGGAATTCTGGGAGTTGAAGTCCACAAGTCATAAAAGGGCCAAGTTTGAAGACCCCTGGTCTAAACTGACGACTGACAACTATTTGTTTAGCAATCGTTTGAAGTTACAGTGGTTATGACCATCCTATCATCCCCACAGTCACGGTATCAAAATTTGAGTGCTTAGCCACCGGCATGTGTTTATGATGGCTGTACTGTCCTGGGATCATGTGATCCCCATTTGCCACCTTCCCAGCTGGCTTCCGACAAACAAAGTCAATGGGGAAAGCTGGATTTGCTTAACAACCATGTGATTCACTTAACAACCGCAGTGATTTCGCTTAACTGCCATGGCAGGTCATAAAATCAAACGCGACTCACTTAAACAACCAGCTTTTATTTTCCTTATTTATTAAATTTATATGCCGCCCATCTCACTACCAGAGCCTTGCTTAGCAATGGGAAAGTCTGGTCCCAATTATGTCATAAGTCGAGGACTATCTTTATAGCCAGTAGGATTGGCAGGAGATCTTAGCCACGGTGACCCAAAACAGCTTGGTTTATTGATAGCACTTATATACTGCTTCACAGTGCCTTTACAGCCCTCTTTAAGCAGTTTACAGAGTCAGCCTGTTGCCCCCAACAATCTGGGTCCTCATTTTGCTGACCTTGGAAGGACGGAAGGCTGAGTCAACCTTGAGCCAGTCAGGATTGAACTCCTGGCAGTGGGCAGAGTTTGCCTGCAATACCTCATTCTAACCACTGCACCATCATGGCTCCTTCCTTCCTTCCTTCCTTCCTTCCTTCCTTCCTTCCTTCCTTCCTTCCTTCCTTCCTTCCTTCCTTCCTTCCTTCCTTCCCAATAGTACTTAGACTTCACAGCCCTCTCTAAGCGGTTTACAGAGTCATCTTATTGCCCCCAACAATCTGGGTTCTCATTTTACTCACCTTGGAAAGATGGAAGGCTGAGTCAACCTCAAGCCCCGTCAAGATCGAACTGCTGGCAGTGGGCAAAATTAGCCTGCAATACTGCATTCTAAACACTGCCTCACCACCGCTCTTATTGATATCAGGTTTATTGCAAGAAAAGAGGGATTCGGTTACAGAATCTTGGAAACTGATTGTGTGATATTTTAGCCCTCCCCTCCTCCATCAGCAGGTATATTAAGGCACATCGATATCTTTGGTCTGTTTTCTAATTCTTGATATAAGAGAAGCCGGCTACCCATTTATGAGAAGCCCAAAGGAAGGTTTATTTATTTATTTATAACTATTTATAACCGTGACTATTGAAGATGGTGAATTTGTGGGGGATACGTATCCCCCAGTGGCTAGCTTTTATAGTTGGTGTATAAACCGTGGGTTTAATTCTATTTTCGCTTCCTTTCAGGGGATCCACCTCAGGCATCTGCTTGGCTTGGCCAATGTTTTCTCTACTTGCTAATAATGATCTTTGAGAAGACGGCAGTCGGTCTTGTCTTACTTATTCCTGGTTGGACCAAGGTAAGGAAGAAGAAGCGGACTCAAATCTTCTGTTACTCATTAACTTTACTGACTTTTAAGGGACAAATTAGCATACGGATTTAAACGCTTCCTTTGAGAGGTAGAAAGATCTGTCTGTCTGTCTGTCTGTCCATCTATCTAATCTATCTATCTAATCTATCACATCTGTCTGTCTATCTATCTATCCCTATGCATCCTTCTATCCATCCAACCATCCATTAACTATCTCCTCCCTCCCTCCCTCCCTCCCTTCCTTCCTTCCTTCCTTCCTTCCTTCCTTCCTTCCAATCTCCGTATCTGTCTGTCTGTCTGTCTGTCTATCTATCTATCTATATGTATATATGTATATATATTTCCACCTTTATTGTTTTTGAAAATATCAGCTTCTGATGACATTCATCAGGACCTGCAGTTTTCTTGGCAGTACAGATAGACCTCAAATTAATGACCAGTATTAAGCCCAGAACTTCCGTTGTCAAGCAAGACAGTTGTTAAGTGAATTTTGGCCCCTTTTACAACCTTCTTTGCCATGGTTGTTAAGGGGATTGCTGCAGATGTGAAGTTAGCAGTAGGAAAGTTACCTAGATGGGTGGCTAATATATTTTATAAATAAATAATATCCCTGTTAAGTAGATCTGGCTTCCCCATTGACTTTGCTCGTCAGAAATTGGCAAAAGGGGATCACGTGACCCAAAGGCACGGCAACCATCATAAATACATTCCCCACCATCCAGTCAGAACCTGAAGAAGCTTCTTGGATGAGAAGCGAAACGTCTTCAAAGAAAAACAAGAAAGTCCAGCTGCCTCCTGAAAAAAGCACCATTGAGGCAATCATGACTTGGATGATTGAGAATCTCCATAGACCTCATAAATACATGACAGCTGTCAAGCATCCAAATTTTAATCACACGACAGGGGGATGCTGCAACGGTCATAAGTGTGAAAAATGGACATAAGTCACTTTTTTCAGTGCCTTTGTAACTTCAAACAATCACTAAAATAATGGTTGTAAGTCGAGGACTATTTGTAATAATAGAAGGGGTTCGCCATTGCTTTCCTCCATGTTGTTATTATTTTTTTAATTTCAATTTCCCAATCTAATCTGCAGCCCGGTGATTTCCTGGTGGTCTCTTGTCCAAATATTATTCAGGCCCAGCTCTGCTGTGTCCGGACCAGATTTCTTCTCCATAAAAGGACTCTGCCTCTTTTTTTTCTCTCTTTCTCAGTTTCAGGAAATTCTTCTGGATTACATCCCTTCTCCTCAGCTGGAGCTGGTCTTGGTGATGCTGGTGGTTCCTTTTATAGTCAATGTGAGTTAAAGGTTTAGAAGGAAATGCTTCTAAAGGGAGCTGAAAACCCCTTTACCTCCTGTTGGGGAGAGAGAAGGACACAGGATTTAGCATTTGTCATTCAATGGTCACGAGGGACGGAAAAACCTTTGCCTTGGAACATATGACTCCTTTGCTTCTTTATAGATAATTTAGATGCATAGGGCCATTCAATTCAGCAGCAATTCTGCGTAGTGTACGGATTGAAAACAGGAAGGGACAAAAACCGGTCCTAGCAGCAAACATAATGGGGAAGACAATTATCCTAGCAGAAACAGACGTTATTTTAATTTAATTTTTTATTTCTTTCTTTCCTGTCTTTATTCATTTTACAAATAATTGAAGTTGACGAACATATCCAACACAGCTGTTTTCCCCACAACAACAACTACTGTATGTGAAGTGGGCTGGATTGAGAGAGAGGGACTGGCCCAAAGTCACCCAGCTGGCTTTCATGCTTAAGGCAGGACTAGAACTCACCATCTCCTGGTGATTGGCCCAAAGTCACCCAGCTGGCTTTCATGGTTAAGGCAGCACTAGAACTCATTGTCTCCTGGTGATTGGCCCAAAGTCACCCAGCTAGCTTTCATGGTTAAGGCAAGACTAGAACTCACCATCTCCTGGTGATTGGCCCAAAGTCACCGAGTGGCTTTCATGGTTAAGGCAGGACTAGAACTCACCATCTCTTGGTGATTGGCCCAGACTCACCCAGCCGACTTTCATTGTTAAGGCAAGACTAGAACTCGCCATCTCCTGGTGATTGGCCCAAAGTCACCCAGTCGGCTTTCATGGTTAAGGCAAGACTAGAACTCACCATCTCCTGGTGATTGGCTCAAAGTCACCCACAGCTTTTATGCCCAAATCCTTGTACCTTAACCATTAACCCAAACTGGTATGGGACAGGTGGGTGAAAGAGGTTGTCAGAAATTGTCTAAAGCAGGGTTTCTCAATCTTGGGGATTTAAGACATGTTTCAATTCCCAGAATTCCCCAGCCAGCATGTGTGGACTTCAGCTCCCAGAATTGCCCAATCAGGCATGCTTGCAAGATTTTGAAAGCAATAGTGATGTTCCTGGATAAAAGTTAATGACTCCCCCCCCCACACCCCATCCAGCAGTACAGTATAAAATTATGTCTGGCTATTGGGCAGGAAATTGACAAATTTATTAGTCAAATAACAGGAAGCCAACACCCTAGCAGCCTAGCTTGTTCTGTCAAGACCCAAATTACATTAAAACAGAAACAGAAAATGTTGGTGGAGCATCTGTTAATCAGATGTTAAACTAGTTAGAACAGGGGTCTTCATACTTGGCTCTTTTATGACTTGTGGACTTCAACTCCCAGAATTCCTCAGCCAGGCACGCTGGCTGAGGAATTCTGGGAGTTGAAGTCCACAAGCCATAAAAGGACCAAGTTTGAAGACCCCTGAGTTAGAACAAAACAAACAAGCATAATAAAGCTAAGCTGCCAGAAACCATAACAGCATAGGAAGACCAGGGAACCTAACATTACTATAGGCAGGTGGTAGCTGCTCTCAGGTTACGTATAATGTAAAAGCTACACAAGGTCAAATCTTGCTAACCCACCAGAATGAAAGCAACGCCATTAAGAGAATCAGTGATCCCAACTATTATAACTGCCTATAAAATATAGAGATGGGTTTGGCACCATTCATTTATATTTTTTGTCTCTTTATACTTACAACCACAACGGAGTCCAAAATTTCCTTTGCTAAGCAAGACAGTTGTTAAATGACTGTTGCCCCATTTTACGACCTTTCCTGCCACTGTTATTAAGTGAAGCGCTGCAGTGGTTAGGCTAGTAACACGGTTGTTAAGTGAATCTGGCTTCCCCCGTTGACTTTGCTTGTCAGAAAGTCCCCAAAGGGGATCACGTGACCCCGGGACGCCGCAACCGTCATAAGTCCATGCCAGTTGCCGAGCCTCTGAATTTTGACCCCGTGACCCTGGGGATGCTGTAACGGTCGTAAGTGTGAAAAAGGGTCATGGGTCACTTTTTAAAGTGCCGTTGTAACTTTGAATGGCCACTAAATAAGCTGTTGCAAGTCAAGGACTGCCTGTAGTTTTATGTCTTGTTTCCTAAAAAGCATGGCTGGCTGGGGAATTCTGGGAATTGAAGTCCACCCATCTTACAATTGCCAAGGTTGAGAAGCACTGGTCTACACGTACAGTACAAGCATTTTCTTTCCTTTTTTCCTCCCTCTCCTTTTAAGGCGGTCATGTTCTGGGTTGTCGACAGCTTGATGATGAAGAAACACAAGAAGAAGGAAAAGCTGGAAGTCATCGTAGTGGAATATCCTGAAGCCTTGAAAGATGACGATGTCCAGGTAAGAGAAGAATCCTGGACTGTTGCAGGAGAAAATGGTTGGGTGCACTGCTGAGCTTTGAAGAGTCCCTTTGACGTTTGCTCCGTTGAAGCATCTTTTCACAGCGTTGCTTTTCCTTTGTCTATTTTAGGAAACAAACGACTTGAGAACAGGCTGTTTGACTTGGCCTATTCTTGGCACGTGGTGTCTGTGGGTGTGTTGGTGCGTGTGTGTGAACGTACACAAGCATTCCTTTCCCCCCTTCCCCCTTTAACTGGAGATAAACTAATCCCTGTTTTAAAACAAGCTGGAGGGGCTGCTGTCACACACCCCCCCCCACTTATAAATATTTCCACGCCAGAAAATGCAGTTTAAGCGATGGAGAACTTGACGCAGACCGTTATCGCCGTGCGCAAAGTTCGCATTCACGTAACAGAGGGAAAAACCCATCACACATTCACTAGGCTTGGCAGAGAAAATGGCCAATAATAAGCAGGAAAACCCAAAACTCAGCAAAAATGCACCTTCTCAATTTGGGATATCCTCTGAGCACCCTCTAGGTTCAATGGTGTGTGTATGTGGGGGGGGGGGGGAAATCCGGCTTATTTTTCCAGCCAGCCTTTGTTCTCTGTTGATGCACATGAGGGATTGTGTACTCAGTCATCTGGACGTCTCTGTTTGCACATGTGCTGTCTGTGGCCAAAGGGCGATAGTTATCGGTGCTGTCTCTGCCTTCACACACGCACACCGCCTTGCAAGTCTCCACATCCTTTCAAAATGTTTATGGCGTTGCAGCTGACTCCCTCTCTCTCTCTCTGTGCAGTCTTTTTAGGGAAAAGGATACCCTGTGCAGTGATAGTACCATTTTATACTGCACTGTATAATAATAATAATAATAAAGTTGGAAGGGACCTTGGAGGTCATCAAGTCCAACCCCCTGCTCAGGCAGGTAACCCTATACCATTTCGGACAAACGGCTGTCCAGTTTCTTCTTAAAAACTTCCAGCGTTGGAGCATTCACCGCTTCTGGAGGCAGGTTGTTCCACTGGTTAATTGTTCTAACTGTCAGGAAGTTTCTCCTTACTTCTAGGTTGCTTCTCTCCTTGATGAGTTTCCATCCGTTGCTTCTTGCCTTGCCCTCAGGCGCCTTGGAGAATAGCTTGACTCCCTCTTCTTTGGGGCAGCCCCTGAGATATTGGAAGACTGCTATCATGTCCCCCCTCGTCCTTCTCTTCATTAAACTAGACATACCCAATTCCATCAACCTTTCCTTATATGTTTTAACCTCCAGTCCCCTAATCTTAATGCTGTTCTGGTCACTTAATGGTGTTCTGGTCACCACGATACAAAAAAGCTTTTGAGATCTGGAAAGTGTACAGAGAAGAGCAACAAAGATGATTAGGGGTCTGGAGGCTAAACTGTATGACAAGCGGTTGAGAATTCGAATCAGAATTGAGCTGGAAGGGACCTTGGAGATCTTGTAGTCCAGCCCCCTGCTCAAGCAGGAGACCCTATACCAGGGGTCTTCAAACTTGGCAACTTTAAGACTTGTGGACTTCTTCAAACTTGGCAACTTTAAGACTTGTGGACTTCAACTCCCAGAATTCCTCAGCCAGACCTCAGGGCTGGCTGAGGAATTCTGGGAGTTGAAGTCCACAAGTCTTAAAGTTGCCAAGTTTGAAGACCCCCTGCCCTATACCATTTCAGACAAGTGGCTGTCCAGTCTCTTCTTAAAAACCTCCAGTGATGAAGCAGCCAAAATTGTTCCACTGGTTAACTGTAGGAAGTTTCTCCTTAATTTCAGGTTGTTTCTCTCCTTGATTAGTTTCCATCCGTCATTTCTTGTCTTGCCTTCTGGTGCTTTGGAAAATACATTGACCCCCTCCTCCTTGTGGCAGCCTCTCAGATACTGGAATAGTGCTATCATGCCCCCCTCCCCTAGTCCTTCTTTTCTCTAGACTGGCCATACCCAAACCTTGCAACCCTTCTTCATATGTTTTAGTCGCCAGGCCTTTAATCATCTTAGTTGCTCTTCTCCGCACTTTTCCCAAAATCTCAACCTCTTTTTTGTAAGGTGCTGACCAAAACTGGATGCAGTTAAGGGAAATAGGTATGTCTAGCCTCTCGAAGAGAAGGATTAGGGGAGACATGGTAACTCTCTTCTAATACTTGAGAGGCTGTCACAGAGAAGAGGGGATTGACTTATTCCCCAAAGTACCAGAGACCAGGATAAGAAGTAATGGGTGGAAGCTGGTTAAATAGAAATCCATCCTAGAAGCAAGGAGAAATTTCCTGACAGTGAGAACAATTAATCATTGGTGTAGCTTGCCTTCTGGATTTGTGGGTGCTCCGTCATTTTCAAAAATAGACTGGACCCTGGAAGTCTTTAAGAAGAGATTGGACAGCCATTTGTCTGAAATGGTATAGGGTTCCTGCCTGAGCAGGGGGTTGGACTAGATGACCTCCAAGGTCCCTTCCAACTTTATTATTATTATTATTATTATTATTATTATTATTATTATTATTATTATTATTATTATTATTATTATTATTATTATTATTATTATTATTGCTGTTGTTATTGTTATTGTTATTATTATTTATTATTATTATTATTATTATTATTAAACAACCTTGTGAATAACTTAACTGCAGTGATCCACTTAACGACTGTGGCAAGAAAGGTCATAAAACGGGGCAAAACTCAACAACTGTCTTGCTTAGCAACAGAAATTTTGGGCTCGATTGTCGTAATTTGAGGACTAACCTGTGATCAAATTAGCAGGAAAACTCTTTATCAGGGTTTATCTTTCCTGAACTTAAAAGAGTCAGGACACTTTAAAAGTTCTGCTTCCTCTGATTGCTGTTTGCTCATATTTGTTAACGGATGGTTCTGATTGGCAAATGATAAGAAAATATGGCCCACGAAATTAATTTTTGAATGCTTTTTCCCCCCTTTCCTTCACAGGTCCTCCTTTGCCCCACTTTGGATTTTGACAGCTCCAGAAGTGACGTAGATCTCTTAGCATCTCCTCCTCAAAGCCGGAGCCCCAGCTTAAAACACTGAGATTATTGAGTGGCCCTTTCATAATTCCAAGCTGAACCCCCCCCAAAATTTTTTTTTTAAAAAAAAGGATCTTCATTTTAGAGACCACACTGGAAATGAGAAATTGTAAAACACAACCCACTAAATCAGGGTTCTTCAAACTTGGCCCTTTTATGACTTGTGGACTTCAACTCCCAGAATTCCTCAGCCAGGCACGCGTGCCTGGCTGAGGAATTCTGGGAGTTGAAGTCCACAAGTCATAAAAGGGCCAAGTTTAAAGAGTTGGCACTAAAATATCCTAAGATGGTTTGTACCTGTGGCCTGTTGCATTTGAAATGCCTTTTTTTTGGGGGGGGGGGGGATATGTTGCTGGGTTATTTAAGGGACTTAAAATTGTGGGGGTTTGGTTGTATATTGTCCTGCTGATTGCAGATGAACTGTTTATTCTGGCTGGCCAGTTGGTTATAAGTTTGGCTTGATTCTGCATCTTAGCACTTTTTAAAAACAAAAAATAAATAAATAAATAAATAAATAAAAAATGAGAATGAAGATGAATTTGCCTTGTGCAAACCTGAATGACTCACAAGAGCACAAACCACTTGTAAATAGAATCCGGTTACAAAGACGGTTATTTAAAAAGCCTTGCTGTTTGGCCTGAGTGACTCAAATTTTTTTACTACTCTTTTGTAAGAATAATAAATATTTCATATTCAAACGGCTACGGAAGCTGTCGCTGTGTGTGTGCTCTTATCTCTGCTTTCAAAAAAAATGGAAACTTGGGCTGCGTGCATGCTTGCGTGGAAAATTATTTTATAGCTGGTATTCTTTTTCTTTTTTTTTAATTTTAATTTTTCCTTTTTCACTTTACAATTTACAAAACAAAATACATTTTTTTCTTCCTTAACAGTACTGTGTCCTCTGTTTTTTACATTTATTTACAGTTGGTTACATAGCTTTCCTACTTTTTTGTTCTTTGATCTAACCAAACATAACACTTGTTCCATATCTCGTAATATTCTGTTGCGTCCTTATCCTTTATTTCTAAAGTAAGCTTGTACATTTCAGCGCATGCTAGTATCTTATAAATGATCATTAAGTTATGAGAATACTGCCAGGGGAATTCTGGGAGCTGAAGTCTACACATGCTGGCTGGGGAATTCTGGGAGTTGAGGCCCAACCCTCTTAAAATGGCTCAGCTTGAGAAACACTGGGCTAAGTTTGAGTAGCTGAGCCTTCCTTTGTAAAAATGGGATTTTATATCTCCAAGGGAAGTAACAAAACCCAGACTTGTATGCTTTTTAATAAGTTCTCTTTCACAGCCTCTATAATGAACAGAAACGAAGAGGCAAAACATTTTACAAAGTTATCCTTTCCTGCAGTGTGCATTTTGCCTTTTTAGGGCGGACCTTAAAATCACTGTGTTTGTGAGTTGGCCCACTTAACACCGAGAGAGCTCTTTTAATTGACATGTGCAGTTGGTTACCTTTCTTGAACCTTCAGCCGCTCTTTGTGGGGGGTTTTCAGCTCATTCTTTGGCCATGGAAAACGGCTGTTGTTTAAATTAGCATCTCTTTCACCTCATTACCAATTGTTTGCTTAGCAAGATTTTGTTTGATCTTTGAGCTAAATTGCTTTGTGTGTGTGGTTTTTTTTTAGTTTAAACAGGAAGCCTAGACATAAATTATTTTTTAAAAATACATTAACTGTGTTTGTTTTTCTAAAGAGAGAAGCAAGGGAGTGGCAGACTTAAAATTCTTTCTGTGCTTTTCAAATATTTGTCTCTAATCTTTATGACATGATTTATTTGGCTGCTGTTCCATTCTGCTTTTTATTTTATTTGCTCGTGGCTGAAGCATCTCTGGAGTGGTCATAAAAGTCAAGATGGTGGCCATGATAGAACTATTCTATTCTATTCTATTCTATTCTATTCTATTCTATTCTATTCTATTCTATTCTATTCCATTCCATTCCATTCCATATATTCTATTCTATTCTATTCTATTCTATTCTATTCTATTCTATTCTATTCTATTCTATTCTATTCTATTCTATTCTATTCTATTCTATTCTATTCTTCTATTCTATTCCATTCCATTCCATTCCATTCCATTCCATTCTCCTATTCTATTCTATTCTATTCTATTCTATTCTATTCTATTCTATTCTATTCTATTCTATTCTATTCCATTCCATTCCATTCCATTCCCTATTTTATATCCTCTATTCTATTCTATTCTATTCTATTCTATTCTATTCTATTCTATTCTATTCTATTCCATTCCATTCCATTCCATTCCATTCCATTCCATTCCATTCCGTATTCTATTCTATTCTATTCTATTCTATTCTATTCTATTCTATTCTATTCTATTCTATTCTATTCTATTCCATTCTATATTCTATTCCATTCTATATTCTATTCCATTTCATTCTGTATTCTATTCCATTCCGTTCCGTTCCGTTCCGTTCCGTATTCTATTCTGTTCTGTTCTGTTCTGTTCCGTTCCGTTCCGTATTCTATTCTATTCTATTCTATTCTATTCTATTCTATTCTATTCTATTCTATTCCATTCCATTCCATTCCATTCCATTCCATTCCATTCCATTCCGTATTCTATTCTATTCTATTCTATTCTATTCTATTCTATTCTATTCTATTCTATTCTATTCTATTCTATTCTATTCTATTCTATTCCATTCCATTCCATTCCATTCCGTATTCTATTCTATTCTATTCTATTCTATTCTATTCTATTCTATTCTATTCTATTCTATTCTATATTCTATTCCATTCTGTATTCTATTCCATTTCATTCCGTATTCTATTCTATTCTATTCTATTCTATTCTATTCTATTCTATTCTATTCTATTCTATTCTATTCTATTCTATTCTATTCCATTCCATTCCATTTCATTCCGTATTCTATTCTATTCTATTCTATTCTATTCTATTCTATTCTATATTCTATTCCATTCTGTATTCTATTCCATTTCATTCCGTATTCTATTCTATTCTATTCTATTCTATTCTATTCTATTCTATTCTATTCTATTCTATTCTATTCTATTCTATTCTATTCTATTCTATTCTATTCTATTCCATTCCATTCCGTATTCTATTCTATTCTATTCTATTCTATTCTATTCTATTCTATTCTATTCTATTCTATTCTATTCTATTCTATTCTATTCTATTCTATTCTATTCTATTCTATATTCTATTCTATATTCTATTCCATTCTGTATTCTATTCCATTTCATTCCGTATTCTATTCTATTCTATTCTATTCTATTCTATTCTATTCTATTCTATTCTATTCTATTCTATTCTATTCTATTCCATTCCATTCCATTCCATTCCATTCATCTGGTAATATATAATAACACCCCTCCCCCCCGTTAGGTTAAGACCCCAAAGCCCAGTAAAAGTGAATCATTTGAATTTCTTCCAGAATGTTTCTAATTTTTTTTTCTGACCCTGATTCTAGAAAAAAGTAAGCAATGCTGGCTGAGGGATTCTGGGAGTTGAAGTCCACCCATCTTAAAGTTGCTAAAGTTGAGAAACACTGGTCTGGCAGACATTGAATTAGAGAAAAAGATTTTTGACACAAACATGCAAACAAATGTGCCCGTTGAATGGAAAAAGAATGGATCAGCTGAAGTGAAGCTGGTTTGGTTCTGCTTGTAGCCTAAGTGGGCCAGCATCTAGAATGGTGATATATAGTGTGCATTTATGAGAATCTTGGACATGTTTGCAAAATTCAGATTCTTTCAAAAGTAATAACAAATAAAGGAAATTTAGCAGCCCACTTTGGAAGTGATTAACTGAGAAAAGTTGTGTTAGAGTTGTGAGATCATGTGACCCTATTCTGAGTGGTACCATAGGGTTATAAGATGCTAAACACAGCATGCAGATCCAGGTTAAGTCGCTTTTAAGATATTAACAGGACAAAAAAATAACAGAGTTGGAAGGACCTTGGAGGTCTTCTAGTCCAGGGCTTTTCAACCTGTGGTACGCGTAGCACTTGTGGTACATTAACAAGTGGCAGGTGGTAGGCAGCCCTGCCTAGCCAAGTGTAGTGGGGGAGGGAAAGAGCCAGCGCAGGCAAGGACTTACAGTGAGAGAGTCCTCTGGAGCTGCAGTGGCTGGGGAGAGACGGCCCAGGCTCAGTTCTGGCTCACCCTCCCCCATGAGAAAGAGGGAGGAGATGGAGAGTGGAAGGGTTCTTTTGTGCTTTTGTGACTTTGAAGTTCTGGGATTTGTGCAATGTGGGCTTTGTGTTCTTAAAGAGTGTTTGGCAATTTCTATTTGGCTGATGGCTCATGTCTTGTGTTAGCTTCTATTGCTCTCCTATTGTTAGCTGTAAGTTTTGCTGCAAGGGATTTTGAAGTATTTTTCTCCTGAATGGATTTTGCCTGAGGAGCCATTTGGGATTTTGCCTGTGGAGCCATTTGGGGAGGCTGCCTTAGCCGGCAGCCAGCTTAAGTGCTGGCTGCGCTCCTTAACTTTCCTTTCTAGCCAGTAGCTAATTCTTAAAGGGGAAGTGCCTTTTTAAGCTAGTTCATTCAGCAGCTTGTCTTTTCTTTCTCTGGAGGCTTTTCCTTGTTTGATGAATATATGGAAGAGAGAAAATATGGGGGGGGGTTTTTTTCAAATTCTTCCTTCAGAAGGAGATGGGAATGAGAAAGAGGGAGGCAGGGAAGGAAGGAGGGAGGGAGGGAAGTCCCGCCTTAGCACTTGGCCACCAGCAGCCCTGCCATTGACTTTACTTGTCAAAAGGTTGCAAAAGGGGATCACATGACCCTGGGACACTGTGACCATCATAAATATGAATCAGTTGCCAAGCATCCAAATATAAATCACATGACCCTGGGCATGCTTCAATGGTCATAAGTGTGAAAAATGGTCGTAAGTCATTTCAGTGCAAATGCAACTTTGAACAGGTGTTTTTTTTTGGTCATCAAGTTTCTGACACCTTGCTAGGTGGTACTCGAATATTACCATATCCTAAAAGTGGTACAGTCGGTGAAAAGGTTGAAAAGCCATGTTCTAGTCCAATCCCCTGATCAAGCAGGAAACCCTATACTATTCCAGACAAATGATTGTCCAGTCTCTTCTTAAAAGTCTCCAGTCTTGGAGCATCCACAATTTCTGAAGGCAAGCGGTTCCACTGGTTAACTGTCAGCAAATTCCTCCTTAGTTCTAGGTTGCTTCTCTCTTTGGTTAGTTTCCATCCGTTGCTTCTTGTCCTGCCTTCAGGCACTTTGGAGAATAGCTTGACTCCCTCTTCTTTGGGGCAGCCCCTGAGATATTGGAAGGCTGCTATCATGTCACTCCTAGTCCTTCTCTTCATTAAATTAGACATACACAATTCATGCAACCATTCTTCATACCTCTGCACCCTTTTAAGAGTGTCAACATCTTTTTATATTGTGGCGACCAAAACATTAATTAATTAAAGATTCACCTCACCCCATATGTGTTAGTGGCTTCAATTATGCAGAAATGTTTTCATCACATGCAACTCTTTTGTAAACCGGTCAGTCCTAGAGGAGATCAACCCCGACTGCTCTTTAGAAGGCCAGATCCTGAAGTTGAGACTCAAGTACTTTGGCCACCTAATGAGAAGGAAGGGCTCACTGGAGAAGAGCCTAATGCTGGGAAAGATGGAGGGCAAGAGAAGAAGGGGATGACAGAGAATGAGGAGAACGAGGGGGCTGGATGGAGTCACTGAAGCAGCAGGCATGAGTTTAAATGGACTCCAGAAGATGGTAGAGGATAGGAAGGCCTGGAGGAACGTTGTCCATGGGGTCGCGATGGGTTGGACACGACTTCGCAACTAACAACAACAAACTCTTTTGTGAATGGCTACTATCAATTGGATGCAATTTCTGCATCCTCTGTTGATAAATGCATTCCCTACTAGTGAGAAAACTCCATGAATTTAATCAATATAAAAAGAAATCCTTTTATTATAATTTTTATAACACCACCATATTTTAAATTTTTTACCCCTATATTAAGGCAGCTACTTTCTGCAAACTAAAATTTGTGAGTACGTGCGATTCCCCATATCCAGCCAGCTGCCTTACAATACAACATAGGCGCTGTGTGGCTGAGTTTGCATGACAGGCTAAGTCACAAAATGCTAACTGACTTTAGCAGGTTGTGTGAATGGAAACACCTGATAGCCATGATTCAAACAATGCTTAGCAAATTTACAGTACAACAGTATTTACAGTACAACAGAGAAGTATTTACATTCTTGACGGTCTCCACTGAAATTAAAATGGCTTCATTGTTTAATTGCCATTTGATTTCCAAGCAAGATTTCCCACGTGCTAGACCCACTCAGTCGCACATTATACAAACAGTGCAATACAAACATAAAAAAAGGTTGTGTGCATCTTTCATGAAGCTGTTCCATCTATCTGCTTGTTCCAACTGAAGAGTGATTTTTCAAGAACAATTTCTTAACTAGGTAATAATCATACATTAGACTTTGCTACATACTTTGCTGATAGTTCTATTCTATTCTATTCTATTCTATTCTACTCTACTCTACTCTACTCTACTCCATTCTACTCCATTCTACTCCACTCCACTCCACTCCATTCCATTCCATATTTTCTATTCTATTCTATTCTATTCTATTCTATTCTATTCTATTCTATTCTATTCTATTCTATTCTATTCTATTCTATTCTATTCCATTCCACTCCACTCCACTCCACTCCACTCCACTCCACTCCATTCCATTCCATTCCATTCCATATTTTCTATTCTATTCTATTCTATTCTATTCTATTCTATTCTATTCTATTCTGACATTCTGACAAGCAAAGTCAATGGGGGAACCGGATTCACTTAACAACCATGTTACTAACTTAATAACTGCAGTGATTCCCTTAACAACTCTGGCAAGAAAGGTTGTAAAATGCAGCAAAACTCACTGAACAAATGTCTCATTTCACAACAGAAATTTTGGGCTCAATTGTGGTCATAAGTCGAGAACTACCTGTACTTTTAAAGTCTGTTCCTTCAGCATGACAAAGCCTAGTTAAAACCTAAAAGTTCTCTTGAGAGCAAGCAAATTCTTCTCGGAGAACAGCACAAGGGAATTTTTCCTCTTTTCAAAGCCTGTTTTCCACCAAGGTGCTAGTCCCTGTGTCAAAGGGATGGGAGGCCAAGTAGTCTTTGTAGTCCCCATCAATTAGTTTCTCTGCATTGTTTTTAGCAAACCAGCAATCCACTTCCTGTTTGCCATTGTAGATCTTTCTCTGCTTCCACACGACGGGCACCAAACGGCCTTTCAACTTTAGGGCGTGCGCCGAGTTCGAGTTCCCAGATTTTATTTCACGGCAGTTGTCCGGGCTACACTTTTCTGAGAATGGCTCAGTCAACAGCTGAACGTCTTGGTGCAAGAACTGGCCTGCAATAGGGGGAAAAAAATGGAATTTGTGAGCAAGTGAATTAATGAGACAGGAAGGGGGCGAGCAATTTCCACCAACACGGGTGAGAAAGGTGACTTCAGATAGTTCTCAGCTTATGATTAAACTGGATCCAGAATTTCTGTTGCTAAGCAAGGGGATAGTTCAGTGAGTCGTGTACAATTTTATGATCTTTTATGTTGTTCAGCGAATTACTGAGTTGTTAAGCGAATCACCTGGTTGTTAAGAGAAACGGGCTTCCTCCAGTGACTTTACTTGTCGGAAACTGGCTGGGAAGGTTGCAAATGGCGACTGCGTGACCCTGGGATGCTGCAATGGTTGCAAAAACATGCTGGTTGCCAAACACCCAAGTTCTGATCACGTGACAGCATCTCAGGTCATGTGCTCATCATTTGCGGCCCTCCCAGTTGGCTTCTGACAAGCAACGGATGGAAACTGATCAAGGAGAGAAGCAACCTAGAACTGAGGAGAAACTTCCTGACAGAACAATTAACCAGTGGAACAACCTGCCTCCAGAAGCGGTGAATGCTCCAACACTGGAAGTTTTTAAGAAGAAACTGGACGGCTATTTGTCCGAAATGGTATAGGGTTTCCTGCCTGAGCAGGGGGTTGGACTAGATGACCGCCAAGGTCCCTTCCAACTTTATTATTATTATTATTATAAGCCAAGTCAATGAGGAAACCAGGTTTGCTTAAGAGCACATTATTCACGTCCCAACTGCAGTGATTCACTTACCAACCATGGCAAAAAAGCGTCATAAAGTTGGGCCCCATTCCTTTCACCACCTCCTTGCTTAGCAACCAAAAAATTTCTGGTCCCCATTGTGGACTTCTCTTCCAGAAGATGGCCAGAACTCCATTCAGAAATGGGCTTGAATAGACCATTTAAATCTGCTCTACAGGAAGCCCTCGACTTACGACCACAAGGGAGCCCATAATTTCTCTTGGTCAGCCAGACAGTTGTTAAGTGAGTTTTGCCCCATTTTACGACCTCTCTGGCCCCAGTTTTTAAGTGAATAATTGCACTTGTTAAGTTAATAACACAATTGTTAAGTGAATCTGGCTTTGACTTTGCTTGTCAGAAGGTTGCAAAAAGAGATCAGATGACCCCAGGGATGCTGCAACCGCCATTAATATAAGCCATAAGCGTCTGAATTTTGATCACGTGACCCTGGGGATGGTGCAACAGTCGTAAGTGTGAAAAACGGTCATAAGTCACTTTTTTCAGTGCCGTTGTAACTTCGAATGTTCACTAAACGAACTGTTGTAACTCGAGGATGACCCATATGAGCCAATTACCAAGCATCTGAATTTTGATCACGTGACCAAGGAGATGCTGCAACAGTCCTAAGGGGAAAAATGGTCATAAGTCACTTTTTCCGGTGCCGTTGTAACTTCAAACTTTCACTAAATGAACTGTTATAAGTCAAGGACTGCCTGTATTAAGACCCTACAGATCTTTGTGTTCTATGGCAGCCCTTCCTAGCCGGTCAAATTGCAGGTACTCAGGACTGCAACTTGTCTGAGATGGTATAGGTTCTCCTGCTTGAGCAGGGGGCTGGACTAGAAGACCTCCAAGGTCCCTTCCAGATTCTATTCTATTCTATTCTATTCTATTCTATTCTATTCTATTCTATTCTATTCTATTCCATTCCATTCCATTCCATTCCATTCCATATTTTCTATTCTATTCTATTCTATTCTATTCTATTCTATTCTATTCTATTCTATTCTATTCTATTCTATTCTATTCTATTCTATTCTATTCTATTCTATTCCTTATTCCAGTGATGGCGAACTTTTTAGAGACCAAGTGCCCAAACTGCAACCCAAAACCCATTTATGCATCGTCGGGTGCCTTGTGGGTGTGGCCCATTGGCTGGGTGTGGCCCATTGGGTGGGTGTGGCCAATTGGGTGGGTGTGGCCAATTGGGTAGGCATGGCTGCGGTGGTAACGGCAGACTGGGTGGGACTAAAAAGTTCAATCAATCAATTCCAACTTTGCAAGATCTTTTTTTTTCCCACGAGAAGTTGAAATTGACTGATTGATTGAACCTTTTTTTTTTTTTGCACATGGCGGCGGAGGCCTAAAGCGAAAAGGTTTTATAAAACCAAGCTGAAGGCCTAGGACTGGGGCGACGGCGCGCGTGCCCACAGAGAGGGCTCTGAGTGCCGCCTCTGGCACCCGTGCCATAGGTTCGCCACCACTGCCTTATTCTATTCTATTCTATTCTATTCTATTCTATTCTATTCTATTCTATTCTATTCTATTCCATATTCCATTCTATTCCATTCTATTCATTCCATTCCATTCCATTCCATTCCATATCTATTCTATTCTATTCTATCTATTCTATTCTATTCTATTCTATTCTATTCTATTCTATTCTATTCTGTCCTGGTCCTGTCCTATTCTATTCTATTCTATTCTATTCTATTCTATTCTATCTATTCTATTCATTCTATTCTATTCTATTCTATTCTATTCTATTCTATTCTATTCTATTCTATTCTATTCTATTCTATCCATTATTCCATATTCTATTCTATTCTATTCTATTCTATTCATTCCTATTCCTATTCCATTCATTCCATTCCATTCCCCTTCCATATTCTATTCTATTCTATTCTATTCTATTCTATTCTATTCTATTCTATTCTATTCTATTCTATTCTATTCTATTCTATTCTATTCGATTCGATTCTATTCTATTCCATTCTATTCCATTCTATTCTATTCTATTCTATTCTATTCTATTCTATTCTTTTCCATTCCATTCCATTCCATTCTTTCATTATTCTATTCTATTCTATTCTATTCTATTCTATTCTATTCTATTCTATTCTATTCTATTCTATTCTATTCTATTCTATTCTATTCTATTCTATTCTACTCTTTCTCAGAATCCAAATGGAAGACATACTGTATGTCTCTCTGCACACAACCTTAGAAACCAACACATCTCTCCCTTACCTATCAGCCCATGGGAACCTGTGGAAAGTCCTTGACCGTTAGAGATGTAGAAACCCAAGTGATTCTTCTGATACCGGGCAGGGTTCTTGTAGTGGTGGATCAGAATGACAAAACTGATGGAATCTCGCAGGACCACGGTGATGTTGGCGTGGGCCACGATGGACACTTGGAAATTCTTGCCCACTACCACGGCGTTGCGGTCACAGGGAAAGACCAGTCTCTTCTCATCATCCAAGATGACCTTGGTGGGTGAAATTTCTAGGTAGGATCTTTCCGGTTTGTTGCTGAGAATTGTGATGCTCTTGAAGTACGTCCGCTGTTTCTTATGACCGTTCCGTGGGGCGGGTGCCCCGATTAGTTGACCATTGACAGTCACTCCTAGGGGACAAGAAGAGAGATAAAGAGATAGTTTGATTTAGTGGTTAAGGCACCAGGCTAGGGGAAAAAAAAAAGACTGTGAGTTCAAGTCCTGCCTTAGGCATGAAAGCTGACTGGGTGACTTTGGGACAATCCCCAGGAGATGGTGAGTTCTACTTCCGCCTTAGCCATGAAAGCCAGCTGGGTGACCATGGGCCAATCAGCAGAAGACCAAGAGTTGTAGTCCCGCCTTAGCCATGAAAGCCATCTGGGCGACCATGGGCCAATCAGCAGAAGACCGAGAGTTGTAGTCCCGCCTTAGCCATGAAAGCCATCTGGGCGACCATGGGCCAATCAGCAGAAGACCGAGAGTTGTAGTCCCGCCTTAGCCATGAAAGCCATCTGGGTGACCATGGGCCAATCAGCAGAAGACCGAGAGTTGTAGTCCCGCCTAGCCATGAAAGCCACCTGGGCGACCATGTCATGTCACCAGGAGCTGTGAGTTCTAGAACCACCTTTGTCATGTAAGCAAGCTGGATGACTTTGGGCCAGCATCTTTATACATAACCTGTTGCTATTGTTCCCCTGTTTGCATGCAGTAAATCTCAGTATGGTACACAGCTGTATTTTTCTTAAAAATGCAAAGAAAAGAGCCACAAATTGTATCATAACGGGGTAGGCTGGGACGATCTGTTCCCCATGATGTGGTAAGACAGTGGCTGAGTTCCCACGACCCCCTGTATCCCAAACAATGCACTTTAGTTTAGTCTGGCTTGTTATGTGATTCCAGCGGATCTTTAGCAATTTCCTATTTTTGATGCGACAACTGTTGCCTCCTAGAAACAGTGTATTGTTCTTGTCAGAGTTGGGCAATAATTGTGGGTATTCAAACCAACAGCAGAGGAAACGCCATTAATATTTGCTTCCTGGCTTGAAATTGTCCCAAGTTGACCCTAAACCTTGTCCTGTCCCATAAACTGATTTGGAGGTGGAAATTCATCAGTGTTTCCTTTCCATCCATACCCCTTCAGGCCAGGCCAAGCTTCCCCCAAGTCTGTTGATGGAATAAGTTAATCCCCCCCCGCTTCGTGGTTCCCCTGCTGGTATTGCCATACCTGAGTACTTGTGATCCGAGACTAATCTAAGGATATCTCCGGGTTGCCCATCAATGTTGAAGCAGATCGTCATCTCGCTCCGCGGCAAATCAATGACAAAATGAGGGTCACCATCCGCTGGAGAGACAATAAAACAAAACAAAACAAAACAAAAAAAACCAGGAAGGGAAACGTTAATATTCCTACAAGCCAATATTCAGCATCTCAGTCCATCCATTTTGCAGAGGGGCCTCTCAGTTCTTTCATGTGGATGGCCCTGATCTTGTTTTAGGCCTGGAGATCGCCTGTTCAGAAGGGTCTTAGAAAGAGAGAAAGAAAGAAAGAAAGAAAGAAAGAAAGAAAGAAAGAAAGAAAGAAAGAAAGAAAGAAAGAAAGAAAGAAAGAAAGAGAGAGAGAGAGAGAGAGAGAAAGAAAGAAAGAAAGAAAGAGGGAGAGAGAAAGAAAGAAAGAAAGAAAGAAAGAAAGAGAAAGAAAGAAAGAAAGAAAGAAAAAGAAAGAAAAAGAAAGAAAGAAAAAGAAAGGAAGAAGGAAGGAAGGAAGGAAGGAAGGGAGAGAGGGATGAAGAAAAGAAAAAAGAAAAGAAAAGCTTGGCAAACTTAGAAGCCCGAACGCAGCCAAAGCCTCGTATTTTTGTTAAATGGTGGACCACCTACCTGAAGTTTTAGTTACATTGATTTTTGGCTCCTCTGATTTTTCAGGAATAGAGCCTGAAACTAAAGAGGGGAAATGAGATTACACAAAACAACACATAACATGCACAGCCCAGCTATCTCCCCAGGGCAAAGCACTTATTATGCCTCCCCCAGAGAAGAGCCATGGCTCGTTTACATGTTAAACAACTTATTTACAACTGTGTCTATACAGATAGTCCTCGACTTAAGACCACAATTGGGACTGGGGAACTTCCATCGCCGAGCAAGGTGGTCATTAAATGAGTCAACACATAATTGCACCTGATCTGACAACTTTTTTTGTTGTTAAGCGAATCCAATTCCCCCCCTTGACTTTGCTTGTCAGAAGTTGGCTGGGAAGGTTGTTGCAACTGGCAATTTCATGACTCTGGGATGCTGCAACCATCATAAATGCTTCCAGTTGCCCAATTTTTGATCGTGTGACTTGGGGACGCTGCAACAATTGTATGTATAAGGACTGATCATGTCACTTTTTCAGCACTGTTGTAACTTTGAGCAGTCATTCAAAAAATGGTTGTAAGTCAACGACTGCCTGTATGTACTTTACCTAATTATCCTGATATTATCAATTTAGTTTTCAATATTTGAATACCATTTCTCTTCTTTTGGTTAATGACCACAGCAAAGATATTCCAGCTTCTACTTTTGGGATTGGAGTAGAGGTTTAAGAAGCAGAGGCTCATAGTGTTTTGCCTTTTAATTCTTCAAAAAGAGAAAATTACCCTGATTTTGAGAGCTTGGGGTTTATCAGCAGTTAATTTGTAAAGTTTAAGACAGCTATTTCATCTCTTAACCTTTTCCCGGAACTCAAGAATCCAAATTCTTAGTCCCTAATCACTCAAGTGGTTGTGGACCACATCTGGTTCGTGGGTCGAGTCGCTGATGGCTGCTTTAGAGTTTGAGTATTGCCATGTGGCCAGTATGCAGGTAGTGCTCAGTTTACAACCACAATTGAGCCCAAAATTTCTGTTGCTAAATGAGACATTTGTTAAGTGGAGTTTTGCCCCATTTCTTGCCACTGTTATTAAATGAATCGCTGCAGTGATTAAGTTAGTAATACGGTTGTTAAGTGAATCTGGTTCCCCCTCATTGACTTTGCTTGTCAAAAGGTTGCAAAAGGGGATCGCGTGACCCCGGGACACTGCGACCGTCATAAATATGAGCCAGTGGCCGAGCATCCAAATTTTGATCCCTGGACCACGGGGAGACTGCAACGGTCATAAGTGTGAAAAACGATCATAAGCACTTTTTTTCAGCGTAACTGCGGTCACTAAATAAATTGTTGTAAGTTGAGGATTACCGGTAAGCAACTCATTTGTGTCTGAAAGTCAGCAACCAAAATCATGAAAGACACATTTTAGAACACTTTGGCCTGCCAGCTGCAATCTTGACTCATTTTGGAGGGAAATATTTGTTTTCCAGAGGTGTGCAAGGGAGTGGGGGGGGTGTAGGTGGAGAGGATGTTACATGAAGAGGCATTGAGATAATCACAAATTTCTTCCCTTTTGTATCTGCATTGTGATGTTGCACACACATAAAGGGTTGGAGTTTGTCCCGAAGGTGTTTTTTCCTCAAAAGGCAACTGGACTTCCTTGTGTTTTTTTTTTCCCTTGAAAACATTTTACTTCTCATCCAGAACTGAAGAAGCTTCTTGGATGAGGAGCGAAACATTTTCAAGGAAAAAAAAACCTAAGAAAACCTAAGTGTCCTTTTGGAAAAAGCACCTTTGGGATAATTGAGAATCTCCACCGACCGTTGGAGATTGTGTTGTCATGGCGTGATGCTGCTTCTCTCGTTTCGATGAAAGCACCGGATCCTGTAGACTCTTCTGCAGTTGTCCTTACCTGAGGGCACCTGGTGGCCTTGAAGGCCCTGCACGATTTCTCCAACGCCTTCAGCCGAAGGACCAGCGTAGACCTCCATTGGGGGTTCCACTTGAAATGGGAGGGTTTTTATCTTCAGGGTGGTGAAAGGCATGACAAAATTGTAAGCCAGGGCCAAATTCTTGGCCCTTTCCCTCAGAAAGGCCTTCTCCTTGCGGTTGTCGCTCTTCAACCAGGAGGTCAGCAGTTCCTTGATGGTGAGGTAACTCCAGGCCCGCTCCACGTAGTTTTGATCAGTTGAGGAGTTCGGTGGTCCAACAGAACTCGCCTCAAGGAGGTTCTGCCCAGAAAGATCGATGGCCACATCTGTTTTCAGGAGGACGTGCTTGTCGCTGTTGCTGGCTGTCACTTCTACATGCAAGCTGTGGGCGGTCTTGTTGAAGAGTTTTCCAGCAATGACGATTTCAGAGCCATTGAAATAGTTGGGGAAGAAATTCTGAGTCACTTGCTCCACGCTCTCCACAGGATAATCGACCCGGATGTCCGACAGAAGCGGGGTACCGATCTCATCGTAGAATCTGCGTAGAAATAGAATAGAATAGAATTAGAGCTGGAAGGGACCTTGGAGGTCTTCTAGTCCAGCCCCCTGCTCAAGCAGGAGAACCTATACCGTCTCAGACAGGTGAATGTCTAGTCTCTTCTTAAAAATCTCCAGTGATGGAGCGCCCACGATTTCTGGAGGCAGGTTGTTCCACTGATTAATTGTCCTCACTGTCAGGAAGTTTCTCCTTAATTCCAGGTTGCTTCTCTCATTGATCAGTTTCCAACCATTGTTTCTTGTCCTGCCTTCTGGTGCTTTGGAGAATAGCTTGACCCCCTCTTCTTTGTGGCAGCCCCTCAAAAACTGGAATACTGCTATCATGTCACCCCTGTTTCTTCTTTTCTTTAGAGTAGCCCAGGGGTAGGCAACCTCGGCTCTTTTATGACTCGTGGACTTCAACTCCCAGAATTCCTGAGCCGGCCATGCTGAGGGGAAAGGGAGAGGTTTCCAAGCTGAGCCATGCCGGCTCAGGAATTCTGGGAGTTGAAGTCCACGAGTCATAAAAGAGCCAAAGTTGGCTATCCTGCCCTAAGTCCTCCTGTTCTAAGCGGTGAGCCAAACCCAAGTCCTGCAGCCGTTCTTCGTATGTTTTAGTCTCTAGGCCTTGGATCATCTTTTTGATCATGTTTTGTTACTCTTAAAACATGAGCCCAAGTAATAAGAAAACCAACATAGAGGAAGTTCTCGACTTACAACCATTCATTCAGCAACAGGTCGCAGTTACAACAACACTGAGGAAAGTGGCTTATGACCAGTCCTCACATTTACGGCAGGTAGTCCTCGACTTATGACCACAACTGAGCCCATAATTTCTGTTGCTAAGCAAGGCGGTTGTTAAGTGAATTTTGCCCCGTGTTATGACCTTTCTTGCCCCGGCTGTTAAGTGAATCATTGCACTTGTTAAGTTAATAACACAATTGTTAAGTGAATCTGGCTTCCCCCCCCCAATGGGCTGGTCTCGTCCATTCAAAAATAAATAAATAAATAAGGGATTTCAAACCAAGGTGGCTGAATTTCCACATTGGGCTCAGCCAAAGAGCTCTCTAAAACTTGGTTTAGAAAAAATTGGGAATCCAGCCAATCTAAACTAACTTCCTTAAGTTCCTTATCCGCCTTTTCCAAGATAACATTAACTTCCTCTGATAGACAGCTGGCCAATACAGCTGACTGAGAATGAAAGGACACTGCATTTAGCATCTGGAACTCTGCCCAGCTCAACCAATAATAGTGATTAAAGTCACCGAGTTACAAACTGGGAGACAATGAGTTCTAGTCCTGCCTTAGACAGGACAGAATAACAGAATTGGAAGAGACCTTGGAGGTCTTCTAGTCCACCCCCCTGCTCAAGCAGAAGACCCTATATCAGACATGTCAAACTCGCGACGTCACGTGACGTCTCAGCACTGTTTTGCCATTGCCGGCAATGGGGTGGGCGCGGCTTCCGTGTAATGCCCGCAGTTTGACACCCCTGCCCTATATCATTCCAGACAAGTGGTTGTCCAATCTCTTCTTAAAAACCTTTAGTGCTAGAGCACCGACAGCTTCTGGAGACAAACCATTCCACTGTCGGGAAAATTCTCCTTAGTTCAAGATTGAATCTATCTTTAATGCTCTTCCATTCATTACTTTTTGTCCTGCTCTCAAGTGCTTTGGAGAAGAGGGGGTCAGCCTATTTCCCAAAGTAGAATAGAATACGGACCTTGGAGATCTTCTAGTCCAGCCCCCTGCTCAAGCAGGAGAACCTATACCATTTCAGACAAGTGACTATCCAGTCTCTTCTTAAAAACCTCCAGTGAGGGAACGCCCATGATTTCTGAAGGCAAAGCTGTTCCACTGGTTGATTCTCTTCACTGTCAGGAAGTTTCTCCTTAATTCCAGGTTGCTTCTCTCTTTGGTTAGTTTCCAACCATTGTTTCTTGTCCTTCCCTCTGGTGCTTTGGAGAATAGCGTGACCCCCTCTTCTTTGTGGCAGCCCCTCAAAAACTGGAATACTGCTATCATGTCACCCCTGTTTCTTCTTTTCTTTAGAGTAGCCAAACCCAAGTCCCGCAGCCATTCTCCATATGTTTTAGTCTCCAGGCCTTGGATCATCTTAGTTGCTCTTCTCTGAACTTTTTCCAAGGTCTCAACATTTTTTTTGTAGAATGGTGACCAAAATTGGTTGCAGTATTCCAGGTGTGATCTCACTAGGGTTTTATAAAGCGGTACTAAGTACCTGAAGGCAGGACAAGAAGCAATTGATAGAAACTAATCAAGGAGAAAACAACCTAGAACTAAGGAGGAATTTCCTGACAGAACAATTAATCGGTGGAACAGCTTGCCTCCAGAACTTGTGGGTGCTCCAATATTGGAGGTTTTTAAGGAGAGACTGGACAGCCATTTGTCTGAAATGGTATAAGGTTTCCTGCCTGAGCAGGGGGTTGAAGAACTCCAGAGTCCATTCCAACTCTGTTATTCTGTTATTCTTCCCTGTGGCAGCCCTTCAAACATAGGTAGACTGCTATCAAGTCATCCCCTAGTCCTGTTCTTCATTAGACTAGACATCTGGGAGACTTTGGGCCAGTCCTGGTCTCTGAAGCCTAGGAAGAAGAAGGCAAGGTGAGCCATTTCTGAAAATCCACATAATTCCCAGATTTAGGACTGATTTGAAGAATTTTTATCAACAACAACAACAATTCGTGGAAGAATTTGAGGCTGACCTTCGGGAAACTATGAAGGAGCCATTAAGGAGAGAAGGAAGGAAGAAAAAAGTCACTGGACTTGGGGAAGGCTGACACAATCTAACAGAGATCCAGAAAAAGAGAGAGTAGGGAATAATTTTTCTCACCAACCCTTTAAGGTGCGTTGCAGCATCCTCATTCCCCTGGATCAACCTCATCATCCCACAATTCTCCAGGGCCAACCTCTCCAGCAAGTGTTGGTCAACGTCATTTCCAATGCCGATAGTGAAGACGCAGAACCTGTTGCGAATGGCTTCCTTGAGGTTGCTGACAATCTTGCTCGTCTGGATCTCCCCCATCGTGGGACGCCCATCGGTCAGGAACACCAAGAGGGAGGCGCTTCGTGATTCAGCTTCATGTTGGGTGATGTAATCGTCGAGGATTTTTGCGCTGGTCTGTAGAGCATCGTTAATATTGGTACCTGTGACAATTCCATGGAAATAAATGTGATGTTATGTAGGTTAGAGGTGTTCAACCTTGGCAACTTTAAGACCTGGGGACTTCAACTCCCAGAATTCCCCAGCCAACCATTTTGGGAGTTGGTCCACAAGTCTTAAAACTGCCAAGATGGACATCCTCTGAACTAGATCCTTAGATAAATTGCGAAGTTGATCTTAACGACCTGCATTTAGACATGACTGCTTGGAAGGTTTGTAGACTTCTTAAAAATATCCAATTTACTACAACAGGAGACAAAATTCCCTGCCTTGGGATTCCATACTATACAAGGAATATACAAAAATAGAGAAGGTCAAAGAAGATTTCAAAACAGAAGGAGAAGGCGAAGGGAAGAAGAAGAAGAAGAAGAAGAAGAAGAAAGAAGAAGAAGAGGAGGAGGAAGGAAGAAGAAGAAGGAGGAGAGGAGAGGAGAAGAAGAAGAAGAAGAAGAAGAAGAAGAAGAAGAAGAAGAAGAAGAAGAAGAAGAAGAAGAAGAAGAAGAAGAAGAAGAAGAAGAAGAAGAAGAAGAAGAAGGAGAGGAGGAAGAAGAAGAAGAGGAGGAGGAGGAGGAGAGGACAAGATGATGCTGGATTAATTAAAGCAGGTGGTGATACGAGGTCTGCCAGAACCAGGTTGCCAACATCCAGATGGTCCTCAACTGGCAGCAAAGAGATGCAGCCCATCCTACAATTTGCTGTTGTCCTTCAAATGTTGGCAACCCACATCTGGCAGCTCTACAGCTGCTTCTTCTGTAGGGGACCTACGATCTTCCATCTTACCATGCTCTTGGCAAAGAGGACACTGGACTGGATTTTTCAGCTGGATTTAGTCCAGGATTGAATCTGCACTGGATAGTGCTGTCAATGACCTTTAGCAGACTTAGCTGATGAGCACATACAGTATCTCTTTGCAAACAAGTCCAATTAATGCTGTGAGACAAAACTACGCTGTGCAGAAATTCTGCTTCACGCACTGGTTAAAAGCCTCTCTCTCTTAATTAACTAACATGCCTTATGCACTATTAGTATATCATTAGAGCTTTAAATGGGGGTTCAGGTAGTTGTCAACGTACGACCAGTCCCTTAGTGACCACTCAAAGTTACGACGGACCTCCCCCCGACTACATGACCCAGATTTGAAGTTCTAATGGCTGCCTCCTCCTCCTCCTCCTCCTCCTCCTCCTCCTCCTCCTCCTCCTCGTGATTTATTTATTTTTATTTAAGAAGGCCACCCAACTCATTCTCAGTGACTCTGGGCTGCTGACAAAGATAAAAAGCCAATACAAGAACTATTTAAAAAAGCAATCATTCGTCACCTTTTTGCAGCATCCCATGGTCACCTGACCACTATTTGTGACATTTTTGGCCAGGAACTGGCCCTTAGTTACAATTTCCAGCAAAAAAAACCCTCATTGGTGACTGACTCTGACAAGGCAATCATTTTGTGATGCTACCCATCCCATGAGCTTAATTTTCCTAATGCACCACCCAGCTCAGAAAAGTTGGATTATTTCTTGCCAAACCAGGAGATGGTGAATTCCAGTCCTGCTTTAGGCATAAAAGTCGACTGGTTGATTTTTTTTAGCCAATCACTGGGGGACTTTGAGTTCTATTCCCGCCTTATTCACGAAGGCCAGTTGGGTGACTTTGGGCCAGTCCTTCTCCCTCAGCCCAACCCACCTCACAGGGTTGTTGTTGTGGGGAAAATAGGAGGAACAAAGATTATTAAGGTATGTTCACCACCTTGTGTTCTTTATAAAAATAAAGAAGGCAAGATGTCAATCAGTATAATAAGATCACCTTCATTAGGGGGCGTGCGATGGATGTGGAAGATGGCGTCTCGTACGTTATTGGAAGTGACAGGCACCAACTGCCCTTCTTTCCAGACCTGGATTTCATTGGAGAAGCCAATAATGTTGAAGTGGTCTTCAGGCCGAAGGTCTTGGAGGATGGTAAACAAGGCCTCTTTGGTCTGCAAAGGAAACAAAATGGAGCCAGTAAGGGAGTTTGTGTGGTTTATACAGTGGGCACTGTGACACCATTGATTTATGATGATCCAAGGACATGCTTACCACTGATCAAACACATGACATGGGGTTTGTGTGCTTTCTTATAACGCACAACTATGGACTGTCGCCCAAAACAAGGGACACCCCACCATATGCAAAAAAAAAAAAAAAAGATTGAGTGATTTATTCTTTGCAAAAAGGTCTACACACCCGCATACCACAGCTGTAGGCCAAGTAACCTTCAGGGAATTTACGCTCAGGAATGAGGAACTTGGTTCTCCGGATGTTATTGGGTTCAGTGGCTTGGTTCCACCATTGGAAGGAGTGAAACAAGGGTCTCAAATGGCAGATATTAAGGGCAGTAAGAATAGCTTCCTGGTTGCTTCTTCTAAACCAAAGTTCTTTCTCAACCTTGGCAGCCTGAAGATGTGTGGACTTCAATTCCCAGAATTCCCCAGACAGGATAGAGTTCTGGGAGTTGAAGTCCAAACATCTTCAAGCGACCAAGGTTGAAACCATCAGATGACGCGACCACTGTTGATGACGCGAACCATCTTCAAGTGACCACTGTTGTAAACCATCAGATGACGCTCATCCTTGGAAGAAATAACCACTGTGCTACACATCCTGTCTTTTGCCTTCAGTGGACTTACACTTCCATTAGCCTGAGATAATATGACTAATAATCTCAGATTATGAGAGTTCCTCTCCAATACCTGCAGGTCTATAAGCCCTCTGTTCTGCAAGGAATGGAGACATAAAGACTGTGATGGAGCCATCGTCTGTTCTTATAGTTCATGGATTTACCAGTGATTTTCAGATTTAATCTCTGGAAAAGACAATGATGAAAGAATCTAAACTTCATTCTGACGTTCAGGCTAAAATCCTATCCTATCTTCTTTATGGAACCTGGTCACCAAACCTATTTAACTTCCACCCGGATGGTGTCACTGGTCTCAGATGCTAAACGGGCCTCGCACTAGCTTCCAACCTTCCCACCCTATTGAACTCCAACTTCCATCATTCCCTAGCATATGGGCCAGGGACAATGGAGTTGTACTACCAGCCATCTATGGCTTGTATTTTCTCATCTGTGCTTCACAATGTTGGATAAAAGAGCTCAGTGAGCAATCAAGCTACATCTTGGTGCTTCCTTTCTGTCTCAGATCAAAAATGGTGTTTTGGGTCTCGAAGGCCAGGATAAATTTGGAGAAGATTGCAGAGATGTTGTTCCTTTCTAATCATGCACGGACGTTAGGGACGTCATGATGAAACACTGCAATGGAATTCAGAGTCAGTACTCCAGCTGGTGACCTTGCCATTACATCCGAGAGCTATCAAGGCTTTATTTATTTATTTATTTATTTATTTCCTTAGTTCTACCATAGTACTGATGAGATAAAGGGGAAGACCCACCCCCTCACCCCAGATGCAGGCCATTTCTTTGGATTAAAACCTTTACTTTCAGATATGTTAGGTGGCCTTGAATTACTTGTTGTTTCCAATCTCACCGTCCCTTTTGTTAAAAGAGGGAACAGCTGCGCTATTTTCCGTTATCTCTAAGCCAAAAACTTTGGGGTCTCTGGCCAAGCTTGGTTTTTGTGGTGCATGCCAGGATTTATGCTCCAAAAAAGTGAAAAGGACACGGGGGGAGGGGAGAAACACAAGCAAATGTTATCTTAAATTTAAAGGTGAGCAAATTGAATGTTTAAATCAATGGATTAAACTCCTGGTCGTGTTTGACTTGCAACCACAATTGAGCCCAAAATTGTGCTTGCAAGTCACTATTGCTAAGTGAGGTAGTTGTTCACTGAATTTTGCCCCATTTTACAACCTTTCCTGCCACAGTTGTTAAGTGAATCACTGCAGGTGTTAGTTATTAACATGGTTGTTAAGTGAATCTGGCTTCCCCTTGCTTGTCAGAAGGTCACAAAATGTGATCCCATGACCTGCGACCGTCATAAGAATAGAATAGAATAGAATAGAATAGAATAGAATAGAATAGAATAGAATAGAATAGAATAGAATAGAATAGAATAGAATAGAATAGAATAGAAAATATGGAATGGAATGGATTGGAATGGATTGGAATGGATTGGAATGGATTAGCATGGAATAGAATAGAATAGAATAGAATAGAATAGAATAGAATAGAATAGAATAGAATAGAATAGAATAGAATAGAATAGAATAGAATAGAATAGAAAATATGGAATGGAATGGAATGGAATGGAATGGAATGGAATGGAATAGAATAGAATAGAATAGAATAGAATAGAATAGAATAGAATAGAATAGAATAGAATAGAATAGAATAGAATAGTAACTTTATTGTCACTTTAAATATACGCTAATTGGCATATATTAAAATGAAATTTTGTTGCACACAGCTCTCAAAGGGTCACCACCTCCGATATACACTACATAAATATGACATACATACATACATACATACATACACACATACATAAATAAATAAAACAGAATTATGCATATACCCACATATATTATATGACACAGAGAAACAAAAGTCTAGTTCAGGTTATGTATACATCTCCATGGTGAGAAAAACGAATCTTGAGATTTTACCAGATGGGTGGCAGAGGGAACAAACCTGTTACAGAATCGGGAAGTCCTGCTAGAAATACTTCGAAACCTCCTCCCAGAGGGGAGCAAGAGAAACAGACCGTAAAATGGGTGGTGTGGGGTCTCTAACAATGCTTTGATCTCTAAGCACAGATAAGCGCTTATAAGCAGCGTCCTGAATACCAGGGAGCGAACTTCCTGTGGTCTTCTCGGCTGTCCTTAACCATTTTCTGTATGGACCTTCTGTCTGAGGCACTGCTGCCACCAAACCAGAAAGTGATGCAGTTTGTTAAAATGCTCTCAATTGTGCCTCTGTAAAAAGTGGCCAGGACAGAAGGAGAAAGATGTGCCCTCCTCATCCAACTCAGGAAATGCAGACGCTGTTTTGTACGACTTCACTAAGGATGACGTGTGGAGAGACCAATTCAGATGGTTACTTATCTGCAACCGCCAGATACTTAATACTGTTGACCACCTCCACAGCTGCATCCTTGATACTGAGTGGAGTATGACGATGCCGGCTCTTTCTGAAATCTACAATGATCTCTTTTGTTTTACCAACATTTAGAACCAGGTTACTTTTATTGCACCAGTCCACCAGAGCCTTCACCTCTTCCCGATAAGCACCTTCGTTGTCAAAATTTTGATCGCGTGACCATGGGGATGCTGCAATAGTTGTAAAGTGTGAACAAGTCACTTTTTTCAATGCCGCTGTAACTTCAGACAGTCACTAAATGAACTGTTATAGCTGGAGGACTACCTGCGGTTCCTAGATTCTGAAAAATGTCCTCCTTCGGTTGCAATGAAATATTATAATTTGTTGAGAACTGAGGGAGAAGGTTGCAAGGGGTACAACCAAGACATTTAGGGACCCCGTGGACTGCCAATTATGCACCCCTCTTTTAGACCTTGAGATGCCTTGTAAGGGACTCAACCTTGTCTCCCTCCCTTCTTGCAGATCTCCTGAGCTTTGGGACCCAAATCCTTCCCACCTGCCACGGGTCTTGACCTGTTCTTTCCAAGAGGTTCAGATCATGACGCAGAGACAGACGGGGGCCCGTGACATTTCCATCTCACAATCCCTCACTTGTTGCCCAGTGTGGGATGAAAGGAGGCCCACGAAATGTAAGCCCAGGCCATTCCAGCAGAAGACAAGGCTCAACTATTCAAGCGCTAACCCAGAGCAGGCCTCTCATGAACTTATAGGCTGGCAATAATGATCTCATTCTGGGGCGGTTCCAAGTTCACCCCTTTGCCATTTCCACTGGGCACTGAGTAAGTCCTTTGCTTGGGATGTTAGATAACTCTGACGTAACTTCTGCAGACAGAAAGCCCCTTGAAGGAAGTTCAGAAGCTCTTGTGTGGATGTGTTTTTGGTGCAGGCCTTTGGTGCAGGTCAAGGATCGGCATTGTTGGGCACCTGCCAAGGTCCGTCTCGCCAGCTCCCAGATCTCCACAGAGACTGGGTTTTGCACAACACAATTGGCCCAGTTTTGGGAGCTGACCTCCACACCTCTTCAAAGCATTGGTCTAGAGGGAGGCAAAACTAGGCAAAACAGATGCTCCGATCTAAAATCCCAGATATGGCAAGAGAATCTCGCCACCTTTCAATCATGGATCAGGAATCCCACACCCCTCTGAGCACTGAGGTTCCTCACCTGCTTCATTTTGGTGCCCACCATGGAGGCGCTTCTGTCAAGGACAAAGACAATGTTCTTCGGCAACGCAGGGAGATCTTTGGGGGCAAAATAGTGCACGAAATAGCCATCCAAAACCTGGCGAGATAACGGAAAAAGGAGAGGTGTCTATGGAGATTCTCAATCAAAACAATCACCTCACAAACGTATTGCACAGCACAGGAGAACAAACTCATGAGGACAGGACTCAGCAGTCCATCTGCATCTGAAAAACAAAGTTCATCCTTTCCAAGACAGCAAAGTCCACATTCTGGAAAGAGAGGACCACTGGTTTGAAAGAGGGGTCAAAGAGGCCATCTAAGTCAAAATTGAATAGTCCTCTCTCAACAGAAGGGGGGGGGGGACACGACATCACCTATCTCCTGTTTACAACACAGTCCTTTCAACAGTTCCAAGAAGGCTCCACACCCATTTGCACCACTCAGGTGACCCTGAGGGCACAGATAAACCTCCAAGTGGCCTCAACGACTCTCAGAAAGAGGGATAACGACCAGATGACTGCAAGGAATATAAATCCTTCCATCCTCCACCCTTCAGTCAGAACCGAAGAAGCATCTTGGATGAGAAGTGAAACGTTTTCAAAGCAAAAAAGTCAAATTGCCTTTTGGAAAGGGCACCTTTGGGAAAAGGAGAGAAAAATCAGGAATTTAATCTCACATCTACCATATTGCCAAATCTTGAATATCAGCAAATCCTGAATCGGGGATTCTAAATGGGGAACCTTCTGGAATAATTGCTTGATCACATGCTGTTAAAGTTATTGTTGACTCTTAGCAACCACATACAGGCAGTCCTTGAATTACCACTGGTCACATAGCAACCGTTCAGAGTTATGACCGACTTGCCAAAGGGGACTTACAACCCAGATTTGAAGTTTGATGGTCGGGCTCCCCTCCATGGTCATGTGACTGAACTTTGGGTGCACAGCAACATGGGCACATTTGTGGGTGTTTGCAGCATCCCACGATCACACGACTGCATCTTATGACAGTTTACTTCTAGTTTGGTAAAATCACGCCCATAGCAAAACATCGGGTCTCTTAATGACCATGGCATTCACTTAATGAATGCCATAAAAAGGTCATAAAGTTGGGCCAGTTGCCTGTTTTACAACCTTTATGACATATGACCATAATCGGCAAGCTTATTGCAGCCATATCTTGAGGACTACCTGTGGATCCATTTTCTCCTTGATCTGTCTCTGAGCTCTGCTGTTGGATTCATTTTAAATAGCGCATGGTAATCGTTCCCTGGCTCTTGCGTGCTTCTCCAAAAGGCGAGATTTTGCTATTCTCATAGGAGCTCACCAAAATTGGTCAAGATTTTGCAATATGCAATGAAATGAAAGGGGCAGGGATCCTTTTATTGATGGGGAAAGGGTACCAGCCTGTTACAGGCAACTTATGACCACGATCCAGCCCAGAATTTCTGTTGCTAAGCAAGGCTGCAACTATCATAAATATGAACAAAGTGTCTGAATTTTGATGCTGCGACACTTATAAGTGCTGCAACATTTATAAGTGTGAAAAATGGTCATAAGTCTCTTTTTCCGGTGCTGTTGTAATTTCGAACAGTCGCTAAACGAATGGTAGTAAGTTGAGGACTACACCCACCAAGAAGCGCTGGCAGGAATGTTGGGCTGGAGATCATCTCCAAGAACAGCCAGCCAGAAATGAGATGATAGACATTCTCCAACATACCTGGACTTCTCCAACACTCAATTCTCTGTTAACATCATATCGGATGGTAAAGTCTCCAAGCATGCCATTCCTCGCGATCTTGGCTTGCTGGACCAAGTTGGGACTGAAGGTTACTTTAGCTAAGGTCTTTGTCTGGCCAACCATGGTTGAAGGGGGTGGAGTGGGGTGATCTGTTGAGAAAGTACAGCATTATTATTTAATTATTTAATTTAATTTAATTTAATTTAATTTAATTTAATTTAATTTAATTTAATTTAATTTAATTTAATTTAATTTAATTTAATTTAATTTAATTTAATTTAATTTAATTTAATTAATTTAATTTAATTTAATTTAATTTAATTTAATTTAATTTATTATTTAATTTATTTATTTATTTATTTATTTTATTTTATTTTATTTTATTTTATTTTATTTTATTTTATTTATTTTATTTTTTATTTTTTATTTTATTTTATTTTATTTTATTTTATTTTATTTTATTTTATTTTATTTTATTTTATTATTTTATTATTTATTATTTTTTATTATTTTGTTTTTATGTTGTTGTTTTATTTTGTTATTATATTTATTATCTTATTTTATTTTTTGGATCTAGCTTGCTAGATCGAAGGGGAGGTTATGTTCACACAACCTGCTTGACCTGATTCCTGGAATAACATTTCTGGGTTTCATAAAATAGACCGGATGATAATTAGCTTGTGGTTCAGTAAATTTTAGGAAACCCAACAATATGAATTCATATTATTAATGTTAAACAGGCACACAACCTGCTTGACCTGATTCCTGGAATAACATTTCTGGGTTTCATAAAATAGACCGGATGATAATTAGCTTGTGGTTCAGTAAATTTTAGGAAACCCAACAATATGAATTCATATTATTAATGTTAAACAGGCTGATTTTGTACAACTTGCACACACACATACACATCCTGAGCTGCTGAATGAAAGGCAGGATGTACTTTTACTCAATATATAAGTTTTGTGGCTGTAATGGTACATGAGAAAGACGTTTAGAAATGGGGCAAATAAATGCTGCCTGGGGAATGGTCAGATAAGAGACAGCATAGCCCTCAGCTGCATAACAGGTGGAGAAAGAGACTCAGGAAGGATCCTCCCTAACTTATCAGCCTGTAAAATAGACAGCGGGAGATTTGTACTTTCAAACTTGCAAGATTCTGTTAATGTAGCCTGACAATAAATTATACCAAACTCATCGGGTCGTGTTTCCTATCTGGTCTACCTGGCAGGGCTGGCAGCAGCCCTCATTTTATCCACTCACCTTCAGTGCTCCCTGCTCCCTTGCCTTTGTTATTTTGGAGAGGCAGAACTTCCAAGGAATTAATTCCCGAATTCTCAAGGATGTTCACTTCCACACGTAACTTGCCCACCAGCTGCTGGGGTCGTACGCTGACCGTGTACTGGTACTTCCCCAACCGTCTCCGCAGGAGCTCCTCGTAGTGCAGGATGAAGGTGGCTTCAACCTTCCGGGGAATTAATCCAGAGGCTTTGAACGTCTCCATTCGGTTTTCTCTGCTGGAAGAATTCGAAGACTTTTTAGGGACACATCTTTCCACACCTCCTGCTGTATATCAAGGCTAGCTGGGGGCCACTGATGAGAGTCGGAGGGAGGGAGCAGGAAGAAGAGGCCTCACTGGCTGAAGAGATGGGTGTGGTAGTCCAACCACAGCTGCTGTCAGCCTTATCAGGTAGACTGGGCAGGAAATACAGCCAGATAAACTAATTCTACTTTACAGGTAGTCCTCGACTTACGACCAGAGTTGAGCCCAAAATTTCCATTGCTAAGCAAGACAGTTGTTAAATGAGTTTTACAACCTCGTTTTACAATCTTTCTTGCTACAGTTGTTAAGTGAATTACTGCAGTTTTTAAGTTAGTAACATGGTTAAGTGAATCTGGCTTCCCCACTGATGTTTCATTATCAAACTAGGACTCACCTACCAGTGATGATGTTACCTAGTTGGGTAATGAAATGTCTGCAAGAAAACCACAAAGCTCAGAGAGCACCAAGGACCCCACAGTCCTCCTCCTCCTCCTCCTCCTCCTCCTTCTCCTCCTCCCCACAAATCCCACTCCCTTTTAGCACTGATGATGTTACCTAGTTTGGTAATGAAACGTCTGCAAGAAAACCCCAAGATCAAAGAGCATCAAGGACCTCACAGTCCTCCTCCTCCTCCTCCCTCCTCCTCCTCCTCCTCCTTCTCCTCCTCCCACAAATCCTCCAAGCACTGATGATGTTACCTAGTTTGGTAATGAAACGTCTGCAAGAAAACCCCCAAGATCAAAGCTCAAGGACCTCCAGTCCTCCTCCTCCTCCTCCTCCTCCTCCTCCTCCTCCTCCTCCTCACAAATCCCACTCCCTTTTAGCACTGATGTGTTCCCTCGTCTGCAAGAAAACCCCAGATCAAAGAGCATCAAGGACCTCCTTCCTCCTCCTCCTCCTCCTCCTCCTCCTCTCTCCTCCTCCTCCTCCCCACAAATCCCACTCCCTTTTAGCACTGATGATGTTACCTAGTTTGGTAATGAAACGTCTGCAAGAAAACCACCAAGCTCAGAGGGCACCAAGGACCCCACAGTCCTCCTCCTCATCATCCTCCTCCTCCTCCTCCCCACAAATCCCACTCCCTTTTAGCACTGATGATGTTATCTAGTTTGGTAATGAAACGTCTGCAAGAAAACCACCAAGCTCAGAGGGCACCCAGGACCTTCCAGGATGTTGTTTTTCAACTTCCCAGCTCAAGTTCTGGCATTCCCTGGTAATCTCCCTCCTGGCTGTCTGGCCCCTATACACTAAGGTGTTGTCAATGTACTTCTGGGGTCAATTCAAGCTACTGGTTTTTATAAAAGAAAGGGCTGTACAATGCAAGATGTACTGAAACTCTACTTTGTTGTAATAAGGTATAATAACAGAAACTTAAAAACCAGGCAGAGCTTCCTCAACCTCCTGTTATGCCAAACAGAATCAAGGCAGGTTTACTTTGATCTTCTTTCTCACCCCTTCTTCTTTTTACCAGAACAAGTTGTCCTTTGCTTAATAATTCTTGCAATTGTTCATCACGGTTGCTGTATCTCCATAATCCCCAAATCAAGGCGATGCAGTCCTTACCTGCCATCTGTGGGTCTTGAATATATTTCTTGATCTGCATGCACCCAGTCTTTGCCAATAACCTCCCCGTAATAAATCTTGCCACCAATAATCCTGGAATCAGTAAAAAAAGAGGATATGCATGAAAAAAAAAAAATAGAAAGGCAGGTACTGATGGTTCAATCTATTGATTCCGGTTTCTTCCCACTGTTAATTTACTGTATTCAGCCTTAAACTGCTTCCTTCCTACTTCTGAATTAGATTACATTTCGCTAAAAAAAATGGTCTGAGTAAAAATCCCATACTGATTTTAGTACCTTTAAAACCTAACAATTTTCCTATGAACTTCACCTTAATTCATTATTTACATCCCTTTTTGTAATAAGAGATCTCTTACTGTTAACCCTGTAAGGTAGTCCACACAAGAAGCACACCAGGAATACAGGTAGTCCTCAACTTACGACAACTGAGCCCCAAATTTCTGTTGCTTAGCCAGACAGTTGTTAAGTAAGTTCTGCCCCATTTTACGACCTTTCTTGCCACAGTTGTTAAATGAATCACTGCACTTGTCAAGTTAGTAACACCGTTGTTAAGTGAATCTGGCTTCCCCCATTGAATTTGCTTGTTAGAAGGTCGCAAAAGGGGATCACATGACCCCAGGACACTGCAACCGTCGTAAATATGAGTCAGTTGCCAAGAGTCTGAATTTTGATCATGTCGCCACAGAGATACTGCAACGGTCATAAGTGTCAAAAATGGTCATAAGTATTTTTTTTCAGTGCTGTGGTAACTTCGAATGGTCACTAAATGAACAGTTGTAAGTCGAGGACTACCTCTACTAACTCTATTGTAAGATTACATTAATAGTCTTGCAAATCTAATAATTTTTCTCCCCCCTCTCCAAAAACTAGGGACGGTCCCTGCTGAAACACTGAGATATTTTTTATATCCTTGTTCGGTCTGTGATTCTCCCTCCTGTCTCCCAAGGCCATTCGCGCAGACCATTACACTTATTTTATGACACAACCGCTCACCTACATGGTAAAATTGGAGACAAAAGCTGTGATGGGTATTTGCATCTCAAAAACGCCTTCTTTAGCCTCTGAGCCAGTATTCACCAAAGTGCAGGAGACTGTGGTAAATGCGTATCGAGAAATTATTGTGGCTTTCACTGAGAATTCGGACATACGGGGTCTGGTCTCCTGTCGGGACATAGCAATATTTCCACAAAAGCAGGACATGTTAGGTCAGCCATCCCAGGTAGAGACACCAAACACAACCAGATACGCTAATTCTATTTTATTGTAAAGCTACATAAACAGAATCTTGCAAGTCTGTTATAGTGAGTGCCCTGGTTAAGCAAATTCCATTCCTAACTTTGTTTTTAACTTGAATTTATATATAGGATGGAGCTTGTATTTACGAACAGTCTGCATGTTACTAAAAATGGCAGATTTTTCTCTTTCCTTGAGCTGATGAATCACTGAAGATATCCATTTCCATTTGTTATTCTTGTCCTGCCCTCTGGTGCTTTGGAGAATAGTTGAACCCCACTTCTCTGTGACTGCCCCTCAAATATTGAAAAACTTGCTATCATGTCAACCCAGTCAATCTATTCTCCAAAGCACCTGAAGCCAGGACAAGAAGCACTGGATGGAAACTAATCAAGGAGAGAAGCAACCTGGAACTAAGGAGGAATTTCCTGACAGTTAGAACAATTAATCAGTGGAACAACCTGCCTCCAGAAGCTGTGAATGCTCCAACACTGGAAGTTTTTAAGAAGAGACTGGACAGCCATTTGTCTGAAATGGTTTAGGGTTTCCTGCCTGAGCAGGGGGTTGGACTAGATGACCTCCATGGTCCCTTCCAACTCTTATTATTATTCTGTTATAGTCCTCATCTTCGTTAGACTAGACATATCCAGTTCCTGCAACCGTTCATCGTACATTTTAACATCTTTTTTATATCGTGGCGACTAAAACCAGATGCAATATTCCAAGTATGGTCTTACCAAGGTATTATAAAGTGGTAGTAACATTCCACGTCTTGCTGATCCCTATTCAGACTTTCTAGTCTGGGTTCCGTTTTGATGCCAGATTTTGGTGTCTCGATTTTGGGGTATGCAAAGTGTGTTAAGCAAAGCTACTCATTAACCTCTCTATCTTTGCTCTTTTCTTTCGCATCGTTGGAGAGAAAAGCATCCCTTGATCTTAGCAATAAGAAATGGCTGGACCCACGGCACTTGCGTTATCAGGGAGACAATAACTAAGTCCGCTAAAAGTTTAAAATATGTTTTAGTACACCATGGGAAGCTTGATTAGTGTTAACCTTGAGCGGAGTTTTATATGTATGGTTTAGCGTGTTTCCAAAATAAGGGAATGTAAGAGCTGGAAGAGAGCTTGGAGAGCATCTAGTCCAACCCTTCTGCCATTGCAGGAATCCCCATCTCACTGGCTGTCCTATTTAGCCAGCTGATTGCTCTATGCATGGTGTACACTCAGAAAAAATGGCTCAGTCCAGTAATTGGATTAAATGTATAATGGCAATGCAAACACTGTCTGCATATATAATACTGTAGTCTTTAAAATAATGTAGAAGGGGGGCTGTGTTAATCTTTTTTTTTTTTTAATGTCCAAGCATAATCTACAGTTCTGGGATTTCTTAGTCATCTCCCATCCCAATACTAATTACATCAGACTTTGCTTAGCTCTTGGTTGGTCAGGGAATCATCCAAGCTGGTGTTACCACCGGTACTCTAGTCTAGAGGGGTAATAGAAAAGGAAAGATTTAGAAATGTGTCTTTATTCTTCATCTGTTCTTGTTTCTGCACAAGACTTGAGAAAATGGCTCAGATAGTTTGCATTTTGCAGCTGTAGGAAAGATTTCCTGATACAAGCCCGTCTTTTTCCGTTACAAAATTAGGAGAGCGTGATTGCTGACACTTTCTTGCAAGATAAGAACAATTCACACTTAGAATATTTACACACCAATCTCTGCAGAAATCGTGTTTGTCTTGGAACTCTCCGTGCAACCTGCAAAGGAACAGAGACCATCACTCAGTGTGTTTTCCGCGAAAAATGGAAACCAAGATGTTCATCAGAAGAACAGTGATATTTTTGGCTCGTCAGAAGCCATTGCTGCATCCTTAGGCTGTCTGCTAAGCCTCTATTAATAATGAGAGAGAATTGGGGGCAGTTAGCATCTGAATATAAACTCATATAATTTCTCATTATTTAACCACTAACTGAACACTTATTGCTCAAAATGTAGACTTTTTCCACGTTTTGCAGTTTGTTAGGTTACTAAAAAATATACATTACGTGAAAACTGCCATGTGAAAGCCGTAAATGAAAGAATTGGTCATAAAGTTACTTTTTCATCATAGTTGTAACCGAGAACAAATGCTAAATGAGGCAGTTGCTAAATGAAGACTATTATTGTTGTTGTTATTATTGGTATTATTATTAAAACTCTGAGGAAAATGCATCAATTAGTGAAAGTAATGTACAAATGACTTATTTGAGGAACCACACATACAGTATTTTATACACATACACATAACCTACTCCACACAGTCACCCACAAACGTATAAAAATTATGTCCGTTATAGTAAAAATGTCTATATTTAGAAAAATACACACCAAAATAAATGTATGTTTTAATGCAAACTCTTTTACAAAAATTCTCGGATCCAGTTAAAAGGATTAGAGAGATTTTCAAACAGGAGAAATAAAACAAATAAAACAACTTCCTCATTCCTATTCTGTATATTCTACAGCATTGTTCTCCTATTATCCAGCGAAGTAGAACTAAAAAGAAAATTTCCACCAATTCTAGTTGTCATATTTTCCCTCCCATGGGTTCTTGAATTGTCAACTTCCCGTCTTGTGAAGCATGTAATAACCTCTTTTTCATGCTATTTAATTCTCAATAAAGATATATTATTGTGGAGGGCATTGGTAACAAGGGGTGCCCAACCTTGGCAACTTTAAGACTTGTGGACTTCAACTCCCAGAATTCCCCAGCCAGCATGGCTGGCTGAGGAATTCTGGGAATTGAAGTCCACAAGTCTTAAAGTTGCCAAGGTTGGGCACCTCTGGTGTAGACATAGCCATTTCATTCTCTGTAATATTAAGCCCATGCTGCATTCTTTGAATATTTAACTTCTGCATCACTTTTACTATCCAGGGTTTGTTTGGCTAAGGAGGCTGTTAGCTGCTCTGAACGTTCCTTAGATGGAGACCAAAGTATACTATAGGTTATTGTTAGGATATTTAATTTAGTAGCTGACATAGTAAAATTGTACAATGGGCCACAACCAACAGTTGGAGTTGATTGACTGGAGAGTGCATGAGGCAATCTATGCTGTGATTGATATTGCTGTGGATGTAAAGTGGGCGTTTCCCTTTTTTCCCGCCTTTTTCTTCTGTGTATGCTGTTTGAATTTACCTCACGATGATTTTACCTCATAATGTTCCTGTGTTCCTGACTATCTTTAGCATATAAATGTTAAATATATTTATTTATATAAAACTACAAGTTCGTGTCCATGTCTCTGAAGTTATGTGGACAGCTGCGGCCGCAATTTCCTGACAGTTATAAATATTTAGATTACAAAAAATCCTACATGGCAGCACGCTGCCAATATTCTCAGCCATGGAGTTCATATCTCCACAGACTCACCCTGGACACCTGGACTCTCCCTTTGGCGGAGGCCATGACAGACCTAGATCAAAGAGGCGGATGGAATTTGCTTTGAATTCTCCTCTGCTGGGCTGAATGGCGAACGTGCTGAAGTTGCATAAAAGAATGCAAGACTTTTGACTCCAAGCCAAGCGGTTTTTTTGGAGAAGAGAGAGGAAAAAAATAAATGTGGAAAATGTTTGAACTTGCAAGTCGGAAAGTTCTTGCTACAGTCATCCATGCTTTAATCTTAACATGGTTTGCTTGCAGCAAAACAGTGGGTTAGGGAGTTAGGTGAGGTGAGATTCTACCTGTAAAAAAACTCAGCTATCCATTTATAGGGAGCAGTATCCCTCACCGTTTTTTTCAACACAGGTAGTCCTTGACTTACAACAGTTGGTTTAGTGACCATTTGAAGTTACAACAGCACTGAAAAAAGTGACTTGGGACCATTTTCCACACTTAGGACCATTGCAGCATCCCCATGGTCCCGTGATCAAAATTTGGAGGCATGGCAACTGGCATGTACTCATGATGGTTGCAGCATCCTAGGGTCATGTGATCCCCTTTTGCTACCTGCCAAGCAAAGTCAACGGGGAAGCCAGATTCACTTAATAACCGTGTTACTAATTTAACAACTGCAGGGATTCACTTAAAAACTGTGGCAAGAAAAGTCGTTAAATGGGGCAAAACCTACTTAACAAATTTCTGTCTTAACAACATAAATTTTGGGTTCAATTGTGGTCATAAGTTGAGGACTAGCTGAACAACAAGATCTAGATACTCTGAATAAATGAGACTATCCGGTAGCTTCTGCCCTTTGCAATTGTGGTGACATGCAGACAACAACACATATCAGTATACAGTTGAGGACCTCATGGCAGAGCGACAGAGCACAATTAATGTTGCTAATTTCTGGGCAAGATCTGTTTAATTTTACATATATTAATCTTAGATTTTACATTTTAAATGTTATGTCATATTGTATGTCTTATTTTAATTGTGATGCTTCTGACACGAATAAACAAAGCAAGTTCAGCTTAACAAGATTGGGCACAATGCACTCAGCTCCTATAATTATATATTATATGCTGGTCCCTGTAAGCATGAGCTCTTTTTGTCGGTTAAAAAATAATTGTTCCCAGAACGTCTGATCAAGAAGCAAAGCACAAGTGATAGAAACCTGGAGGTAAAGCAAAACCTGTGTATTTCCTGCAACTTTATATATGAAAGTGCTTTGAAAAGCACTACAAACATACCCCCAGACAGCTCCAAACATCACCCTATAATCATGGATAAATACAGTACAAACTGCAAGGCAATGCAACATTAACTTTTCCGATGTGCAAAGATTAAAACATGATTTTCACCATTACTCGGGCAGTTAATGTTTTAGCCAAGTGAATCGGTGTTTAGGGAGCTGGAATGTAGATTGTTGTTCCTTAGGGAAATGGCTGTAGATGCCCCTGGCTGTGTTTAAATGGCTTTTTAAATTTAGTTTCTGCTGTTAAGTCTCTGGAAGAATTCCGTCGAGGCTCTGCAGAAGCCTAGGTAGGAACACAGTTTGAAAAACTCTAAGATTGGTGGTGGAAAGCCTTGACATTGCATTCTGCAAAATGAAGAACGGCCTGACCCCTTGCAGGTTGCCGTCCCTTCCTCAAACTTCCTGGATGCAAGAAGGGAGTTTAAGACACACATTTCTCTCTGCATCACCCCGGCATGGGATTCTGCTCGCCTATGCTTGCTTACATGAAGCTTCAAATGCCAAGGCGCTGGAGCAAAACCAACCTTTCCCTATGCCAAAAATGTATGAGACCTTTTCCAACTCTCTTCCTTCACGGTTCTTGGACCGAAAAGGAGCGTGGAGCAAAAGGCAGCGACTCAGATCTTAAAAGGGCAGGATGCAAACTGGGCTGTCATCAGGAACATTGGTGGAATTTACGGTAGAGTTGCGAACTGCAGAATAATTGTTTTTGGTGTCAGGAGGGGGGGACCCCCCCCCAACCAACTAGAGAATGGAATACAACACACATGGAATGAATTAGAGGGAATTGGAGAGTACTTTTTCAAATGACAGGTCATCCTCAACTTATGACTGATCGCTTAGAGAGTGTTTGAAGTTACGACAAGCATCCCTGGGGTACAGGTAGTCCTTGATTTACAGCTAGAGAGGGAAGGCCTGGGAAAAAAAACCCAGAAAAATTGGGAGGAGAAAAAGGATTTTTTGTTCGTTTTTTTTCCATTTTTCCAAAGCTGTTTGGAAAAAAGCAGAAAAAACCTTGGTTTTTTCCCCAGTTTTTCTGGGATTTTTTCCAGGCCTTCCCATCTCTGTTTACAACAATTTGTTTAGTGACCGTTAGAAATGACAAAAGCACTGAAAAAAAATGATTTATGACCATTTTTCACACCTACCACTGTTGGAGCATCCCCAATGTTGAAAATTCAGATATTTGGCAACTGACTCATATTTATGAAAGTTGTAGTGTTTCGGGGTTATGTTATCACCTTTGCGACCTTCTGACAAGCAAAGTCAATTCACTTAACAACTATGTTACTAACTTAACAACCGCAGTCATCCACTTAACAACAGCAGCAACAAAGGTCGTTGAATGGGGCAAAACTCACTTAACAACTGTCTTGCTAAGAATGGAAATTTGGGGATCAATTGTAGTCGTATGTCGAGGACTACCTGTACTTATGACCTGGCTCTGAACTTCCAACAGCCACCCGCAGGTTTTGTGACTGCATGTCAGGTGCTCAGTAACCAGTCTGCATATACACTCATTTGCAGTATCCCGCACTCACATAATCAGGTTTTATGATGGTTTTATCGGAAAGCGATTTTCAGCAAAACCTGACCTAGTGAACAATGGTGCTTAATGACCATGGTGTTTGCTTAATGACTGTGGTGGCTGCCTTAAAACCATGGCATTCACTTAGAGCAGGGGTAGGCAACCTTGGCTCTTTTATGACTCGTGGACTTCAACTCCCAGAATTCCTGAGCCAGCCATGCTGAGGGGAAAGGGAGAGGTTTCCATGCTGAGCCATGCTGGCTCAGGAATTCTGGGAGTTGAAGTCCACGAGTCATAAAAGAGCCAAGGTTGCCTACCCCTGACTTAGAGAGTTAAGAGCCATGGTGGCGCAGTGGTTAGAATGCAGTATTGCAGGCTGACTCTGCTCACTACCAGCAGTTCGATCCTGACCGGCTCAAGGTTGACTCAGCTTTCCATCTTTCCAAGGTCGATAAAATGAGGACCCAGGTTGTAGAGGGCAAATAGGCAGACTCTGTAAACTGCTTAGAGGGGGCTGTAAAGCACTATGAAGCGGTATATAAGTCTAAGTGCTATTGCTATTAATGACTGCCGCAAAAGAGAAGGTAAAATGAATTAAAGCAGAGATTAAGCTGGGCGTGAAACAAGGATAATTGGAAGGGAAGGGAGGCAGAGGGAAAAGGAAAGAATGAGCTTAACTATTATTATTTATTTATCAAACTTATATGCCACCCATCTCCCCCAAGGCGACTCCAGGCGGCTTACGGACATTGCATAAAACACCGTATAAAACATTAAAACTTTAAATAAAGATCTTAAATTTAAAAGTTCAATCAAAGTGGCCAACTTTCTAACTGCTGACTGTAAACAATTTTTGCCACCCAATTAAACATCCCATTAAGTGCTTCCTTCCTTTCTCCTCTGAAAGAGAGATTTGGCACTGGCCAACTGGAAAATTGTTGACTTTGCAATGAGTTAATGAACTCAGTTTCCAAAACCTGCCTTTCTCCTATATAATCCTTTACAACAGCTGCCATCAAACCCCTCTACGTCATCCTGCTCAATCTGAAAAATCGGACACATTCTGTCTTCTCGCACATGAGAAAACGGTGAGCCTGGTAAAGCACGTAATGCATGCAGAAAGTATTTTATAATATTTCCTGATTAAACGTCTCTTCCACTGCCAGGAGTTCGATCCTGACCAGCTCAAGGTTGACTCAGCCTTCCATCCTTCCGACATCAGTAAAATGAGGACCCAGATTGTTGCGGGGCAATAGGCTGACTCGGTAAACCGCTTAGAGAGGGCGGTAAAGCACTGTGAAGCGGTATATATAGTAAGTCTAAGTGCTAGTGCTATTGCTATTGATTTTACTTGTCAGAATCCAGCTTGGAGGGTCACAAATGGTGATCAGATGACCCTGGGATGCTTCAACCATCATAAATACATACATACACGCCAAGTGCCAAGTGCCTGGTCTTTGATCACGTGACTGGAGGCTAAAACATATAAGGAACGGTTGCTGGAATTGGGTATGTCTAGTTTAATGAAGAGAAGGACGAGGGGGGACATGATAGCAGTGTTCCAGCATCTCAGGGGCTGCCACAAAGAAGAGGGAGTCAAGCTATTGTCCAAAGCACCTGAAAGCAAGACAAGAAGCAACAGATGGAAACTAATCAAGGAGAAAAGCAACCTAGAACTAAGGAGAAACTTCCTGACAGTGAGAACAATTAACCAGTGGAACAACCTGCCTCCAGAAGCTGTGAATGCTCCAACACTGGAAGTTTTTAAGAGACTGGACAGCCATTTGTCTGAAATGGTATAGGGTTTCCTGCCTGAGCAGGGGGTTGGACTAGATGACCTCCAAGGTCCCTTCCAACTTTATTATTATTATTATTATTATTATTACTGTTGGGAAGCTGTCATGAATGCAAAGACTGGTCATAAGTCACTGTGATAGCCTCCAATGGATTGCTAAATGAATGATTATAAGTCGAGAACTAGCTGTAATTCATATTCTGGTTTTGCACAATACTGTACATTAATTCCTAAGCCAGTCAAATGAGCTGGCTTTACCCCAAATGGTAAGATACCAAATAAAAACTAACAAAATGAACACCAGCTTTTGCAGACGGTTCGGTTGCTAGATGGAACCGACCTGGAGAAAGATGCTGTGTGAATCCTTCTTGCACATACACAATCCACAGGTGGATGCCAAAGAAAACGACCAATAAGATTAAATGGTAACGCTATTCATTTCTGACCTGAACAATTCAGTCAATCAGTCCTCGTAAGGCCATCACTGAGTCCAAAATTTCCATTTCTAAGCAAGATACTTGTTAAGTGAGTTTTGCCCCATTTTACGACCTTTCTGGCCACAGTTGTTAAGTGAATCACTGCAGTTGTTAGTAAAATGGTTGTTAAGTGAATCTGGCTTCCTCATTGACTTGGCTTGCCACGAAAGGGGATCACATGACCCCGGGACACTGCAACTGCCATAAATACGATCCCGTTGCCAGAGTCAGAATTTTGATCACATGACCATGGGGATGCTGCAACGGTTATAAGTGTGAAAAATTGTCATAAGTCATTTTTTCCCCCAGTGCTGTTGTAACTTTAAATGGTTACTAAACAGACGGTTGCAAGTCAAGGACTACTTTCATTTGTAGTTTCATTTGCCTAATATATTAACTTTAGATAGTTTTAAAATTAGTACTGGGTAAATCCAGTCCAATCCTGGAGAGAATTCACACTGCATTTGGCAGACCCAGGAAGTAGGGTGAATTCAGTCTCCAATGTCCATATAATTAATTCAGAATCCTATAACCAGGTTATCTGAATCAAGAATCTGGTAGCAGCTTTTCCAACGAACAAACGTTATAATAAAAAGGTATTAGCTTTTCTGTATGATGAAAGCACCTCTCAAAGGTATATGCCTTTTAATAGCATTTTTTCGTTGGACAAGTTGCTACAGACTCCTGATTTTATGCCACTATAAAATAACCATCAAAGCAACTCTCTTCCTACCGTAATGACAGGTTGCATGAATATTATACAGAAAGTCCTTTGCAGGTTTTTTTTTTATATTCATAATAGATTAACATGCAACTTGGTTGTTGAATTACTCTTAAAAAAGGCTGTCTGACCAAAAAAAAAAAACCTATAGAGAACATAACCTGCTGGAAAAAAAATTGCCTGCAATTTACACTTTAGTTACACTAGAAAATTACATTATGAGTTGCTTTACCGACTGTATGATTTGATTTAAAACTGATAAAAAAAGCAAAGAAGGAACATCAGTGGCGGTAGCTTTTTATCTTCACAAGAGCCCAGATATGAAAGCTCCCTTCATCTTGAAAAATAACTTTTCCCTTTTGAGTGTGCGCTACCTATTTTGGAGTTCAAAATCTGCCTAGGTAGGAACTCAGAGGTTTATTTGAGGGGTTTTTTTCCCCCCCCAAAGAAAAATATACTTTGCTTTCACACAAGATAAAGCATAGCAAATATACACGAAGGGAGAGAAGGAAAAAGTTACAGAAAGGCAGGCAAATTTCAGAAATAGTACGCTGAAATTGCACAAAGAGGGTGAGCAAACTGAAAACTTTTAAGACAAATAGCTCAGTAACTCTGTTACTTTGAAAGCAGAGGGTTTAATTTTTGCCTTGGCTGAATCAGATCAAAGGTCTATTTATTCTTGCACAGTTATTTACAGCAGGCAGCCAAATGCTTCCAGGCATCGTGAAATCAAGCAAACTGCAAACTCCCTTTGCGGTTCGCCTTCAGCACTTTATGCCCCCTGAGGTATAGTGCAACTGACTCTGGAGGCTCCGTTCAGCTCTTCCCATGAACACCTTGCCGTAGATAAGCGTTGTCAAAGGGAGGGGGATCATCTACACTTCTGAGCTTGGCTCAAGAGCCAGAATTACAACTGCAACCAAAAGTCTAGAAAAGTTTGAATCCACCTTAATACACCCAGCTTAATATTAATGCTGTCAGAGCGTTATTATGTTTAAAGGAGGCTTTGCTTTTGCACAAAACTCACAATTTTGAGTTACCATGCTCATTTTGGGGTGGGCTTTGTTTCCTAGCCGCTCTCCTGGTTTGAACAGCAGATAGATAGATAGATAGATAGATAGATAGATAGATAGATAGATAGATAGATAGATAGATAGATAGATAGATAGATAGATAGATAGATATAGATAGATAGATAGATAGATAGATAGATGAGAGAGACGAGAGAGAGAGGGAGAGGGAGAGGAGAGAGAAGAGAGAGAAGATGAGACTGATGAGAGGAGAGAGAGGAGATGAGAGAGAGAGAGAGAGAGAGAGAGAGAGAGAGAGAGAGAGAGGTTGTGGGGAGGTTTTTAAGAAGAGATTGGACAACAATTAGTCTGAAATGGTATAGGGCAGGGGTATTAAACTGGTGGCCTGTGGGCCAGATGCGTCACACACAAGCCACGCCACCCCGGCTCCACAAAGGCAAAAAATGTCACGATATGTCACGTGACACGATCGAGTTTGACAATCGTGGTATAGGGTCTTCTGCTTGAGCAGGGGGTTAGACTAGAAGACCTCCAAGGTCCCTTCCAATTTTGTTATTCTGCTATTCTGCTATTCTGTTCAGATAGATAGATAGATAGATAGATAGATAGATAGATAGATAGATAGATAGATAGATAGATGATAGATAGATAGATAGATAGATAGATAGATAGATAGATAGATAGATAGATAGATAGATAGATAAAGATAGACAGGCAGACAGAGATATAGATAGATAGATAGATAGATAGATAGATAGATCGATAGATAGATAGATAGATAGATAGATAGATAGATAGATAGATAGATAGATATAGATAGAGATAGATAGATAGATAGATAGATAGATAGATAGATAGATAGATAGATAGATAGATAGATAGATAGATAGATAGATAGATAGATAGATAGATAGATAGATAGATAGATATAGAGACAGGGAGGGAAGGATGATAGATAGATAGATATCTAGATAGATAGATATCTAGATAGATATCTAGATAGATAGATATCTAGATAGATATCTAGATAGATAGATAGATAGATAGATAGATAGATAGATAGATAGATAGATAGATAGATAGATAGATAGATAGATAGATAGATAGATAGATAGATAGATAGATAGATAGCAATTTTTAGACAATATAATTAAAGCAAGCTTCGCTGTGGTAAAATGTGTCACGTGGCCCACCCCAAAATGAGCATATTCGCTGATTTACAATATCCCTTCCTTTGCAGTTCAAAGAAATCACCCCACAGCGGCGATCACCCAGATCAGGCTTCTCCTCCCTCTTCTTCCCCCCCCCCTCACAAACACAAACAAACTTACATTGTCAATGAGGTTATAATCCGTAATCCCAGCCTCTTCCAAATCCCGGGCTAAGAGTTCAGGATCTTGCAGTGCAGAGACCACCAGCAGACTGCACCCCAAGCAAAGGAGCCAGGCCATGTTGCAGTGGGACTGCCGAAGAGGCAGGAGTCAGAAAGGGAGGAGAAGGTCTCCTTGATCCGGCTTCTGTCTCCAGCTAGCTGGAAGAGGGACGGATCTGACCTGAGTGTCTTGGCTGGCTGCCTTCCCCTCCCTCCTCCCTCGGTTCAGCCCTTTTGCAGAGCTCAAAGCTAATACTCAACCATTCCTTGCTTGAGTTCAGTATAGCAGAAGGCTGGTGAAGCTCGGGAGAACGTCCATCTCCATGTTAGGTGGCCTCACGTCCAGGCACAGACTGGGCATGGAGCATCCTGCTGGGACAAAAGTCACTTTTGCCAAAAACTTTGGAGAGCCTGGCTTTTTTTTTTTTTTGAATGATTGATGCCAGATTTTTTTTTCCCCACAACAAAGATGGGTTTTCCCCAAACATGTTCATCCCTAATTCTGGGTCATTGGTTGAGGTAACAGAATAACAGAGTTGGAAGGGACCTTGGAGGTCTTGTAGTCCAACTCCCTGCTCAAGCAGGAGACCCTGTACCATTTCAGACCAATCTCTTCTTCAAAACCTCCAGTGATGGAGCACCTACAACTTCTGGTGGTAAGCAGTTCCACTGGTTAATTGTTCTCACTGTCAGGAAGTTTCTCCTTAGTTCTAGGTTGCTTCTCTCCTTGATTAGTTTCCACCCGTTGCTTCTTGTCCTGCCTTCAGGTGCTTTGGGGAATAGCTTGACTCCCTCTTCTTTGGGGCAACCCCTGAGATATTGGAACCCCTCGTCTTTCTCTTCATTAAACTAGACTTACCCAATTCCAGAAACTGTTCTTCATATGTTTTAACCTCCTGTCTCCTGATCATCTTTGTTCTCCTTTGTTCTCCTGATACCCGACGCCCAAACGAAGAATCGAGTTGTGAGTTTTGTGAGATGGGCTGGATCTCAAGACCTACGAAGGCCACCATCTGAAAAGCAAGCATGCAAAAGAAATACAAATGGGTGTCCAAGAAATGAAGGGACTAACATACAGATAGTCCTCGACTTACGACCACAATTGAGCCTGATGTTTCTGTTGCTAAGCGAGACATCTGTTAAGTGAGTTTTGCCCCACTTGGTGACTTTTCTTGCCACAGCAGTTAAGGGCATCACCATAGTTGTTAGTGCCCTCCCCCCTCCAAGGTGCTCCAGTGAAAAATAATGCAGCAGGTCCTCAGATCTGGCTACACACCAGGCCCCCATAAGGCGTCCTTGATGCTCTCTGAGGTTGGTTGTTTTCTTGCAGATGTTTCATTACACCATCAGCACTGATGATATTACCTACCTGGGTAGTGAAATGTCTGCAAGAAAACCACCCAGCTCAAAGAACACCCCACTCCCTTCTAGCACTGATGTTGTTACCTAGTATGGCAATGAAACATCTGCAAGAAAACCAGCAAGCTCAGAGAGCACCAAGGACCCCACAGTTGTTCTCCTTCTCCTCCTCCTCCTCCCTCCAAACCCCACTCCCTTCTAGCACTGATGATGTTACCTAGTTGGGTAATGAAACGTCTGCAAGAAAACAAGCAAGCTCAGAGAGCACCAAGGACCCCACAGTTCTCCTCCTCCTCCTCCTCCTCCTCCTCTCCTCCTCCCCAAACCCCACTCCCTTCTAGCACTGATGTTGTTACTTAGTATAGCAATGAAATATCTGCAAGAAAACAGGCAAGCTCAGAGAGCACCAAGGACCCCACAGTTCTCCTCCTCCTCCTCCTCCTCCTCCCCCCTCCAAACCCCACTCCCTTCTAGCACTGATGATGTTACCTAGTTGGGTAATGAAACGTCTGCAAGAAAACAAGCAAGCTCAGAGAGCACCAAGGACCCCACAGTCCTCCTCCTCCTCTGCAAGAAAACCAGCAAGCATTGTTGTCCTACTCACTCACACACACACACACACACACACATATAATGTTGTTTTAGTGGGTTTATTAATATTCCCCAGCAATTCCCTTCACCAAAAACCCAGAACTGTCCCAATTAAGTCCAGCCATATGCTAATCCACAGAGCAATGGCCAAGGAGTCCACAAGGCACTTGAGAGTTTCCCAAAACAAGACAAATCCATCCGGCAAAATTAAATCCACAACACAAGAGGATTCACGAGGCAAGAAAAGTCCAGAATGCGACCTTTGTCTACTTCCCGCCCCGCCCCGCCCCCCCCACACACACGCACACCTCTCAGTCCCCTGCCTCTGGTCTGTCTTGCTCTGACCTCTTTCCAAGGTCTGTTTGGCTTGGCTTTGGGTGTCCCGTGATTGCAGCCGCCAGGGAAGTGAGCCTGCCAGTGGTCAATGGGGCAGACGTGTTCCCTGAGTGGCTGGTTGCCTGTTCAGACTGAAGGCGGTGGTGTCTGAACACTGGGTCGGTCCTTTGGGCACACTCTGGAAAAGCACTTCAGTCGTGTTGGAAGTTCTGCATGGTTTCAGGTCCACCTAGGCTGGGAGACCAACATCTCCCTCAGCCACTCGGTTCCTTCTGAGGCAGATCTTGGAGTTGGTTGCCAGCTGGCTCAAAGTGGTGGGACTCCGATCCAGACAGCTGCTGCTCGACTCTTGGAGACATCCAAATCAAGGCAAAATCTGAGGTTGGAAGGAAAAAAAAAAACTTCTTTGCATTATTTTCTCTCCTTCTGGGAGAATAACAGAGTTGGAAGGGACTCTGGAGGTCATCTGGTTCAACCCTCCCAGTTCAAAAAGAAGACTCTATGCTATTCTGGACTAATGGCTGTCCAGTCTCTTCTTAAAAACCTCCAGTGATGGCGCACCCACAACTGTTCCACTGGTTAATTGTTCTCACTGACAGGAAATTTCTTCTTAGTTCTAACTTGGTTCTCTCCTTGATTAGTTTCCGTCTGTTGCTTCTTGTTCTGCCTTCAGGCACTTTGGAGAATAGGTTATGACAGCCCCTCAAATATTGGAAGATTGCTATCATGTCCCCCCTAGTCCTTCTCTTCTTTGGACTAGCATAGCTGACTGGGGAATTCTGGGAGTTGAACTCATCAAATTCGCAGATGACACCAAACTGTCAGGAGTAGCCCATACCCCAGAAGACAAACTCAGGATTCAAAAAGATCCTGACAAACTTGAACAATGGGCTCTATCCAACAAAATGAGTTTCAATGTGGAGAAAAGCAAAGTTTTACACTTAGGCAGGAAAAACCAAAGGCACAAATACAGATTAGGTGAGACCTGGCTTAAAAACAACAACTGTGAGAGGGACCTTGGAGTCCAAGTGGACCATCACTTAACTATGAGCCAGCAGTGTGCAGCAGCAACTAAAAAAGCTAATACAATCCTGGGTTGTATAAAAAGAGGCATAGAATCAAGATCACGCAAAGTATTAGTACAGCTTTATAAAGCCCTAGTAAGACCACACCTCAAATACTTGGGTTTGGCTAGTCTAAAGAAAAGAAGAAACAGGGGAGTCATGATAGCAGTATTCCAGTATTTGAGGGGCTGCCATAAGGCAGAGGGGGGCAGGTTGTTCACCAGAGCACCAGAGGGAAGGACGAGAAACAATGGTTGGAAACTGATCAAAGAGAGAAGCAACCTGGAACTAAGGAGAAACTTCCTGACAGTGAGGACAATTAACCAGTGGAACAGCTTGCCTCCAGAAATCGTGGGCGCTCCATCACTGGAGATTTTTAAGAAGAGACTGGACAATCACCTGTTTGAGATGGTATAGGTTCTTCTGCTTGAGCAGGGTCTGGACTAGAAGACCTCCAAGGTCCCTTCCAGCTTCTATTCTATTCTATTCTATTCATCTGGTAATATATAAGTCCACAGGTCTTGAAGTAGCCAAGGTTGGATACTCCTGGTTTACAGCATACCTTGAACCAGAAAATGAACAAATGCCCTGAATTCATAAAATAATAGGCCAAACCCCCCAAACAGCCCACTGGCCAGGTTAAAACAAACAATGAACAGTAGTCCTCAATTCATGAGTGCAATTGAGAACAGAATTTCCATTGCTAAGCAAAGAGGTTGTTAAATGAGTTGTGTCCAATTTTATGACGATTTTTGCCACAGTTGTTAAGCAAATCACTACAGCTGTCAAATAAATCCAGTTTCCTCCATTGACGACTTGGATTGGTTCACGTGACCCTGGGATAGTGCAACTGTTGTAAATACAGGTAGTCCTCGACTTACCACCATAATTCAGCCCAACATTTCTGTTCCTAAGCGAAACATTTGTTAAGTGAATTTGCCCCATTTTATGACTTTTCTTGCCACAGTTGTTCAGTAAATCTGGTTTTCCCATTAACTTTGCTTATAATGTCACAAAAGGGGATCACATGATCCCAGGACACTGCAACGGTCATCAATGTGAATCAGTTGCCAAGCGTCTGAATTTTGATCACGGGACCATGGGGATGCTGCAACAGTCGTAAGTGTGAAAAAAGGTCATCAGTCATTTTTTTCCCAGTGCCGTTGTAACTTCCAACGGTCACTAAACAAACTGTTGTAAGTCGAGGACCACCCTGTGCACGCGGGTTGCTCAAATTTTGATCACATGACCATGGGGATGCTGTGACCCTCATAAGTGTGAGGATCTGGTTGTACGTCCCTCTTTTCGGTGCCATTGTAACATCAAATGGTCACTAAACGAACGATTTTGTAAGTCAAGGGCTACGTGTACTGTAGTGTGTCATGAAGTTATTGGATCTTAGATTGATTTGCGTCTGAGGGTTGTGTGAAAACACCATGAGGTCTGGAAGGTTACTCGACAAGGCCCTTGGCTTAAAGACGAGTCCCATAAGGCACCAACAATGTACAACGAAAGTACAGCTCAATGGAGACTCTGGGACGTTCTTCCTTAGGGCGTTCTGCCACCTAGTGGTTATCTAACTATGTGCAGCCCAAAGAAATGGAGGTAGTGACAGATTTTATCTTCCTGGGCTCCAAGATCACCGCAGATGGGGACTGTAGCCAAGAAATGAAAAGACGCTTGCTCCTGGGGAGGAAAGCTATGGCAAATCTAGACAGCATACTAAAAAGCAGAGACATCACCCTGCCAACAAAAGTGGGTATAGTCAAGGCCATGGTTTTCCCAGTTGCAATGTATGGCTGTGAAAGTTGGACTGTAAGAAAGGCTGAGCGCCAAAGAATTGAGGCCTTTGAACTATGGTGCTGGAGAAGACTCCTGCGAGTCCCTTGGACTGCAAGGCGTTCAAACCTGTCAGTCCTAGAGGAGATCAACCCCGACTGCTCTTTAGAAGGCCAGATCCTGAAGTTGAAACTCAAGTACTTTGGCCACCTAATGAGAAGGAAGGACTCACTGGAGAAGAGCCTAATGCTGGGAAAGATTGAGGGCAATAGAAGAAGGGGACGACAGAGAATGAGGTGGCTGGATGGAGTCACTGAAGCAGTAAGTGTGAGCTTAAATGGACTCCAGAAGATGGTAGAGGACAGGAAGGCCTGGAGGAACGTTGTCCATGGGGTCACGATGGGTCAGACACGACTTCGCAACTAACAACAAACATTTCTTAAACTTTTGACTCTCAGGAACCCTTCCCACTTTTAAAAATTACGGAGGACCAAAAGGAGCTTTTGGTTGGAATGGGTTGTACTGATCGACACTTACCCTCCTAAAAATTAAATTGATACATTTGTAGCATGTTTATTTATTTGATCATAGTAATGCCTCAGGAATTCTGGGAGTTGAAGTCCACAGGTCATAAAAGTTGCCCATCCCTGCTGTAACACAATTCTCTGAATGTGTCTTGCAGTGTCCCAGGGTCACGTGATCACCTTTTGCGACCTTCTGTCAAGCAAAGTCAATGGAGAAGCCAGATTCACTTAACAACCGTGTTTCTAACTTAACAATGGCACTGATTCATTTAACAACTGTGGCAAGAAAGGTCATAAAATGGGGCAAAGCTCACTTAAAAACTGTCTTGCTTAGCGATGGAAATTTTGGGCTCAGTTGTGGTCAGAAGTTGAGGACTACCTGTAACTGGCTGCATATCGCCTAGTAACTCCCAGGGTGTCAGACGTGAAAGATCAGGTCCACACATGAAGGTCCAGCTAAACCAGGGGTCTTCAAACTTGGCCCTTTTATGACTTGTGGACTTCAACTCCCAGAATTCCTCAGCCAGGCACGCTGGCTGAGGAATTCTGGGAGTTCAAGTCAAGTCATAAAAGGGCCAAGTTTGAAGACCCCTGAGCTAAACTGATTTATTGCTTAAACCCTATGCACAGGGATTTTCTCAACTAATAGTTAGCACCTGCTTGGAGTTAGATAAGATTCAGAATCCATCTGCTTGTGACTATGTAAGGATTCTAGGCTGATCCGTCTTTTAACTCCACCCCCCAGGTGTTGCCACGCCTTCTCCTACACATGGGTGGACTAAAACCTAAATTTCCCTGCTCCCAACCCAACGATTTCATCACTAAAGCATCCTAGCTTTTGGTCTGAGATGGAAGGATTGGCCCATAGCCCCCAGGGGCCTCCTTTGGCTAAACTGGGACTAGGACTTGGGTTTCCCATCTCATAATCCAGCATCTTCTGCTCCCTTCTGGATCTGCAGTATTGTCAGACCAGCCTCTCTAATCCACAGAACTGCTCCATTTGTAGCCTGTTCTTCTCCTCGTCGTATAGGGCAAAGCAAGTGGGGTGAAGAATAGGGAACGAGAAGCTCAGCCTATCCAGTTTGTGCAAACTGACAATAAAGACAACAAGGCTGAAAACAAAGAGCAACAAAGATGATTAGAGGTCACAGGAAGAACCATTGCAGGGATATCATGGTTATTTCTAGTCTAAGCAAAACTGGAGATGATATGATCCAATATCTCAGGGGTTGTCACAAAGAACAGGAGGGCCAACTTATTCTCCAAAGCTCCTGAAGGCAGGACAAGAAGCAACGGATGGAAACTGATCAAGGAGAGAAGCAACCTGGAACTAAGGAGAAATTTTCTGACAGTGAGAACAATTAACCAGTGGAACAACCTGCCTCCAGAAGTTGTGGATGCTCCATCATTGGAGGTTTTTAAGAAGAGATTGGACAACGATTTATCTAAATTGGTATAGGGTCTCCTGCTAGAGCAGGGGGTTGGACTAGAAGACCTCCCAGGTCCCTCCCAACTCTGTTATTTTGTTACTCTGAAGCCATTATCAAGAGACTTGGCCCTTTGCACAGCCCCTGACCCGTGGCCTCACCAGCATTGCTGGACAAATATTTGCGTTTGCCCAAACAAGGTTAGCCTTGCTAAAGAGCCTGCAAAACACAACACGACCAAGAGGATTTGTGGTTTGCCTTTTTCACACAAGAGCACCCTCACACTCCTTTGAACTTGGATCTATAGCGAAAAAGTCCACCCCCAGTTTTGTATGGTGTGGAACTGGACGTATTAAATGTTCACTGTTCCCTGGAAGGGGAAAGGGGGAAAATGAAGTTCCTTGTTGCTTGTTTTATGGTGCTGCAGCTGCTGATGGTGTCGGAAATCCAGAGTTTTGACTTTGTTGTGGAAGAAGACCCAGAGGTAAGAGTTTTTATCCTGGGCAATCAACCTTGCATCTACAGGGAGTTGAAGTTAACATAATTGTCCAAATTAAGATTGAACTGTCTTTATTATTCATGTTCTGATAGAAAGGATTTCCATAGATCTTTCAATCCTAATATTAATAGAAATATTCAGGTACGAGAAGAGATCCATGTCTTCTAAGAAGGAAGCCCTACCAAGTTGAAGGGGCTAGTATCAAGGTAGCGTGCATAACCAGAAACGCAATACAGGTAGATTTTGACTTACTACCACAACTGAGCCCAAAATTTCTGTTGTAAGACAGTTGTTAAGTGAGTTTTGCTCGATTTTGCGACCTTTCTTGCCACCGTTGTTAAGTGAATCGCTGCAGCTGTTAAGTTAGTAACATGATTGCTCAATGAATCCGGCTTCCCCAGTGACTTTCCTTCCTCTTTCTCTCTTGCGAAGTAGTCAACTTCACGTTGTATTTTGCCTGGTTCCAAGTCAGCCTGTATGTAGTCCTTACAACCACGACGGGCACCAGAATTTCTGTTGCTAAGCAAGGAGGTTGTAAAGTGAGTTGTGTTTGATTTTACGACCTTGTTGCCACAGTTGTTCAGCAGATCACCGCAGTTGTTAAAGCGAATCACGTGGCCATTAGGCAAATCCGGGTTATCCCGTTGACTTTGCTTACCAGAAGCCAGTTGGGAAGGATACTAATGGTGACCAAAATGGCGGCGGGATACTGCAATTGTTGTAAATTCATGCCGGTTGCCAATCACCTGAATTTGGATCTCATGATGTGAGGATGCTGTGATGGTTGTAAGTGTGAGGACCAGTCATAAGTCACTTTTCTTGTCTTGTTGTATCTTCCAACAGTCACTAAACAAATGGCTGTAAATTGAGGAAGACGTGTATTCAATACATAATTATTAAATATGCCATGGCTTTATTTAACAGTTGAATCAAGTCAATATCCCATTGGGAATATTTCATGGAACATAATATATTGTGGGTTGACAGAATACAGAATACCAAAGTCGGAAGGAACCTTGGAGGTCTTCTAGTCCAACCTCCTGCTCAAGCAGGAGACCCTTACCCTTTCGGACAAGTGGTTGTCCAATCTCTTCTTAAAAACCTCCAGTGTTGGAGGACCCACAGCTTCTGAAAGCAAGCCATCCGAAGGCAAGGTACACAATTATTGTACGTTGTGCTCCAAGCACACAGCCCTGAATCATTTCTGCATTGCTCCCAATAATGATGGGACTTTTTTTTTCCCAATTTAATTTGATAATCCTGTGTGTAGCTTCCTTTTTCTGATCTTCTCAGCGGTTTTACTTCCAGAAACTGGCAGAGCTGTTTGACTTGGAGACCAGGGGCTTCATCTCAAGCCTGCAGCTGCGAAGGGGCAGATCTCAGGTACAGATGATTATTTTATAATTTTGCAAACAGAACGGCCACCTAAATGTCAGCTTCTGCAGCATTCCCATAAAATAAAAAGCGGCAAATGGAATTAGACCATAGTGCGTTGGTTGGAAGTGGTCATAGAAATTAAATGATCCAAGTAGTCCTCAACTTACGATCACAACTGAGCCCAAAATTGCTGTTGCTAAGTGAGACATTAGTTAAGTGAATTTTGCCTCATTTTACACCCTTTCTCGCCACGGTTGTTAAGTGAATCACTGTAGTTGTGAAGTTAGTAACACGGTGGTTAAGTGACTCTGGCCTCCCCCCATTGACTTTGCTTGTCAGAAGGTTGCAAAAGGGGATCCCATGACCCCAGGACACTGCAACCGTCATAAATATGAGTCAGTTGCCAGGTGGCTGAATTTTGATCATGTGACATGGGGATGCTGCCACAGTCGTAAGTGTGAAAAACAGTCCCAAGTCACTTTTTTCAGTGCTGTTGTAACATCGAACGGTCACTAAATGAACTGTTATAAGTTGAGGACTATCTGTACACTGGTGGGGTGGAATTGAGAGAGGTGTGGATAGCAACCATATTCGTTTTTCTTTGATAGAAGGGAAGATTTTCTTGAGTCAAGCTTAACTCCTGGGAACGGTATGGATACATCCATATCATTTTCCTGGCAACAGTCAGAAAGTCTGGAGTCCTTGATGCTCTCTGAGCTTGATGGATGGCTTGCAGATGTTTCCCAACCCAACTAGATAACATCATCAGTGCAAGTGGGTGTGAGATTTCCTCCCTTTTATATACAGTAGCTTATATACGATGGAGTCGTCTATATATTGACAGATTTTATTTTCTTGGGCTCCAAGATCACTGCAGATGGTGATTGCAGCCACAAAATTATAAGATGCTTGCTCCTTGGGAGGAAAGCTACGGCAAACCTAGACAACCCATTAAAAAGCAGAGACATCACCTTGCTGACAAAAGTCCATATAGTCAAAGCTATGGAATTCCCAGTAGTAATGTATGGCTGTGAAAGCTGGACCATAAAGAAGGCTGTGTGCCGAAAAACTGATGCTTCTGAATTGTAGTGCTAGAGAAGACTCTTGAGAGTCCCTTGGGCTACAAGGAGATCCAATCAGTTGATCCTAAAGGAAATCAACCCTGTTCTTTGGAAGGACAGATCCTGAAGTTGAAGCTCAAATACTTTGGCCACCAAATGATAAGAGAAAACTCCTTGGAAAAGACCCCAATGTTGGGAAATATGGAAGGCAAAAGGAGAAGGGGAGAGCAAAGGATG